>JANFCV010000238.1:270000-625206 GCA_024500475.1 Phthorimaea operculella
GATATTGTACCTTTAAAGGTTTCAGAAAAAATTAAGTTTTTCTATTTGCGGTTGGTCATCATACTGCTGCTAACAAACCAGCAACAAATTAAGTTTGTAATGCTGAAAAACCTGATATTTAAACGTTGACTACGAAACCCTATTTGTGGGCGTGTCTGACACGGTCTTGGCCGTTTTTATTATCTACACTCATCGTAATATTCGTTTTACAGAATCGAAAGTAAGAACGTAATGAACTGCATTAAGAAGTATGCAGCCTTAAAAAATAATTTCCATACTAAATTAAAAAAAAAATTAATCGCAATGGAACGTAATGTCTAGTGTTTCAAAAAAAAACGAAACGAATATGCCGCTTTTTTATTTCCTGAGCCAACAGTAAGTCAAATAAAAAAAAAAACAGATGTCACCCGGGCGGGACGACACTTGAAATTATGAGGATACAAATACAAATAAATTTATTGAAAATAAATTGCTTAACCTAATTTACAATAACTAGCGGACCCCGCACTAGGTTAGACCTGTATCGCGGGAGTACTGATTTATTATTAAATCGTCACCCCACCCTCTAGGGTGTTCGAGTCTCCAGGGTGTCTGATGTCTCCAGGATATCCAACTTTACCCTTTACCTTCTAGAGCTACGTCACTGTAGCCTTAACCATTTTTAACTAAGCCAAACCAGTTTATCTTGAAATGTACTAATTAATTTTAGGCTAGCTAGTTCAGCCTAGGATTAACTAGTGTCTCCTATCGGGCATCGGATGGACCGGTTTAGCCTAGTCTATACCGGTTTATCCAACCGCATGTAGGATAAACTACTTTGGTCTAGGAAAAATTAGTTTATCCTAAAATCGGGTTTGGCCGGTAACAAATACAATTAAAAAATTCAACTATAGTTGATATTATTATTATGTCGCTATTAAAAGAATGCTACTGCCCTTACCCTGGATTATTATCCCTTAGTTGCTTTTCACGACACCTACGGGTAGAATTGGGGTGATGCCATTCTAAGCCAGCATTACACGGCACATATTAATCACAAACAATTATTTTTTTATTAGATTAGAGAACAAGAAAAAATAACCTGATAAAGCTACTCATTAGCATAGAAAAGTCATACTTTCAAACTTCAAAGATAAGCGTGGAAATGTCTCCCGAATAGCCCGTCTCGGGTTATTTGCGGTTAGATTGCTACAACACTATATGCCGGCGTAGCTGGCTTGGGTTACTAGCGGCTAGATTGCTGCATCACTATATGCCGGCGTAGCTGGCTTGGGTTACTAGCGGCTAGATTGCTACAACACTATATGCCGGCGTAGCTGGCTTGGGTTACTAGCGGCTAGATTGCTGCATCACTATATGCCGGCGTAGCCGGCTTGGGTTATTTGCGGTTAGATTGCTACAACACTATATGCCGGCGTAGCCGGCTTGGGTTGTTTGCGGTTAGATTGCTACAACACTATATGCCGGCGTAGCTGGCTTGGGTTACTAGCGGCTAGATTGCTGCATCACTATATGCCGGCGTAGCTGGCTTGGGTTACTAGCGGCTAGATTGCTACAACACTATATGCCGGCGTAGCTGGCTTGGGTTACTAGCGGCTAGATTGCTACAACACTATATGCCGGCGTAGCTGGCTTGGGTTACTAGCGGCTAGATTGCTACAACACTATATGCCGGCGTAGCCGGCTTGGTTATTTGGTTAGATTGCAACACTATATGCCGGCGTAGCTGGCTTGGGTTACTAGCGGCTAGATTGCTGCATCACTATATGCCGGCGTAGCTGGCTTGGGTTACTAGCGGCTAGATTGCTACAACACTATATGCCGGCGTAGCTGGCTTGGGTTACTAGCGGCTAGATTGCTACAACACTATATGCCGGCGTAGCTGGCTTGGGTTACTAGCGGCTAGATTGCTACAACACTATATGCCGGCGTAGCCGGCTTGGGTTATTTGCGGTTAGATTGCTACATCACTATATGCCGGCGTAGCCGGCTTGGGTTATTTGCGGTTAGATTGCTACAACACTATATGCCGGCGTAGCCGGCTTGGGTTATTTGCGGCTACCCGGTGGCTTTGCATACCGAATGTTCGGCCGAAGTTCGAATTCGGTCAAATCCATATTCGGCCCATCACTAGAAATTATCAAAGACTCACCTTGTAAAACTGTATCAACTGTTGTTTCGTGACGTTGTTCAGCTGCTCAACCTCGACTCGTTGTCTGTCGAAATTGTACATCTGAAATATAGTTATTTGTACAACAAGAGAGCAAAGTCGAGTGCTAATTTTGAAATCCGAGGTAGCGAAGGAAACTAAAGTAGTATATCCTGAGCTTAATGAGGGATTCAAAAGCACTAGTTGTAAATGTGTTTGATAATTTATTTTCGTTCTGAAATCGACAACTTTTTGAAAACAAGTCTGAGAGATGTGATTTGAATTTTATACACTGCGCTTAACTATTTGTCAGACGTGGCGATGACGCCCTGCCTACCCCGCATGGCGCAAGGCGCGAGGCGTAACTATTATTGAGTGGATTAGTGAAGTGAACACACCTGCGCCGCGATCTCGTTCCACAGTGTAGACGCTTTTGAAGACAATCGTTTGGGCTTTTCTAACTTCTGCGCGGCGAGAGAAGAGCGGTGCTTTAAAAACTCCTCATCCGACATTTTATTGAGGTAATCCTGGAATAGGATCTTGTTTATAACTGGTTGTTTTCAGGTTAAATATACCGCATGGGAATACCACAAAAATCTAACCATCCAGAATGAATTCGCTTTATTTGCCATTGAGTTTGAGTCGATTATTTGAATTGTTACCTCAGTTTGTGCTAAGAATGCTTCGATTCTCGTTTCT
The DNA here is from genome assembly GCA_024500475.1 of Phthorimaea operculella. Classification (NCBI taxonomy): domain Eukaryota; kingdom Metazoa; phylum Arthropoda; class Insecta; order Lepidoptera; family Gelechiidae; genus Phthorimaea; species Phthorimaea operculella. The sequence goes on from JANFCV010000238.1 coordinate 272,849, forward strand.
AAATAGTGCGGGTGCCTGTCGCTTTGGACTATCACTCTCAACCCTTGCACGCCGTTGGAGCGCCGGATACCGCTGAACACTATGTAGCCTAGTTGCTCCTGAAATACATAAACAAGTGTCGATAACCATGTGTAAATGGGAGTATTAATGTGTACATGAGTTAGCAATCGAGAAAATAAATATGCGTACATGAAAATAGTGAGTGTATGTGTCAGTATATGCCGGCGTAGCCGGCTTGGGTTATTTGCGGTTAGATTGCTACATCACTATATGCCGGCGTAGCCGGCTTGGGTTATTTGCGGTTAGATTGCTACATCACTATATGCCGGCGTAGCCGGCTTGGGTTATTTGCGGCTAGATTGCTACATCACTATATGCCGGCGTAGCCGGCTTGGGTTATTTGCGGTTAGATTGCTACATCACTATATGCCGGCGTAGCCGGCTTGGGCGGTTAGATTGCTACATCACTATATTCCGGCGTAGCCGGCAGGTTATTGCGGCTAGATTGCTATCACTATATGCCGGCGTAGCCGGCTTGGGTTATTGCGGTTAGATTGCTACATCACTATATGCCGGCGTAGCCGGCTTATTGCGGTTAGATTGCTACAACACTATATGCCGGCGTAGCCGGCTTGGTTATTGCGGTTAGATTGCTACATCACTATATTCCGGCGTAGCCGGCGGGTTATTGCGGCTAGATTGCTACATCACTATATGCCGGCGTAGCCGGCGGTTATTGCGGTTAGATTGCTACATCACTATATGCCGGCGTAGCCGGCTTATTGCGGTTAGATTGCTACAACACTATATGCCGGCGTAGCCGGTTGTTGCGCTAGATTGCTATCACTATATGCCGGCGTAGCCGGCTTGGGTTATTTGCGGCTAGATTGCTACATCACTATATGCCGGCGTAGCCGGCTTGGGTTATTTGCGGTTAGATTGCTACATCACTATATGCCGGCGTAGCCGGCTTGGGTTATTTGCGGTTAGATTGCTACATCACTATATTCCGGCGTAGCCGGCTTGGGTTATTTGCGGCTAGATTGCTACATCACTATATGCCGGCGTAGCCGGCTTGGGTTATTTGCGGTTAGATTGCTACATCACTATATGCCGGCGTAGCCGGCTTGGGTTATTTGCGGTTAGATTGCTACAACACTATATGCCGGCGTAGCCGGCTTATTTGCGGATCGATTGCTAAATCACTATATTCAGGCGTAGCCGGCGGTTATTTGCGGCTAGATTGCACATCACTATATGCCGGCGTAGCCGCTTGGGTTATTGCGGTTAGATTGCTACATCACTATATGCCGGCGTAGCCGGCTTGGGTTATTTGCGGTTAGATTGCTACAACACTATATGCCGGCGTAGCCGGCTTGGGTTATTTGCGGCTAGATTGCTACATCACTATATGCCGGCGTAGCCGGCTTGGGTTATTTGCGGTTAGATTGCTACATCACTATATGCCGGCGTAGCCGGCTTGTGCTACATCACTATATTCCGGCGTAGCCGGCTTGGGTTATTTGCGGCTAGATTGCTACATCACTATATGCTGGCGTAGCCGGCTTGGGTTATTTGCGGTTAGATTGCTACATCACTATATGCTGGCGTAGCCGGCTTGGGTTATTTGCGGTTAGATTGCTACATCACTATATGCTGGCGTAGCCGGCTTGGGTTATTTGCGGTTAGATTGCTACATCACTATGCCAGCGTGGGTTAAGTATTTGCGCCGTGAGGATGTGAGTGTGAGTAAATGAATCTGGTCTGTACAATAGACACTGACGAAGTATAACGTGTAAAGTAATAAATTCTAGTTATTATTATGGAATGTTGTATGAATGTGTCAGTAGGTGAGGGCACACCTGCGTCCTGAGCACGTTGAAGCAGGGCTCGTGCAGCGTGTGCGCGAGTAGTTCCAGCAGCACGTTGTTGTTGTGTTCGCGCACGCCGCACGCGTAGTACACGCTGGCGCACGACGACTTGTGGACGTTGTTCTCCGTCTCCCGCAGGTATGACGTTCCTTAACAATAAGCCCTTCTGTGTATTTATTGTGTTGATTTTGGGCACAATACGATATTAGTTAGCATTCACGGCATAAAAATGCCTAAGTACACACAAGACATTGTACAAAAAAATTCAATGCCTACCCTTTTCTAATTCAACTTCTCTGTACAGTAGCAGTTGTTGAGATAATAGTGGTGTCGCATCCTTTGGTAATCTGTAACAAATTTATTTTACATAATTCAAATTCAAATCAATCAGCAATGTATGCGGCATTCAAAGTTGTATGCTTTTTGAATGGAAGGAAATTTTTCAACATTTTTGAATGGGAAAATTCTGAGATCACACCCTCAAGAGATTTGTACATAATGAAATGTTACCCTACATACTTACTTGTTCTCAATAGTATCAGCTAGTTTCATGGTCCTCTCTCTGGTAAGGTTTCCGACCATCAATCCTTCGATGTGGACTTTCCGTACGAGACGAGCCGCAAACTCGTTTAATAACTCCGGTGTCATCACTGCAATTGCAAGTTAATTATACAAAGTCCTATTAAATTTCTAAATTTGGGTCAACACGATAACTCCAAAACTGACACCTTTTCCGTTACTCCCTGTATAGAGGTATAATATAGAGTAAAGGCCCCGCGGCATACTGTCAAAGCGTAAGCAGTTGCCCCCAGTTTTTAGGCGCACTCTATAGCTTGCTTATACTGTGTGTTACAAAACAACCAATAAAGCTGAAAGGAGGTCAAGGTACTCATGAAACTGAACAACTTTCCCCATGGAACATGGGTCGAAATATGAAAAAAAAATGAACTTCCACTTTGTATGTGAGATTTTATTGGTTGTTTTGTAACACGTTGTATATACTCTAAGGGGCATACAGACAGACAGTAATGACGACATAATAACCACATAATTGTAGAATACAAAACGAACAAAAGCTATATTTTATCAATTATGATTATTATGCACTCACGGTGTTATATTATTCTAATGAATGAAAATTAAAAATTGAAAACTGTCATACATTGACCGGGGATCGAACCCGGGCCGCATGGGTAAACGCCCCACCGCACTGAAAATGATATTCAAATAACGAATAAAATAATCTTACGTTCAGCGGAATCCATAAGTTGAGATCTCGTCCACACCACATCTGACAAGCACAAGGCTTGCTGGTACACCGCGTGCTGCGAATAACGAATACGGTATAAATGTCACCGTAAAATTACAAATAACGCTGGATTATAATCTATCTCGCTTAGTTATAGGTAATATGACGAAATTATTGTAACACATTCACGAGTATTACAATTTAATATATAATTTTTCAGTAGATTACAATATAACGAACCAAAACCGTAAAACTGTGATATGATACAGTTCAGCAAAAAAGAGTAGAAATTAAATAAAATGGAACAAAATTTTTTTTCATAGTAAATTGTTGCCATTCATAGCCAATGTTGCCATTTAATTTTAAAATTTCATACAAAGTGGCGCCCTCATTTTTTGTCTACTCTTTTTTGCTGCACTGTACGCAACTCGTGTTCTGATTGGTCAAGTCAAGTATCATGTTGCCAGCGACGCCATGTTTGTTTCACAGCTGATTGCCATTCCATTGGTTCTCGAACGTAAACTAACAGATTTTGTTTCTTTTTTTATAACTTCGTGTTGAAAACTGTTCATGTAAACTTACCAAATAAGAAAATAATCTCATATGCACTGTTTGCTTACGTTAGTTAAAGAAAGTGTAACTATTCTAATGTTATAAGCGCAAAAAATGTGTGAATTAATCATGATTTAAATGTTTGTTATATGTATGGTGATGTGATGTGTATGAATAAGTGTGTGTGTGTGTGTGTGTGTATGATTACGTGAGTTACCTGATAAGGCTGCTCCGCCTCGAAGTTCTTTATGGCTCGTATGTGGTTTTCCTTCATAATATGGAACCTCTCTGGATCTGCTGTAAAATTGACGATGTGGTCCATAACTTTTTCCAATAAAACATGTTGCTTGTCGTCGAATCCATCTATTGTCAGCTGTAATTAATACAAGCAAAAACAAAATTTAAATTTTGAAAATACCCACGATAGTTTTCTGCAGCGCCCCTTGGTGAGTTAGAAGCGTAAAACCTATATAAGAAAATTCACCAATAAAAATCATACCCATTACTGAAAACTGCATTATAATCTGACTAGTAGTTTTGGAGATAATTGGAACCATTGATTGACACAAACAACTGTTTATTGCAGCGCCCCCTGGTAAGTTTTTCGCGTAATACGTATCTAAGAAAATGCGCTAAAGCAAGTAGCTGATGTGATTAAAAACAAAAAACCCGACTGCGGTAACTTTTAAAGTAGTATTTTGCTGTAAAATCCGCCATCTTGAATCTATATTTTTTTAATATAGCCAGTGTCACTCGCGCTGCTGAGACGAATCTAACGACACCTCATATGTCAAAATCCAACTATCTGTTTGGGCTGTAGCCCGTGAAAAAGAATTTTCTTGTCCACATACATACATACATACTCTCGAAAAACATAACCCTCCTTCTGAGGCAGTCGGGTAAAAAGAGAATACGTGAGTTGGCTCATTTAGATCGGGCACGTGCGTGAAACCCCACCTGGAACGCGATATGCGCACTCTATAAGGTTATTCACTGCAAATATTTTAGGGGCAAATCAAATAAAATATAAGCATGTACTAGGCAAATTTTTAAAGAAATCTAGAAAAAAACAAAACGAAAAGAGTGCACCCTGTTTGTCCTAGAAACACACACATCGATGAATTTAAATTACGCGCCAAAAAAATGTGCTGTGATTGGCTGGTTGTTAGTGTGCGTGCCTTGTAAGTGAATCCTGTCTACGAGGCGGAACGTCAGTCGGGTCAGTTAAAGGATGTTCACATAATTAATTATAAAGTTTGTCTGAAAATTAAAAAAAAAAGCTAGCGTGTAGACTTTTTTAAAAATGCCTTACATGTTTTTCTAATACATATTTACGCATGCCTTTAAAATATTTGCAGTGAATTTAATAGCAACTTATATAGCTTGCTTATCTAGATTGTAAGGTTTTTACTTACGCACTAAACTTTGTAAACTTTGTAATGTAATGCAATGAATGATTTATGTAATGTAAATTGTTATTGACATTTTAATATGGGACATTTCCCAAGGAAACCAATAGTTTGACAGCTGTCACATTAAATGTAGGTCTCGTCGAGACCTACAACTCTTTCAAAGAAACTTTTATGCGCACTGAGACATATTTGAGAAGGTGGATGCACAGAATAAATTACTACTCAATGGAACTACTGCGAATGACCGTAAACGAAGCTTCGCGATAGTTCCATTGTCAGAACCAATGGAACTAGTGCGAAAAAAAGGTTCGCAGTAGTTCCATGGAACTAATCTCAATGGAACTACTGCGAACGAAGGTTTTAATCAATATGGGACTCAGTACCTGGAATATTTTTTTTAAATTTTTTTTTTACTCACGCTGAGGCCGCTCTTGGCGTTGCTGACGCTCCACCGAAGGCCGGCCAGCTCGGCCGCGTACGCGAACTGTTGTAAGCTGTCTCGTAACAACAACACCCATACGAATAGCTGTATTTGGATGCAAGTTAGGGTGTTTTCATAGAGATGTTAGGTGACTTTTTCAGAGTTTTAGTGTCTCATATCTCGGTTTTCGTTTCTTTTTGTGAGTTTTTGTGTGTCTTTGCCTGAGTTTTAGTCTCTTTTTCTGTGTTTTAGGGACTTTTTCTCAGTTTTAGTTTCTTTTTCTCAGTTATAGTGTCTTTTTCTGTGTTCTAGTGACTTTTTCTCGGTTTTAGTATCTTTTTCAGAGTTAATGTATCTTTTTCTCAGTTTTAGTGCCTTTATCTGAGTTTTAGTGTCGATTTTCGTGTTTTTATTTTGTCTTTTTCTCAGTTTTAGCGTCTATTACTGTGTTTGAGTATTTTTTGTTGATAGTGTGTGTAAGTGTTTGTAACTCACGCTGAGGCCACTTTTGGCGTTGCTGACGCTCCACCGAAGGCCGGCCAGCTCGGCCGCGTACGCGAACTGTTGTAAGCTGTCTCGTAACAACAACACTCATACGGATAGCTGTATTTGGATGCAAGTTAGTGTGTTTTCATAGAGATGTTAGGTGACTTTTTCAGAGTTTTAGTTTATTTTTTCTGAGTTTTAGTATCTTTTTCTGGGTTTTAGTGTATTTTTTAAGATTCAGTGTCGTTGCCTGAGTTTTAGTGTATTTTTCTGTGTTTAAGAGTCTTTTATCTCAGTTTTAGTTTCTTTTTCTCTGGTTTAGTGTCTTTTTTTGAGATTCAGTGTTGTTGCCTGAGTTTTAGTGTCTTTTATCTTAGTTTTAGTATCTTTTTCTGTGTTTTAGTGTCTTTTTTTGAGATTTAGTGTCTTTGCCTGAGTTTTAGTGTATTTTATCTCAGTTTTAGTATCTTTATCTCAGTCTTAGTGTCTACTTCTGTGTTTGTGTATTTTTTGTATATCAGTGTAGGTATTTTTAACTCACGCTGAGGCCGCTCTTGGCGTTGCTGACGCTCCACCGAAGGCCGGCCAGCTCGGCCGCGTACGCGAACTGTTGTAAGCTGTCTCGTAACAACAACACCCATACGGATAGCAGTAGCTGGATGTAGGTTAGTATGTTTTCATAGAGATGTTAGGTGACTTTTTCTGCGTTGTAATGTGGTTTCTGTGTTTTAGTGTCTTTTACCTGAGTTTAAGTATCTTTTAAGTCAGTTTTAGTGTCTTTGTCTGAGTTTAAGTGTCTTGTTATGTTTTTTTTCTTTTTCCCAGTTTTAGTATCTTTTTCAGAGTTTTAGTATCTTTTTCTCAGTTTTAGTGTTTTTGTGTCAGTTTTAGTATCTTTTTCTGTGTTTATGTATATTGCCTGTGCCTTGTTTGTGTATGTCTGTGAATTCCTTAATGTCAGTGTATGTATATTAGTGTAGGTATTTGTAACTCACGCTAAGGCCGCTCTTGGCGTTGCTGACGCTCCACCGAAGGCCGGCCAGCTCGGCCGCGTACGCGAACTGTTGTAAGCTGTCTCGTAATAACAACACCCATACGGATAGCAGGTTGCAGTTTAAAGGCTCCGAATATGCCAACGGGCTGTAGGGAGAAAGACATACGTTATTAACTGACAAATACATAGTAGGTTGTTGACGAGGACGGAGAATAATACTTTGATTGACGAGTAGAGTTTAATTATACGAGTCTAGCAAAGTCAATTTCCCCCGAGCGAGACTTACATAGCGCTTTTCTCAAAAAAATGCTAGGAAAATTTTGACATTAAAAGTGGTTTTACTGATTAGTAAGTCAAGATGTGGATTTAGAGTTGTTTTTATTTTGTAATTTCTGAACGATTTCGATATCGCGCCGGAAAAGTTGTATTGGAATCCATTATATTTGTGTAAAAAAGAAATCGTTCAGAAATTACAAATAATCACAGACAATGCCAAACGTTCTGGATTGGTTTTTAGAAGAAATTGACATATTTCCTAGCATGTTTGAGAAAAACAAATTACGCCGTGCGATGTCGGCTTAGAATAGCATCACCCCAATTTTACCCGTGGGAGTCGTAAAAAGCGAACTTTTGTTAACTGTCTCGTAACAACAACACCCATACGGATAGCAGGTTGCAGTTTAAAGGCTCCGAGTATGCCAACGGGCTGTAGGGAGAACGACATACGTTATTAAGTGACAAATAGTGAGTGGAACTCCCTGCCTGCGGATCTGTTTCCGGAACGTTATAACCTGGGCCTTTTCAAGGCGAGAGTGAATACTCATTATCTGGGCGAGCATGTTCCATCATCGTCTGCATCGTCACTTAACATCAGGTGAGATTGCGGACAAATGCTTACCCATTGTTTATAAAAAAAAATATTAAAAAAAAATTGTGCCGTGTGATGGTTAAGAATAGCATCACCCTTAGAGTATATATATAAGGTCCTATTAAATTCACTGCAAATATTTTAGGGCAGATCAAATAAAATATAAGCATGTACTAGGCAAATTTAAAAAGAATCTACACGCGAATTTTCGAGAATTGCATTTAACTAAAAAAGAACAGAACGAAAAAAGTTCACCCTGTTTGTCTTAGAAACACACCACTAAACGAATTTAATTTATGCACCAAAAAAAGGTGCTGTGATTGGTTGGTTGTCAGTGTGCGTGCCGTGTAAATGAATCCTGTCTACGTGGCGGAACGGCAGTCGGTCAGTCAAAGGGAAAAAATCGAGAGTGTAGTTTTTTTAATGCATTAGATGTTTTTACACATATTTACGCATGCCCTTAAAATATTTGCATTGAATTTAATAGCACCTTATATATATCACTACTATATCCCTTGCAGGGTAGGCAGAGCGCAAACGGCTGTAAAACGGCTGCAACACGTCTGAGAAAGTGTTGAGAGTCATTAAGAAGTCAACACAACAACTAGGCAAACTAAAATTTTGTTTTTTTTTCCACCCCCATAAAAACCATAAATTAATGAAAATGAAAAATTTTAAAGATTTTCCTTAATTCTACGGAATTAATTAATAAATTAATTCTACGGGAATCTGAATTTTGATTCCCTTGAGAGGGTAAAACACGCGTTATTACTGCAAAACGGCTATATACAGGGAGTAACAGAAAGGGTATAACAAGCCGAGGAGGTCAGGTACTCATGAAACTGAACAACTTTCCCGATGGAACATGGGTCGAATAATGAAAAAAAAATTGGACCTCCCATACAAAATTGCCGATCAGCTAATTGGTTTACTATGGGAGGTCCAAATTTTTTTCATATTTCGACCCATGTTCCATGGGGAAAGTTGTTCAGTTTCATGAGTACCTTGACCTCCTTTTGGCTTGTTATACCCTTTCCGTTACTCCCGGTATATTTTTAACTTGAAGTTAGGAGCTTGATTTTTTCACAACTACTAGCGTTCATAGACTTGAGTACACAGTTTAAATTTCAACTCGATATCTTTACGCGTTCTTGAGATAAAGGGTCTTGACAGAATGACAGACGGACGGACAACAAAGTGATCCTACAATGTTCCGTTTTTAGCACGCTTTTATTAGGTCGACCTGTATGTGTATGTAACTGTGTAATAAAATCTAAGAAAACTACTTTAAACATCTTGTAAAGATCGTAGCGTTATGAAAATTGGCACTTGTATGTGATTTTGATGACAATACAATAATATCTCCCGTATCGGCTTATACAGCCATGAAAAATCTTGTCTCAGACACTGAATAAATCGTCTGTCACAGACGATTGAGGCCAATGATGTCAATAATATGGTACTGTTGATCTGATCTGATGATGGAGCCGGAAGATATGAACTGGAACTTCATGATGGATGATCGTAATAAAGCCGTGTTTGGGCTTGTTAGAAGGGTTTTCTAATGAACGTTGACCATAAGGTTTCAAGGTCTAATGATGAAACCGGAAGATAGGCTCTAGCATTCCATGATGAAATATCGACCATAGCAGTGAAAAGCGTGTTTTTAGTGTTTTTACAATACATATTTTTTTATTGTTTTTTAGATGGTTCCGTGCTGCGAATGGGCACGTTAAGCCGTCGGTCCCGGTTGCTGTCTATGATGGCGGTCGTTACACAACCATGTCAGAGGCCTGCTACTTGCAGTAGGCGGTTGAAAAACTCTGACACCAGGGTTCATCGGGTCGTTGAACGACTCGGTGTCCCACACGAAAAGAGAGAGAGAGAGAGAGAGAGTTTTTACACTATTAATTTTATTTCACCTTTTGAGGTACGGAACCCTAAAAACTTACCTAACCAAATCGAATGTGACGAAGGCTTTGGGCAGCATAAACTCTCGGTCTTGTTTGAACCATAGCCGCATGAGTGGTGTGTCCTGAAAAACGAGATATCACAAGATATAGTCTATATAACTTTTAAAGCACTCGCGATTACTTTCATACATAATAGTTACTTTAACGGGTCTTATCGCGATAGCTTTTTAGGTAAATCGATTTACCTAAAAAACTATCACGATAAGACCCTAACTTTTATGTAAGATATAGTCTAATTTCTAATGGTATGCACTAGAATGACATCATCATCATCTTCCTGCCCTCATCCCAATTACCTGGGGTCGGCGCAACCCGTTTCGTTGAACACAAAATCGTGTTGCAAAGGATTTGGCTTAATTTTACGACCGGCCGCCTACCAGACGTCAACCCTCCTTGGGAATGCTCTTGTGGTGGATTAACCGAGACCATACGGTTGGCCCCATCCATACGGGAAGAGAGGGGGTGGTGCTATTGTATTCTGCCGGCACTAAAATGACATATGCCGACAAAATAATAATACCAACTCTATAGCGTTAGTGACGTACTTCAACTCGAATTTTAAGTTCTGGTGAGCTGATTTATGCAAACCTCATACTCAGGTCACTCAAATTTATTTATTGATTCCCTACTAAATTTTTGACTCCCAATAGTTTTTTTTTTTGAAAACTTCCAAAATTTTCACCGCAGGCAGGATTTGAACCTGCGACCTTCGGCATCAGTACTGCCGACGCCCTAACCAACTGGGCTACCGCGGTTCTAATCGAGCCCGCGAAATTATGGAAGTATATTTTGTCCACTATCGCGTGGATGGGCTCCATCTACCGGGATAGTTTTGCAACTAATTCCCAGCGACTAATTCATTCTTTACAGATTGAATGTAGTCAAAGCGATGAAAACCCGCGATAAATTGAATACCAAATTTTAAAACACTTCTCGTGTTAGGTAAACAATTTTTGGAAAACTTCCAAAATTTTTCACCGCAGGCAGGATTTGAACCTGCGACCTTCGGCATCAGTACTGCCGACGCCCTAACCAACTGGGCTACCGCGGTTCTAATCGAGCCCGCGAAATTCCCATCCATTGTTAACCCCTATTTGCCAATTGTCAAATCTGATTCCTTCCTCTCCATACTGGACCCATAAAGCTTCCCCCTGCCTATACAAGAGCTACCAAAAGTTCTTGGATTCCTCCCCTGTATTCCAATGCCCCGGTAACCCCCTATTTTCAATCCCATTCAAGGCTCTAGTGTACCGCCCTCGGATCCTAACCTTTTTAGGCGTCGAAAAAGACGACCCTGGCGCTAATTCCCATTTCAACCGAATCATCGCCGAAAAATTTCCTGACTGGCTAACCATGTTTACCGACGCTTCCAAAAACTCCCCTGATGACCCGGTGGGCTCTGCCGTCTGGGTCCCCCGGATGAATCTTGTATTGAGTTTCAAGTGCCCCCCTAAATCTTCGGTATTCTCGGGGGAAGCCATTGCCATCTTTGAAGCCATTTCACTAGTTGAGTCCCACAAACTAAACAAAACTATTATACTCACTGACTGTCGCAGCTGCCTGGAGGACCTACAGAAGTTTCCTCCGATCAAAACCTGTACACCCTATCAACCTGAAATCCAGAGACCTTTTATTCAAATGCTCCCTATCTGACATAGAAGTCGTTCTCGCTTGGATCCCTGGCCATTCGGGCATTTCTGGAAATGAACAGGCAGATTCATTTGCTAAATGGTCTGTCCATAATGGCACGGAGGTTTATTCTAACAGTTTTTCGAGAGATCTCAGTTTTATAGCTAATAACGATTTAAAAATGAAATGGTCTGAAGAGTGGACTGATGTGTGTCGTGAGAAGTTAAAGCATTACGGTGGTCTACAGCCTTATATTCCCACCAAACCCTGGTTTTTTAAATATCGCGACTTTTCAAAATTTTCGACCTCGACTGCAATCCGCTTGAGACTTGGCCATAACTGCACTCCTCCTTTTAGCTAAGATAAGGGTTCGGGACCACTCTCTCTGCGAATGTGGTCTGGCAGAAGGCACAGCCGACCATATCTTCTTCGACTGCCCCCGCTACTCCTCCTCACTCTACGACGTTCTCCCTCCCTCTGTCCCTCGCCCAGTCAACATGAGCTTCATTCTCTCCTCCCTGGATCCCCCTATCTTACTTACCCTCTTAAAGTACATTCAAAGATTTAAAATTAAGCTATAGCCCCTCGCTAATCCCTTTCATACTACTCATTCCAAGGTTCTTAGACATCCCCTTTTATTTTGGGTAACTTCGTTCGTACTGTAATTATTTAGAGAGACGGTCATCTGGCTATCCTGGAAACCCGTATAATCTTCCAAACCCCGACACTGGCAGAATTGTCCTTATGGACAGAAGCCATTTAAAAAAATTGAATTGAAAGTTGTTCAGTTTCATGGGCTGGTTCACCCCATAAAATATTTGCAGTTGATTTTTTTACACCTTATATAATTATTTAGTAACTAGCTGGCACCCGCGAACTTCGTATCGTTTCATTCCCTGTTCCTGTTCAAAATTCTGATTTCCTCACCAGCATCCTAAAAATCGTCACGCTCTAGATAATTATCACGCAAATATTGTAGGAAATACATTTTTCAAACCATAGTTGCATTGCCAAGCAGTTCGTTCCATCATGCTGAACAACTTTTGCTCTAGGGTCATAACTCATATCTGTATTTCCTATAGTTCGATCTGGGCACCTTATGGTGCACCTGATGGGCTACATCAAGTACTCCAAACCTTCGTTGTCTATTCGCTAGCTGAAGCGTCCCATCAACCTGAACAACTTTGGCTTTGGAGTTGCATCTGTATTTCCTATAGTTTAGCTGGGCTCCAGTTGGTGCACCTGATAGTCTACATCAGGTATTGCAAACCTTCGTTGTCTTTTCGCCAGCAGAAGTGTCCCATCAACCTGAACAACATCTGTTTTGGAGTTATATCTGTATCTCTTATAGTTTAGCTGGGCTCCTGTTGGTGCACTTGATGGTCTACATAAGGTACTCCAAACCTTCGATATCTTTTCACCAGCAGAAAGTGGCAGAGCGGTGGGGCGTTTACCCATGCGGCCCGGGTTCGATCCCCGGTATTTTCACTTGTGAGAATAATATAGCACTGTGAGTGCATTACAATCCCAATAGATTGAACAACTTTTGCTCTTGAGACATATCTGTATCTCCTATAGTTCATCTGGGCTCCTTATGGTGCACCTGATGGTCTACATCGGTGTTCCAGACCCTCAAGTAGAAGCAAAAGTAGCCTATGTCCGTTCTCGGTGTATGAGTAATGTCTGTGCCAAATTTTATCAAAATCGGTTCAGTGGTTAAGGCGTGAAAGCGTAGCAGACAGACGGACAGCATTGTTGATTTCATAGCATAATCTTTATGATTTATACTTTTTAGCGTACAAAAAAAGAAAAAATTTTGCCATTCGAGGTATTTCCATACAACTTTAAAAGTTGAATAACTCGGAAACTAAAAATAATCGCGGAACATACATGGGGTATTTTCGAATGCCCCAAGATGTGAGTTTTTTTTATTTTTATTGACGTCATTCTATGGTCCACCCTGTATATATAGGAAGTATAGATATGGATTGCGCGTGACACCTGGCGTCCTATGTAACTCCTTTTTTGTGTTAAAAGAAGGTTTTGATGCGTTTAGTATGTTTCATATTCATATGGCGCGCGATGGCCATTCTAATACCTGCGTAGGCATTCATCCTCCCATTTTTCATGAACTATGCATTCGGACAAATTAACATGCAAAGTTTTTTTTGGTAGCACGATCTTGATGATACCTAAGTATATTACTATCTTTTTTGAGCGCCTGACAAAACCTGCAGAGCAATATCAACCATGGATGCTTGTGTGTTTTCTTTCTGTAGGTAGTTTTGGGCGTCTGAATAAATAGTTTTTTGGATTTTCATTTTTCCAACGAAATTTTTCCGCGGAAAAAAGTAGCCTATGTCCTTTCTCAGGTTATTATCTATGCTCATGTCAATTTTCATCAACATCTGTTCAGTGGTTTAGGCGTGAAAGCGTAGCAGACAGAGAGAGTTACTTTCGAATTTATAATATTAGTATGGATATGGATAGTATGATGGAGTTCATAATTGTTCGTATTTATTGCTTTTGCACTGCTCTGTTTTCTTTTCTGTTTTTTGTCTAACCAAAGGTTGTCTGGAAGAGATCGCTCTTAGCGATAAGACCGCCTTTGCGCACTTTTAGTATAAGTTTCCTTTTGACAGGTGTCAAACTGGTTTATTTATACAATACTTTGATAATAGTCTACAGCTTCTCAAGTTCCAGTCTCGAAGGTACACATTAGTTTGGAGGTGGGCGGTGCAATCCTATCCTACTAATATTATAAAGGCGGATGTTTGTGTGTGTGTTTGTTACGACATCACGCTAAAACGGCTGATTACATTGACATGAAATTTTGTACAAATATAGAAGAGTATCTAGAATAACACATAGGCTACTTTTTACCACGGGAAAATTATTCCTACGGGATCACGCATATTCCAATATTTTTGCAAAGGTGGCGTGACTGAGCCGATTCGCGTTTTAACTTTTTCGCCGAAAACTAACAGCGACATCTCTTGGCGAGTAACGCTATTTTTCCCGCGGAATAATAGGTTGCAGCGGGTGAAACCGCTGACGGGCAGCTAGTAGTTTAATAATACCTATTTGACACCTGTCAAATGGATATGGCAGCTGTGAAGTTATCTATACAATATATTGATAACACGAAGTGCTAAAATAGCAACAGCATCATTGCTTTTTTCAAGTTCCACTATAAACTCGTTTGAAGGTGTAAATGTGTGAACACGATCTATTTGACAACTTTCAAACTGGCCTATTCATACAATATTCAGTATTTGTGTAGGTAGATTCTAGAAACTAATATATATGCATGGTATATAGGTATTTATTTGTATTATTAGGCATAATTTGTTTTTTCCTTATTTTGATGTTTAAACACCTGAGTGCATGTATCTTTCTCTCTGTTCAAGTATTTCTATGTTCCTGCCTACCACGGTTCGGTCATCGTGCACTTTGTCAAGACCGAACCACCTGTTGTCTGAATGGGCAAAGCAGAACACAACCAACACTTGCATTTCAGATAAACGAAAATATAGAAATAGAGTAAAAGTACAAGGTGATCATCTGTCCTGCCCTTATCCCAATTACTTGGGGTCGGCGCAACACGTTTCGTTGAACACAAAATCGTGTTGCAAAAGGACTTGGCTGAATTTTACGATCGGCCGCCTACCAGACGTCAACCCTCCTTGGGAATGCTTTTGTGGTGGATTAACCGCCACCATACGGTTGGCCCTGGCTGTTTGAATCGGGTTTATCCCTCGGTCACCTCTTTCGACCCCCACGGGAAGAGACGGGGTGGTGCTATTCTACTCTGCCGGCACCACACGGCATAGAAAAAATACAAGTAGATGTGTTAATAAACAAAATCCCGACTGCGGTGATTTTGAAGTAGTATTTTGCTGTAAAAGTTCGCCATCTTGGATCTATATTTTTTTTATATAACCAGTGTCCCTCGCGCTGCTGAGACGAATCTAACGACACCTCATATGTTAAAATCCAACCAACCGTTTGGGCTGTAGCCCGTGAAAAAGATTTTTCTTGTCCACATACATACATACAACATACATCATCATCATCATCATCATTGGCCTCATACGTCTGTGACAGACGATTTATTCAGTGTCTGAGGCAAGATTTTTCATGGCTGTATAAGCCGATACGGGAGCGGCATGACTTTCCGCACGTTCTACAAACGAAGGTGGAATTAGAGACTGGCACATGCATGTTTAGATGTCGTTTTTGCCTTTTGTTTGCGAGACCAGCGAACCAGGCATCATCGTGAGCTTTACGCCCATCAAACACACGCTTTCGCCATACATCCCTATTCTCAGCAAGCTTCTCCCAGCTTTGATGGTCGATGTCAAACGCAGCCATGTCCCGTTTGGCGCAATCTTTGAAACGTAGCATCGGTCTTCCAACTCCTCTTTTGGCGTTAGCTACGGCGCCAAGTAGGACACGCCGCGGTAGACGCGAAGGTTCCATGCGGTACACATGCCCTAGCCACCGCAATCGTCTTTGCTTAAGCAAAGCGGTAAAGCTAGGCAGCTGTGCAATTTCTAGAACTCGCTCGTTTGTGACTCTGTCCTTCCAAGTTATATGCAAGATGTTTCTTACGCAGCGCATATGAAATGTGTTGAGTCGACGTTCTTGTTTTGCGTACGAAGTCCAGGTTTCAGCTCCATACAAGAGTATGCTTAGAACGCAAGTTTGGTAAACAATTATCTTGGTTTTTGTGGTCAGGTGTTTATTATTCCATACTCTTGTACTGAGCCTGCCGAACATGGTCGCCGCTTTGCCGATACGAGTATTGATCTCAGCATCGAGGGTGAGATTGTTCGACACAGTCGACCCCAAGTAGCAAAACTTGTCAACTATGTTCAAGGGAACGCCACCGAGTAAAATACGTGGTGTTTCTCCACCTTGAGCTAGCACTACTGTTTTTTTGGCATTAATGGACATTGAGAACAGAGAACACGCGTGGGAAAACTTATCAACAATGTCTTGAAGCTCACTTTGAGAATTAGCAACGAAGGCTGCATCGTCAGCGAACAAAAGGCTATCGACGAATAAGTCATCGCGGTTACGCTTTGACTTAAGAAGCGAGATATTGTACAGCTTCCCGTCAGCCCTAGTGTGCAGGTGTATACCCTGTTGGTCATCGCCGAAAGCAACTTTAAAAGCAATGAGAAGAAAATACCAAACAGGGTAGGAGCCAACACGCAGCCTTGGCAACATACATACATACTTACAAACATAATACTCTCGAAAAACATAACCCTCCTTCTGAGGCAGTCGGGTAAAAAAAACCGGCCATGAGCGTGTCAGCCACAAATAGGGTTTCGCAGTCAACGGTAAAAGTCAGGTTTTTCAGTCTTACAAAGTTATTTCTGTAGCTGTTTTTTTTTCAGCTGTATCGTTACCAACCGCAAATTGAAAAACGTTTATTCATCTTATAACTTTAGTGGTACAGTGTCCGTTATAGTTTTCTTGGTAATTTCAGATTAAGAACTAGGTATATTCCATATATTATATAAAAGAATAGCGTTTATACTACACCTGCATAGTAATTTACCTATAGCTTTACACTTTATAGTGGGGAACGTTTGTCATTGTTCAACGTACAAATTAGTGGGAGGGAATTAACCATACAAATCACTTTCCTCCCGTGGGCGATTTTACAGAATTTAGTACAGTTGAACGAGTAGGTGAACACAAGTTGTTCAGTTTCAAAAATTGTTCAGTTTTGAAAGCTGTTCAATTTAAAAATTGTGCTGCCGTACCGATGTGACAGTTAAGAAATGTGTAGGTACTTAGGTAGTTTATTTTTAGCGGATGTTTCAACTCACCCCGCGGCTGTTACAACTGACCCCGCAGGTGTAGTATAAAGCACTATGTATTACTTGGAAGAAAGTCAGATTACAAACTCGTGTGTATTGAAGTCCTCAGCTTCGCTTTCTTCCCGCGTATACAATGTACTATTATACTTTTTAGGGAGTTACAGCTGGAACAAATTGTGGCCCAAAAGCGCCCCTTTTAAAAGCAAATATCTTGAGACAGAAACATTTTAGAGACTGTGCTTCAAAGAAATCTCCCCTTAGTTTTAAAAGACCTATTCAACGATACCCACTCAATATTATAGGAAAAAAAACCCCTTTCACATGTATGGGAAGGAGGTTCAAAATAGTAGTTTTTATAACAAGGGAATAAAGTGATATATTTAGGGCGAGGGCGCTATTTTGAATCATGAGCGGAACGAGGGATTCTAGAGTAAAATCCCGAGCGTAGCGAGGGATTTTAAAGTAGAATCGTGAGTGAAGCGAGGGATTCAATGTAAGTCGCCCGAGAATAAATAACTTTATACCCGAGTGATACATACTACTTTTCATCCCCCTCTATGAGAAAAACAAATACTTACTTAATCTACGAAGTTCTATATTGCTTGCTATTATCCATTATTTTACAATACATCCCATACATTGCGTTACAAACAAAACCATTATCATTACAAATTTCATTTCATATTATTGCAATATAATTGTGAGGTTGCCCATTGCCGGCCAGTTATCGCGCCAAAAGAAAAATAAAACTTGACACATTACTTTTTAATTTCAAATTTTGCTAGGAATTAGGTCTTTTATGAGCTACATACTAGGTGTAAAATACTCAATAAAATAACAGATAACAGGTAGTGTTGCAGAGAAAAAACTCATCTGTAGTAAATTTTCGATTGATTGGCTGCATATATTTGTGTTCCAAATTCAAATGAATTTTAATCCCTTGGGATTAAATGACCTACTTTAATTCCACTTATGTGCGACCGAAGCGTAGATTTTTGAATAGAGGGGATGAAAAGCATTTAATATAATTTTTTCTCAACATTTCTAAATTTGGGTCAACACGATCTATCTTCACACCAGATGTCGATAGCTCCAAAACTGACGAAGTTATGAGACAGACAGACAGACAGACAGACTTGACGAAATGATAAGGGTTTCTAGTAAATAGACTACGAAACCCTAAAAAAAGTATATAAGTATTATATAAATTGCTTAGTTCCCATAATACAAGCTTTACTTAGTTTGGGGCTAGATGGCGCTGTGTGTCTCGTCCAGGGATTTTTATTTTTACCATAGAAAACATGGTCTTACATTCCCAGAGAAACACAAGCCTACGTCACTAGTATTGCCACTTTATTTCAATAAAATACGTTATGCGGTAAATTCAATCTCAGAAAAATGAGTTAAAATATTTCTGAATAATTTTATAATTTAGATTTACATGTGTATTAACATGAACTTAACAACAACACGTAAATTGTATTTATTAGTTTACAGTATCTTATATGATTTACAAAAATAATCATAATAGTGGGTAATTTTGGTAACCCACAAGCATGATGACTTAGTCACGTGGTTCACGAGTCTCGGAATGGAATACCAGGCGGAGTATCTTATGATACCATGATTTTATTTACTTACTTGGCCACGACCCCAATTCTGACATTGTCAGGCGTGAGCAAGGCTAACAACTCTTCAATAAGCTCGGGACGCCATTCGGACATCAGGTAGTACGCGCTAAGGACGTCCTCCATTGGAAATTCCTGGAAAGATGACAAAAAAAAACTGTTAGACAGTAAATAAATTAGGCCTTAATCGCAAAAAAAGACCCATGAGAGTAAGGAAATTCGTTATATAGGGTTACATTTAATTAAGTACGAAATCTCTTGAGGGCAAAATAAAGCAATATGTAACATCAGTTGTCTAGTTCCCATAGTACAAGCTTTGCTTAGTTTGGGGCTAGATGGCGTTGTGTGTCTCGTCCAGGGGTATTTATTTTTTATTTAAGTATTACTGAATTATTATTGAAGAATGAAATCTAGTGTATTACCTGTAGCACGTGCACGTGTGAGCTGGCCAAAGACCTCGGCTCCTGCGCGTCTTTGAACCGAAACTCCATCGCCATTATATCCTTCTGCTCTTAGTATAGTATATAGTATACTAGCTGCCCGTCAGCGGTTTCACCCGCTGCAACCTATTATTCCGCGGGAAGAAAGCATTATTCGCCAAGAGATGTCGCTGTTAGTTTTCGGCGAAAACGTTTAAAATGCGAATCGGCTCAGTCACGCCACCTTTGCAAAAATATTGGAAAATGCGTGATCCCGTGGGAATGAGACATTTTTCCGTGGTAAAAAGTAGCCTATGTGTTACTCTAGATACTCTTCTATATTTGTGCAAAATTTCATGTCAATCTAATAAGCCGTTTTAGCGTGATGTCGTAACAAACACACACACGAACATCCGCCTTTATAATATTAGTAGGATGAAATCTAGTGTATTACCTGTAGCACGTGCACGTGTGAGCTGGCCAAAGACCTCGGCTCCTGCGCGTCTTTGAACCGAAACTCCATCGCCATTATATACCTCTGTTTTTAGCATAGTATACGGGGTGTTAGGGACGGTGTAACGAAAACTTTGCAGGCGTGCTCAGACCATGAATCTGAACAACTTTTACTATGGAGCCAATGGTGGGAAACGAAAAAATTTTTTCGATTTTCCATACAAAGTCAGTCAGCTGATCGTGAATTTTGTATGGGAGGTCGGATTTTTTTTCGTTTCCCACCATTGGCTCCATAGTAAAAGTTGTTCAGTTTGATGGTCTGATCATGCCTGCAAAGTTTTCGGTACACCGTCCCTAACACCCTGTATAGTATAATATATAGTATATAGTATGGATTATTGAAGAATGAATGGATTACCTGTAGTACGTGTACGTGTGAGCTGGCCAAAGACCTCGGCTCCTGCGCGTCTTTGAACCGAAACTCCATCGCCATTATATCCCCTTGTTCTTAGTATAGTATACCGGGAGTAACGGAAAGGGTATAACAAGCCGAAAGGAGGTCAAGGTACTCATGAAACTGAACAACTTTCCCTATGGAACATGGGTCGAAATATGAAAAAAAAATTTGGACCTCCCATAGTAAATCAATCAGCTGATCGGCAATTTTGTATGGGAGGCCCAAATTTTTTCATATTTCGACCCATGTTCCATAGAAAGTTGACCTGACCTCCTTTCGGCTTGTTATACCCTTTCTGTTACTCCCTGTATAATATAGTATAATATACAGGGTGTTTGGAAGCTGGGTGCAAAGCCTTCAAGGGGTCAAGGTTCTCATGAAACTGAACAGCTTCCCGAAGGAACATGGGTCGAAATATGAAAAAGATTTTATTTTGCCCCCCATACAAAATCTTTGATCAGCTGATTGTTTTATGGGAGGTCCAAATTTTTTTTCATATTTCGACCCATGTTTCATGGGGAAAGTTGTTCAGTTTCATGAGTACCTTGACCCCTTGAAGGCTTTGCACCCAGCTTCCAAACACCCTATATAGTATGGATTATTGAAGAATGAAATCTAGTGTATTACCTGTAGCACGTGCACGTGTGAGCTGGCCAAAGACCTCGGCTCCTGCGCGTCTTTGAACCGAAACTCCATCGCCATTATATCCTTCTGTTCTTAGTATAGTATATACCTCTAGTATAATATATAGTACCTATGGATTATTGAAGACTGAAATCAAGTGGATTACCTGTTAAATTGTTTAAACTTAAGTGCGCCATTTTACCTGTAGTACGTGTACGTGTGAGCTGGCCAAAGACCTCGGCTCCTGCGCGTCTTTGAACCGAAACTCCATCGCCATTATATCCTTCTGTTCCTCCCACACCCACCTCTGCGGGCCCTCCGCACGCAGCATCGATATGTACTGCGAAATAAACACATTGCTGTCAATGAAGTCCATGCCATAAATTGAAAAATTCACTAGTGACCGTCGCTTCGAGACGAGCATCAAGAGGTTGAAAAGTTCACCAGGGACCGCTAGGCGCCCGTAGCTCAGTTGGTAGAGCGGTGGAACGGTGATCCACAGTCAGTCACTCAAGTCCCGGCGGTCGCTAGTGAATTCTTTCAATTTTCTCATTTTCAATTTATGAGAATAATATTGCGCTGTGAGTGTATAAAAAATTCCAATACAAAGTCCATGCCTTAGCTATAGAGTGCGCCCAAAAAGTGTGAACTGTGTGCAATAGTGTGCACACATCCTCGCTGTATCTTGCTTATATTATACTAGCTGCCCGTCAGCGGTTTCACCCGCTGCAACCTATCTTTTACCCCCTTTAGGGGTTAAAAATCGAAAATCCCTGAAACACGTATTTCATTTTTTTAGCTTTTTCATCTAATCGCAAATTTTGAAACAGATCGCATTTTAAAAATATTGATTTTCCATACAACTTTTAACCCCTTTTTTACCCCTTTACGGGTTAAAAATCGAAAATCCCTGAAACATGTACTCATTTTTTTCAGCTCTTTGATCTAATCGCAAATTTTGTAACAGATCCCATTTAAAAATAATGATTTCCCATACAAACTTTTTAACCCTTTTTTACCCCTTTAGGGGTTAAAAATCAAAAAGCCCTGAAACACGTGTTTAATTATTATAGCTCTTTGATCTAATCACAAATTTTGAAACAGATCGCATTTAAAAATAATGATATTCCATACAAACTTTTAACCCCTTTTTTACCACTTTGGGGGTTAAAATTTAAGGTGAAGAATATTTAAAAACCTGCCCCTTAACTTACTCTATATAATAAAAAAAACGCATCAAAATCCGTTGAGGGATTTTAAAGATATAAGGAAACATACATACAGACACGGGAAGGGACTTTACTTTATACTATGTATTGATTGATAAGGTTATATTTAATTAAGTACAAATCTCTTGAGGGCGTGGTCCACTCACAAAACTGAACAACTTTTGTTAGAAACTTATCTTCGAAATCATCATCATCTGTCTGCCCTTATCCCAATTTATTTGGGGTCGCCGCAACATGTCTTTCTCTTCCATTCATCTCTATCAGCCGTCAAATCTTCGTTTACCCCTTTTTGATTCATATCATCTTTTACACAATCCATCCAAACTTTTTTAGGCCTTCTTCTCCTTCTGCGTCCATCCACATTCATATTTATTACCTTTTTCGTCACATGAGAGTAGGCATATTGGGTGAAATATTACTAATGACCGATTGCGAAAACTCAGAATCAGCTGGTGATAAGGAACAACTTTTCCCAAGGAACATAGGTCGAAAGATTAAAAAAAATTGCCCTCCCATACAAAATCGTCGATCAGCTGACTGATTTAATATGGGAGGTCCACGGGGAGATCCAATTTTTTTTTATATATCGACCCATGTTTCATGGGGAAAGTGGTTCAGTTTCATGAGTACCTTGACCTCTTTTCGGCTTGTTATACCCTTTCCGTTACTCCCTGAATAAGCAAGCAATAAGAGTGCGCCTAAAAAGTTTGAACTGTCGTCAATAGTCTGCACACTACCTCTCTGTCGGTCAGTAGCAAAACGCCAGTGACAGCACTATTGAACCTCTAGAGCAACTGCTTACGCTTTGACAGTACGGCCATATGCGCACTCTATAGCTTGCTTATATAAGGTTACATTTAAATAAGTACAAATCTCTTAAAGGGTGTTCTACTGACAAAACTGAACAACGTTTGTTAGAAACTTTTCTTCAAAATATGAAAGAAATCATAGACAAATGAAACCTTTTTCGCACAGCGCTACATGACATTTTTGTGCTTTGTGAAAGAAATGTTGACACACTTTTTCAACATTTTTGTATGGCAGGTCAATTTTCTTTTCATACATCAAAGAAAAGTTTGTAACAAAAGTTGTTCGGTTTTATGAGTAGACCACACCCTCAAAAGATTTGTACTTAATTAAAGTAACCCTATTTACATTAAGGACAATATATAGGAGTGATGAGGCCAGTTGGTCGAGTGACGAACGGAGGAAGGAAAAGGGTAGCTACCCGCCTGGTCGGGTGTTGTGACCAGGGGACTATACAATACAATACAATCCTTTATTCATATGAAACACGTGTTTCAGGGATTTTCGATTTTTAACCCCTAAAGGGGTTAAAAGTTTGTATGGAAAATCTTTATTTTAAAATGCGATCTGTCTCAAAATTTGCGATTAGATCAAAAAGCTCAAAAAAGGAAATACGTGTTTTAGGGATTTTTAAAGGGTTTAAAAGATGGGTTGCAGCGGGTGAAACCGCTGACGGACAGCTAGTTCATAAATATAAATTTACAAGTCAAATGTTACTAATTAATATTTTTTTATCATACGGTCTTAATTATCGCAAAATAAAACCAATTAAATTAAATTCATTACATTTTAGGATTCATAAGTATTTATATAAGTATGTTCTTAGTTTGGATTTAGATTAGACTAGGGCAGCTTGCAGTCAAAATAGTAGTTTTTATAACAAGGGAATAAAGTGATATATTTAGGGCGAGGGGGTTAGTTTAAATCATAAGCGGAACGAGGGATTCTAGAGTAAAATCCCGAGCGTAGCGAGGGATTTTAAAGTATAATCGTCAGTGAAGCGAGGGATTCAATGTAAGACGCCCGAGAATAAATAACTTTATACCCGAGTGATACATACTACTTTTCATCCCCCTCTATGAGAAAAACAATAACTAAATACTTACTTAATCTACGAAGTTCTTTAAATATTGGCTGCTATTGTCCATTATTTTACAATACATCTTATAAATTGCAATATAACATCCAATATTTACAAAACATTATCATTATATTTATCATCATTATTATTTCATTTCATATTTTTATTGCATTATAATTGTAAGGCTGAATATTGTCGTTGCCCATTGCTGGCCAGTTATCGCGCCAAAAGAAAAATAAAATTTGACACATTACTTTTTAATTTCAAATTTTGCTAGGAATTAGGTCTTTTAATAGCAAAATACTAGGTGTAAAACACTCAATAAAATAGCAGATAACAGGTAGTGTTGCAGAGAAAAAACCCATCTGTAGTAAATTTTCGATTGATTGGCTGCAAATATTTGTGTTCCAAATTCAAATGAATTTTAATCCCTTGGGATTAAATAACCTATTTTAATCCCATTTATGTGCGACCAAAGCGTAGTTTTTTGAATAGAGGGGATGAAAAATTCTTTAATTGAATAAAATGCTTTATTTAGAAGATCTTGTTTAAGTTTTTTAGTGAATATTGTGATCGTTTTTGATTCTTTTATTTCAGATGAGATTTTGTTGTACACCCTTGGTCCTATAGAGGGTAGGCAGTTATTGGATTTAACTGACTGGTCCAACCGGACATGTGTGGAAGTTAAATATAATATAGCGATCGGTAGAAACACTTCGATACCGCGTTTCAGGCCTCGCCTCCTGACTGGCTATAGTCCGTCAAGTTCGTGCGCGACCCTCCCTAGGGGTGACAGACGTTGGGGAGGGAGATGTCAGCGGGTAGCGGGAGGTGTAGCGGGGAAGGGAAACGCGCGCTTCCGCGCCGCACGTCATATTAAAATGACGTGCTTCCTCGCTCCCCCACCGTCTGTACCCCGCAGGGAGGTCGCGCACGAACCTGTCGGACTATAGTCTTCTCTGACAGTGTGACGTAGCTTGTTTTTACAGGCAGTTCAGGACTTGAGTTCTTACTTACCACATTTGAAACACTCACCTGAAACACGAGTTCTATGATGTCGTCTATATGTTGGAGCCCCTTCTCTGTGAGGTCCACTTGTACGCCGAAGAATCCGAACCCGCGAGCGCCGATTCGCGTGCCACCGACCAAACTGCGCACAGATAATGTATTATTTATTTTATTATTTATTTATTTAACCATTTATTGCACACAAAACATACATAGAAACAGTTTACAATGAGACAAGACACAACAGGTTTACTTATTTCTAAAAAGAAATTTCTTTCTAAAAAGAAATCTATTAAATAAATACAAAAAAAAGTCACAATTTTGTTGATTGGTACTCATAAACCATAACTGGTATATCCGAGCGCAGCACACTTCAAATACATTATATACTTTTGTATGGGAGATCCAAATTTATTTATTTTCATGTTTCGACTCATGTTCCATGAAGAAAGTTGTTCAGTTTCATGAGTACCTTGACCTCCTTTCGGCTTGTTATACCCTTTCTGTTACTCCCTGTATAATCTAAATCGCTAAATTATAATCTGTCGAAATATTGTAATAAATTCACACGTATTACAATTCAACGTATTATTTTTCAACGTGATAATTTATCACTTTGTGAATCTGTTCCCTGTCTGGTTAGGCAGGCTGAACCACCTGATTGTCCGAAAAGCAAGATGGTTCCGTGCTTCGGATGGGCACGTTAAGCCGTCGGTCCCGGTTGCTGTCTATGACGGCGGTCGTTACACAACCACGTCAGAGGCCTGCTACTTGCAGTATAATCCATCTATTTCAGGTTATTGCAGTCCACTGCTGGACGTAGGCCTCCCCCAGGGAACGCCATAAGGCACGATCTCCCGTTTTTGCCATCCAGTCGCTACCAGCCGCCTTTTTTAAGTCATCGGTCCATCTGGCCGGAGGGCCTCCACTCGACTACTTGCAGTAGGCGTTTGAAAAACACTGGCACCAGGGTTCATCGGATCGTTGGACGACTCGGTGTCCCACTCGAAAGAGAGAGAGAGAACATACCTGTTACACCATCCCCTGGCCTTTAGTTCGGACAGCAAGCTGCCCGGCCCTTCGTGACCCAACAGGTGAGATAAGTAGTGGCCAGGCTGGAATCAAATACAATATTTCAACACATGAAAATATCAAGCGAATAAGGGCATCCCTTAGAGTATATACCGGGAGTAACGGAAAGGGTATAACAAGCCGAAAGGAGGTCAAGGTACTCATGAAACTGAACAACTTTCCCCATGGAACATAGGTCGAAATATAAAAAAAAATTTGGACCTCCCATAAATCAATTAGCTGATCGGCAATTTTGTATGGGAGGTCCAATTTTTTTTTCATATTTCGCTCATGTTCCATGGGGAAAGTTGTTCAGTTTCATGAGTACCTTGACCTTCTTTCGGCTTATTGTACCCTTTCTGTTACTCCCTGTATAAGCAAGCTATAGAGTGCAAATAAGGTCCCGTACTGTCAAAGCGTAAGCAGTTGCTTGCTCCCTAGATACAGACGTCAAATGTACGAGAAGTCATAGAGGTTCAATAGTGCTGTCACTGGCGTTTTGCTACTGATAGACATAGAGGTTGTGTTCTAAGAACTGCCAACAGATCTTACTTTTTAGACGCACTCTATAGCTTGCTTATATATACTGTAAGGGGCATCCATTGCCGTGTGATGCCGGCTTAGAATGTCATCTTTCCCGTGGGTGTCGTAAGAGGCGACTAAGGAATAAATTCATCCAGGGATTCAATCCCTGGATGAATTTCGCAATCGCATTACAACATCTTGCATTGCGCTCACCAACCCGCCCGCCAAGCGTGGTGAGTATGGCAAATACCCCCCTACTAGGCCCATGTTCAGCAGTGGACTTTATTGTGGCTGTTATAGTAAGGGTATCCAACATTTTAATAAATGGAGCCTGGCATACTATAATTTTGAAACAAAAACAAACTCTTTTTCATGGCCAGAGTTGAAACATACCGCAATCGATAGGGCATAAAAATACAAACCAAAAGTGTTCTTTGATAAAAAGTTGTAAAGTGTATAGTTTCGGAGATATACTATGGTATTAAAAGTAACCTTCTTTTATAACTTTACAGATATTTTATACTAGTCTATACATATAATAAAGTTGTAGAGGGTCGAAAGTCTGTACATAGAAGATTTTCCAAAAAAAAGTGTTTGGTGATACTTAAAATTGATAACAGAACACGTTTCAGCAATTTTTAGATTTTTTTTCTGTTTGTCTGTTTATCTGTTTGTCTGTTTGTCTGTTTATCTGTTTATCTGTTTATATGAGGAAGCATCACGCAAAAACGACTGAACCGATTTTGATGCAAATTATACCAAAATGTTGGTAAAGTTACCGACCAGGTTATAGGCTAAAAAAATCAACCCCTAAAAGGGGGGGTTGCCACTATACTTGAAATAAGTTTGCACGTAAATCGATATCGCGTTGCGTGCGGTAGAGGAATAAGTATTAGATGTAAAGAAAACTACTCAAATTATTTTAAGGAGTTAACCAGTCCATGAAACTGAACAAATTTCCCAAGAAACATAGGTCGAATAATGAAAAATAATTGACTTTCTCTACAAATTTAACACGGTCGGCTATAGGCTGGAGCATTTTGTATGGGAGGTACAATTATTTTTCCTACAGTACCTATGATAAAATAACTGCAAATATATTAACGAGTAAACCAGTCCATAAAACTGAACAACTTCTAAGAAACATAGGTCAAAATACGAAAAAATTGGCCCTCCCATACAAACTGACCGGGCGGCCAGAACATTTTGTATAGAAGGTCCAAATTTTTTTCATTTTTCTACCTATGTTCCCTGGGGAAAGTTGTTCAGTTTCATGGGCTGTTTCACTTCTTAAAATATTTGCAGTAAATTTTTTTACTCCTTATACTTTGAACTATGTTCCTTGGGAAAGTTGTTTTCATCCTATCTATTCGAAAAGAACGCGCCGCAAAGTTCTTTTATTCGCACTTTTAAATAAAGAACTCAACAAGTTCGAATAAAAACTACTTTGAATTTAGAACATTTGATGTTCAGTCAGCGCCAAAGAAATGGAACGCAAATATTGTTTCGAATAAAGAATGTATGGGACGACAGGACTAAAAAAAGGATACCTACACGCGAATTACAGTCCGTAATTTTCAGCAAAAAATTAGATTGATAGAATTTCATTTATCTTTTTGAAAATTAGATCATGTGACAGTGAAAGTATAAAATTGCAATAAAATATGAGGCGCCTTTTATCTTCTCATAGAGGGTGATGAAAAGTAGAGTGAAAAAATTACTCGGGCGCAAAATATATTTTGGCTCAGGCGACGTACTTTAAATCCTTCGCTGCGTTCAGGATTCTACTCTAGAATCCCTTACTTCGCTCTGGATTAAATCTGTATCAAGTCGGTGTCAAGTACCCTGCAATAGTTTTCAAAAGAACATTTCGATAGCGTGTCTTAGAAACCTGCAGCGACATTCATAGTAGGAACTAAGTGCAGAAACAGCTACAAAAAAAACTGTACAACTTGATGGGCCGCTTCTGCAGGCCTATCACTTTTTGCGTTGCGTTGGTACCTACTGTAGCCAACTACCTATATCAAGGTGTGACTCTTGCGCTCAGAGTTTGAAACAGGAGGGGCTTTCCCCTTCAAAGACAAGTAACCAACACACATCCGCGGTAGTCTGAGGTTTCTCCAGGTTATTTCATCATCATCGTCATCACCATCATCATCTGCCTGCCCCAATCGTACCAATCACGCATAAAATACTAACTATGAGACAAACATCGAAAATGAGAACGTACCATTATGTGTAAAAAGTGCATAAAAATCATGTTAGTTGTATGGGAGCCGCAATTGCAACAGAAATACAACATCTGTAATTTAAATTTAAAAGTTTAACTGTCTTACTATCACGGTTTATGAGATATAAACCTGGTAATAGACAGACAGTGATGCGAAGTCTCAGTAATAGAGTACACTTTCGGTGCGGAACCCTAATAATAATGGGCGGGTAATGAAATAAGTAAACAATTAATCAATATCGCACTACCTATTTTTGAAAATGTTGTCAGTTAGTGTGTATGACCAGGCTCACAAAAAAAGACGACCTAACTGACTCGAGAACCCCAGAAAGAACGTTATGGCACCAAAACAATAGGAGAGCCAGCACCACCCAAAGTGGGAAGGTGGCAAGGAAGAAGAGTTCAAACTGTCTGTGTGCATGTTGCATGAATCTCTCAAAATTAAGCGATATTTTTAGATGTTTGGTATGGTGGAAGATAAACGTGCTGATCATATTTGATGATTAGTGAGAACCATTATCAGCACTGGAGGTACTATCTGTACCTACGTGACGGAACACCAGGAAGTCGGCATAGAGATGACGTTGTATCGTCTGGGATTGTATGAGGCACCGCACACCGCACTACTCGCGTGATTACGTGCACGCATACGCAGGCAGGCCTCTTATACAATCCCATACGATACAACGACATCTCTACGCGCGTGATGACGTGCACGTCACGCATACGCGCCCGGTGTATGGCGCCCTTATGAGATACAAAAATGTCTGTATTGAAAAAGTTGTTTAGCATGATGTGCAGCTTCTGTTGGCTCAAAAACTTCTTTGGCGAAACGAAGTTCGCGGGCACCAGCTAGTTGAATAATAAGAAAGTTAAGGGTTCAATAATAAACAAAAAAAAAGACTTAATGCTATACATGTCCGAAATTATACGCCTTTTTAGGGTTTCGTAGTCTACTAGAAACCCTTATAGTTTCGTCATGTCTGTCTGTCTGTCTGTCTGTCTGTCTGTCTGTCTGTATGCCGCGCCCTCATATCTTCGTCAGTTTTAGAGCTATCGACATGAAATTTGGTGAGAAGATAGATCGTGTTGACCCAAATATAGAAATGTTAAGAAAAAAATATTTTAAATGTTTTTTGGACCCCCTCCCATACAAGTGAAAGGGGGGCAAATTTTTTTTATTTCTTCTGTAATATTGAGTAGGGTATCGTTGAATAGGTCTTTTAAAACTAAGGTGAGGTTTCTTTGAAACAAAGTCACTAAAATGTTTCTGTCACGAGATATTTGCTTTTAAAAAGGGCGTTTTTGACCCATAATTTGTTCCAGCTGTAACTTCTAAAGTATAAACGCTAAAAATTTGAAATAAATATGGAATATAGCTTACAATCTGAAGTTACAATGAAAACTATAACGGATATTGTACCCTTAAAGGTTTCAGAAAAAATAGAGTTTTTCTATTTGCGGTTGGTCATCATATTGCTGCTAACAAACCAGCAACAAAATTAAGTTTGTAATGCTGAAAAACCTGATATTTAAACGTTGACTACGAAACCCTATTTGTGGGCGTGTCAGACACGCTCTTGGCCGGTTTTTTATCTAAGGAAACTATTGGTTTGTATTTGTATGCTACATCGATTGCGAATAATTGGCCATGATAAGAACTTTTTTTTTGTTTCAAGATCACTTACTTTGCCAACCGTGTCGGTAGCTTTTTCAATGCAAACATGTCAACAATCTGTGCTTGGACTAGAATACATACATACATATACATACATCACGCCTTTATCCCTTGCGGGGTAGGCAGAGCGTCAACGACCGTAAAAGTACGGTCGTTATCGCCACGTCTGACACATATTTGAGGGCCGTTTTAGCTATTGTCGTGTATCGCTATAGTGACAGGTTGTCAGCCTGTCGCCTAAAATTGCAATACACATGATACCCTCGAGTCCTTTAGTCTCTTCTTACGACACCCACAGGAAAGAAATGGGGTGATGCTATTCTAAGCCGGCATCACACGGTGCATTCTAAGCCGGCATCACACGGTGCCGAAGGTTTTGGTCTAGATGATTTTATAAAAATGTACCTACTGATAGGCGTTTTCACTATACAGGGTGTTAATTTAAATGCGTGCCAGGTGCCATAGCTTCAGGGTAGGTTAAGTATCGATTAAGAATGCCGTAAAAAATATTGAAAAAAAACACAGTCCAAAAAAATTTTTTTATAAGTTTTTTCGTCTGAACAACTTTGAGATTCTACGAATTTCGGCTGAGATATACGCATTTGAATCAAATGTCAGCTTAGTAAAAAAAAATATTTGTGACTGGTATTTTTTCAATATTTTTTACGGCATCCTAGAGGTATATCGATACTAAACCTAACCTGAAGCTATGGCACGCATTTAAATTAACACCATGGGTAAGCATGTGCCAAAATCGTGTGTGATTTAGGTATTTTCAGGTGTTTTGTTACATTTTGTGACATTTAGAGTGGTTGTGTATGTATGTTTGTTTGAGTGTAAACATGTGTTGTGATTGAGTGGCTTTGTGTGTAAATATGTATGTATTGTATTTGTATTTATTTTTATTCAAAAGAAGCGTTTTATGTACACTGTATATAATTGAAAAGAAGAAAAAAGCAACTCGTATATTTTTATTCCGTGTCTTAAATATAGCATCCCAATAAGGCCAAAGTCTGCGCTAGCGCAAACTTTTTTTTTCATTTATAACGATTTAATTTGCTTTCGACTCGCATGTGATTGCGTGATTTTGATGCGATTTTAAGTATAACAAGCGTTTTAAAGCGATATGATTATATTTATACATTTTCTGCTTAAATTGCACACTCATCATAACAGCCACAATAAAATCCACTGCTGAACATGGGCCTCCCCATATTAGGGGGGTATTTGCCTACAAAGATTGTAATCTTTAGAATAGAAGCACTTCTGGGCAGGTTTTTGGGGGGTTTTCCTGTCCAGGAGGTCCGACTAACTATACACATGTAACACCTTTTTAAAATCTTGATCGAATTTAGTTTCGCTTACTGGTCGTTAAGGCATAAAGTTACATGCTGTGTGGTTAGCCTGGCCAGCCCCGAGGCAGTGCCTTTATTTTTGTTTTTTTATCCCGCCCGAGCCGCGTTTATAGTAGGAATAAAAAATTGTTATAAAAAAGAGAAAATTGTGCTTTGCAAATTTCTCTTTTTTACAATGTCTAATCTATTTCTGCGTAATGTAATGACTATTCCTTAGTATTTATCTCTTACGACACCCACGGGAAAGGGGATACCGTCGTTTTGCATATTGTTGAAGTTCCTAATATAGTTTGGCATAACACGGTTCGCATAAATTTCTTTGTCATACTATTTGTTCGGCATAATTGTTTTATGTCATACGCATTATTAGTCATACTATTCGCTTGTCCTATTTTCTTTTAGACTAATTTTGAGTCGCATAATTGTTATCTGTCATATTGATCAATGAGAATAATATTTTTATGGAAGACATTAGATTCAAACACATTTTTATGAATAATTTTCATTTACTCTTGCTGTAAATTAGACGCGTAACGCGTACATAAACGAGCGAAGCGAGCACGAGAGTTCGGGGCACCCCGAATCGGTTAGGTTAGGTTGACATTTATGCATGCCTGCTCGCTCGTGCATGTTGCTTGCATGCTTGTACGCTTACTGCTTTATTGCTTGCATGCATGCTGCTCATGCATGACGGGGAAGAGAGCGCGCAGCACCCCACAGTAAAATAAACTATTGCCCATTTTCGGTAGGTTAGGTTGTGTTAGGTTGACATGTATGCTAGCCTGCACGCTGCAGGGTATTCCTGTTTTTCGTAGAATGGTTTTGAATATTATGCGGTATAATTATTATGCGTTTTCAAAATTATGGCAATGAATAATATGCCTATTTATCTTTATGTGTATTGACATTATGACTCTGTAATTTATGCCAAAACGGTTATGCGTATTGAAGTTATGACTTGAATTCATTATGACTAGTGATCGTATGCCTAATAAAAATATGACTTAAAATTTTATGCAACCCGACCCCAATCCACGGGAAAGACATGGGGTGATGAAATTCTAAGCCAGCATCACACGGCATACACCCACGGGAAAGATATGAGCCGGCATCACACGGCTTTGCACGTTCACCACACAATTGCAAATTGCACACTCACCCCACTCTTATAGTGTTTCCTTGTGTCGGGTATGGGGAAGTCAATGCTCAATGACCTTAAATCTTTGACCGGAAGGCAGTACGCCCGTTTCCGACGAAGTTCCGGCGGATAAGGGTGCTCCGGCCAAGATGGCGCCACCACAGATCTGTCCTTGACGAGGGAGAATAAGGGCACCACTATTTTTTCCAGGTCGTCCAGGGATTCTGGAAAAAATAATACAACACGCGGGTTAGATTGTAGCAGAGATCAAAATCAAAATCAATAAGTATTTCTCAGTACGAATTTACAAGATTCTCTTTAAGAAAGTCACATTCTAATTCAAACTTAAAAAAGAGAAAATTTGTGAGAATTATGAATAAAAATTTGGACCTCCCATACAAAATAGCCGATCAGCTGATTGATTTACTACGGGAGGTCCAAATTTTTTTTCATGTTTCGCCCGAAGTTCCATAGTTTTTTTTTCAGTTTTATGAGTACCTTGACCTCCTTACGGCTTGTTATACCCTTTCTGTTACTCCCGGTATAACTTTTCATACATTTGACGTCTATACCTCCCATACTAAGTGACACACTTTTCCAACATTTTTGTTTGGGAGGTCCAAATTTTCTATTTTCATATTTCGAAGAAAAGTTTCTAACAAAAGTTGTTCAGTTTTGTGAGTAGACCCTCAAGAGATTTGTACTTAAATAAATGTAACCGTAGTCCGTATGGACGCAGTTTCAAATTCCAACTGTCGTAAGGTCACTTCCTTACCAGAAGAGATGAACTGAAATCGAAACAGTTGCCTACATATTTTGCAAATATACTTTTCGTCTTTCGTTCTCTTTCACTAGTTCAGCGTAAAAACTGAACTAAGCTACATAAATTTCAGCGATTGCCCCGCTTGGGTACAAGAAGCTTATCGTAGAGGACGAAACTCATACCGAGTTGTCGTAAGACACTCATGAGACTGATGCCTCGCTGATTCGCACCAGTAGTCCGTATGGACGCAGTTTTAAATGTAACCGCATATAGGGTGAAATTTTACTAGTGACCGATAGCAAAAACTCAGAACCGGCTGGTGATAAGGAACAACTTTCCCCAAGGAACATTGGTCGAAATCCGAAAATAATTTATACTATGAGAGGCCCAGAATTTTTTTCGCGTTTCGATCTATGTTCCTTGGGGAAAGTTGTTCCTTATCACCAGCCGGTTCTGAAATTTCGCTATCGGACACTAGTAAAATTTCACCCTGTATACTCTAAGGTATTGACTCACCTTTTCCGACGACAACAAGTGTCATAATGTTCGCCGAGTACCACTGTTGGTGGAACTTCAGAAGCTCTTTGCGCACGTCGATACCTTTCTGCTTTGGTATAGTCTCTAACGTCTCCCGGTTACCTGAAATTTTAAACACATGCTACACAACGTGTTACAAAACAACCAATAAATCTCCCATACAAATGGAGTTCATTCTGTGAAGTCCAAAATTTATTTTATTTTTGACCCATGTTCCATAGGAAAAGTTGATCAGTTTTACGAGTACCTTGACCTCCTTTCAGCTTTATTGGTTGTTTTGTAACACCCAGTATACAGTATGTAACAAAAAAAAAATATTTTTAATATAAAACTGAACAACTTTCCCAAGGAACATGGGTCGACATATGAAAAAAAAATTGAAACTCCCATACAAAATGGATAAATATCAACATTGTGAGTGACCCAACCGGAATTGAACCCGGAACCTTCTGCGTGGCAGGCAGTCATACTAACCACTGTATAGTGAATTGAAGAGCGCAGTGCGTGACTGACATTTGCCAAACTTGTGGTAAAGATCATGGTATAATAAGATACTCCGCCTGGTATTTCTTGCCGAGACTCGTGAACCACGTGACCAACACAAGACTACGTCATCATGCTTGTGGGTTACCAGAATTACCCACTCTTATGATGTTTTTTGTAAATCATTTATGATACTGTTAACTAATAAATACAATTGAAGTGTTGTTGTAAAGTTCAAGTTTATACACACATAAATCTAAATTATTAAATTATTAAGAAATATTTTAACCCATTCTTCTGAGATTGAATTTACCCCATAACGTATTTTATTGAAATAAAGTGGCAATACTAAGTGACGTTGTCTTGTGTTTCTCTGGGAAGGAAAGACCATGTTTTATTAGACTATGGTAAAGATGTTTAGGATCGGCAGCACTTTTATCGCCACATATCGGCGAGGTGTTTTGTTGAGTGTGTAAAACACAGAGCCAGATATAAACTAGTGGAGACACAATACAGAGTGTTAATTTAAATGCGTGCCATAGCTTTAGGGTAGGTTTAGTATCGATAAAGGATGCTGTAAAAAATGTTGAAAATATCCCAGTCACAAATTCTTTTCTTTTTTACTTGGCTGACATTTGATTCATATGCCTATATCTCAGACTAAATCCGATTTATCTCAAAGTTGTTTAGAGGAAAGTACTGGTATGGGCATTCTCTAAAAAAATGACTTTTCAAAAAAAAAATTTTTTGAATACATCACAAAATAAATTTTTTTACTGGGATTTTTTTAATATTTTTTCCAGCATCCTTAATCGATACTTAACTTACCCTTATACAGCCATGAAAAATCTTGCCTCAGACACTGAATAAATCGTCTGTCACAGACGTATGAGGCCAATGATGATGATGATGAACTTACCCTGAAGCTAGTGCACGCATTTTAATTAACACAGATTTGAATCGAAGAGCGCAGTGCGTGACTGACCTGTTCCAAACTTCTCTTGTGCTTTTATTCAGCTGGTCCAACCGCCACATATCGGACGAGGTGTATTATTGAGTGTTTGAAGAAGTGATTTAAAGATAGAGACAGAGAGAGAGACAGAGAAAGAGAGAGAGTATAGTGTGTAATGTGTATTTCAGTGACAAACTGACCTGTTCCAAACTTGTGGTAAGGATGTTTACTATCGGCCGTGCTTTTGTTCAGCTGGTCCAACCGCCACATGTCGGACGAGGTGTTTTAATGTGTGTGTTTTGAGTGTTTGAAGAAGTGATTTAGAGAGAGAGACAGATAGAGAGAGACAGAGAAAGAGTAATGTGTATTTTAATGTATAACTGACCTGTCCCAAACTTGTGGTAAGGATGTTTAGGGTCAACAGTGCTTTTGTTCAGCTGGTCCAACCGCCACATATCAGACGAAGTGTTTTATTTTAGACGTAGAGTAATAGTATGAGTGTCAGTATAGAGAGAGAAAGACAGAGAGAGAGGGAGAGAGAGAGAAAGAGAGAGAGATATATAGTACAGTAAGGCAACTGACCTGTTCCAAACTTGTGGTAAGGATGTGTCGGATCTGCCGTACTTTTGTTCAGCTGGTCCAACCGCCACATGTCGGACGAGGTGTTCTTCTCGTGCTCCGAGTGCACGGCGCTCAGCTCGCGACCGGTGCCCGCCTCCGTGAACAGCGGCGATACCAGTGTGTATGTATGTATTCATATGTACATGATACTATCGATAGTTTTTGAACTGTCGATAGTCCGAAACTATCGATAGTATCGACACTATCGATAGTATTGCACCTCGATAGTATCGATAGTATCGATAGTTTTTGAACTATCGATAGTCCGAAACTATCGATAGTATCGATACTATCGATAGTATTGCACCTCGATAGTATCGATAGTATCGATATTTTTGGGACTATCGATAGTCCAAAACTATCGATAGTATCGATACTATCGATAGTTATTAGACTATCGATAGTTATTGGACTATCGAATGGCCAAAACTATCGATAGTATCGATACTATCGATAGTATTGCACCTCGATAGTATCGACATGATTGGGACTATCGATAGTCCAAAACTATCGATAGTTATTGGACTATCGATAGTCCAAAACTATCGATAGTATCGATACTATCGATAGGCCTATCGATTGTATGGGCCTTAATGAATGAAAACTATCGATAGTAAAACTATCGATAGTTCGGCAACACTAGCTCGCGACCGGTGCCCGCCTCCGTGAACAGCGGCGATACCAGTGTGTATGTATGTATTCATATGTACATGATACTATCGATAGTTTTTGAACTGTCGATAGTCCGAAACTATCGATAGTATCGATACTATCGATAGGCCTATCGATTGTATGGGCCTTAATGAATGAAAACTATCGATAGTAAAACTATCGATAGTTCGGCAACACTAGCTCGCGACCGGTGCCCGCCTCCGTGAACAGCGGCGATACCAGTGTGTATGTATGTATTCATATGTACATGATACTATCGATAGTTTTTGAACTGTCGATAGTCCGAAATTATCGATAGTATCGATACTATCGATAGTATTGCGATAGTATCGATAGTATCGATATTTTGGGACTATCGATAGTCCAAACTATCGATAGTATCGATACTATCGATAGTTATTAGAACTATCGATAGTTATTGACTATTGAATGGCCAAAACTATCGATAGTATCGATACTATCGATAGTATTACCTCGATAGTATCGATATTATTGGGACTATCGATAGTTATTGACTATCGAATGGCCAACTATCGATAGTATCGATACTATCGATAGTATTGCACCTCGATAGTATCGATATTATTGGGACTATCGATAGTCCAAAACTATCGATAGTATCGATACTATCGATAGTATTGCACCTCGATAATATTTTGGGACTATCGATAGTCCAAAACTATCGATAGTATCGATACTATCGATAGTTATTAAACTATCGATAGTTATTGACTATCGAATGGCCAAAACTATCGATAGTATCGATACTATCGATAGTATTGCACCTCGATAGTATCGATATTATTGGGACTATCGATAGTCCAAAACTATCGATAGTTATTGGACTATCGATAGTCCAAAACTATCGATAGTATCGATACTATCGATAGGCCTATCGATTGTATGGGCCTTAATGAATGAAAACTATCGATAGTAAAACTATCGATAGTTCGGCAACACTAGCTCGCGACCGGTGCCCGCCTCCGTGAACAGCGGCGATACCAGTGTGTATGTATGTATTCATATGTACATTTATTAATTAATTATTAATTGTCATTAATAAGTTGTCCAGTTTCTTAAGTTGTACAGTTTTAAAGTTGTTCAGGTTGAAAAGTTGTTCAGTTTCAAAAGTTGTTCAATCTCAAAAGTTGTTCAGTTTTGAAAAGTTATTGAGTTTCATAAGTTGTTCAGGTTCGTAAGTTGTTCAGGTTTGTAAGTTGTTCAGTTTTGTAAGTTGTTCAGTTTTGTAAATTGTTCAGTTTTGTAAGTTGTTCAGTTTTGTAAGTTGTTCAGTTTTGTAAGTTGTTCAGTTTTGTAAGTTGTTCAGTTTGTAAGTTGTTCAGTTTTGTAAGTTGTTCAGTTTTGTAAGTTGTTCAGTTTTGTAAGTTGTTCAGTTTTGTAAGTTGTTCAGTTTTGTAAGTTGTTCAGTTTGTAAGTTGTTCAATTTTGTAAGTTGTTCAGTTTTGTAAATTGTTCAGTTTTGTAAGTTGTTCAGTTTTGTAAGTTGTTCAGTTTGTAAGTTGTTCAGTTTTGTAAGTTGTTCAGTTTTGTAAGTTGTTCAGTTTTGTAAGTTGTTCAGTTTTGTAAATTGTTCAGTTTTGTAAGTTGTTCAGTTTTGTAAGTCGTTCAGTTTTGTAATATGTTCAGTTTGTAAGTTGTTCAGTTTTGTAAGTTGTTCAGTTTTGTAAGTTGTTCAGTTTTGTAAGTTGTTCAGTTTGTAAGTTGTTCAGTTTTGTAAGTTGTTCAGTTTTGTAAGTTGTTCAGTTTTGTAAGTTGTTCAGTTTTGTAAGTTGTTCAGTTTTGTAAGTTGTTCAGTTTTGTAAGTTGTTCAGTTTTGTAAGTTGTTCAGTTTTGTAAGTTGTTCAGTTTTGTAAGTCGTTCAGTTTTGTAATATGTTCAGTTTGTAAGTTGTTCAGTTTTGTAAGTTGTTCAGTTTTGTAAGTTGTTCAGTTTTGTAAGTTGTTCAGTTTTGTAAGTTGTTCAGTTTTGTAAGTTGTTCAGTTTTGTAAGTTGTTCAGTTTTGTAAGTTGTTCAGTTTTGTAAGTTGTTCAGTTTTGTAAGTTGTTCAGTTTTGTAAGTTGTTCAGTTTTGTAAGTTGTTCAGTTTTGTAAGTTGTTCAGTTTGTAAGTTGTTCAGTTTTGTAAGTTGTTCAGTTTTGTAAGTTGTTCAGTTTTGTAAGTTGTTCAGTTTTGTAAGTTGTTCAGTTTTGTTCAGCTGGTCCAACCGCCACATGTCGGACGAGGTGTTCTTCTCGTGCTAGTGCACGGCGCTCAGCTCGCGACCGGTGCCCGCCTCCGTGAACAGCGGCGATACCAGTGTGTGTGTATGTATTCATATGTACATTTGTTCAGTTTCAAAAGTTGTTCAGTCTCAAAAGTTGTTCAGTTTTGAAAAGTTATTGAGTTTCATAAGTTGTTCAGGTTTGTAATATGTTCAGTTTGTAAGTTGTTCAGTTTTGTAAGTTGTTCAGTTTTGTAAATTGTTCAGTTTTGTAAGTTGTTCAGTTTTGTAAGTTGTTCAGGTTTGTAAGTTGTTCAGTTTTGTAAGTTGTTCAGTTTGTAAGTTGTTCAGTTTCATAAGTTGTTCAGGTTTGTTAGTTGTTCAGTTTTGTAAGTTGTTCAGTTTTGAAGTTAGTGCTGTTTTGTAAGTTGTTCAGTTTTGTAAGTTGTTCAGTTGTGTAAGTTGTTCAGTTTTGTAAGTTGTTCAGTTTTGTAAGTTGTTCAGTTTTGTAAGTTGTTCAGTTTTGTAAGTTGTTCAGTTTTGTAAGTTGTTCAGGTTTGTAAGTTGTTCAGTTTTGTAAGTTGTTCAGTTTTGTAAGTTGTTCAGTTTTGTAAATTGTTCAGTTTTGTAAGTTGTTCAGTTTTGTAAGTCGTTCAGTTTTGTAATATGTTCAGTTTGTAAGTTGTTCAGTTTTGTAAGTTGTTCAGTTTTGTAAGTTGTTCAGTTTTGTAAGTTGTTCAGTTTGTAAGTTGTTCAGTTTTGTAAGTTGTTCAGTTTTGTAAGTTGTTCAGTTTTGTAAGTTGTTCAGTTTTGTAAGTTGTTCAGTTTTGTAAGTTGTTCAGTTTTGTAAGTTGTTCAGTTTTGTAAGTTGTTCAGTTTTGTAAGTTGTTCAGTTTTGTAAGTCGTTCAGTTTTGTAATATGTTCAGTTTGTAAGTTGTTCAGTTTTGTAAGTTGTTCAGTTTTGTAAGTTGTTCAGTTTTGTAAGTTGTTCAGTTTTGTAAGTTGTTCAGTTTTGTAAGTTGTTCAGTTTTGTAAGTTGTTCAGTTTTGTAAGTTGTTCAGTTTTGTAAGTTGTTCAGTTTTGTAAGTTGTTCAGTTTTGTAAGTTGTTCAGTTTTGTAAGTTGTTCAGTTTTGTAAGTTGTTCAGTTTGTAAGTTGTTCAGTTTTGTAAGTTGTTCAGTTTTGTAAGTTGTTCAGTTTTGTAAGTTGTTCAGTTTTGTAAGTTGTTCAGTTTTGTTCAGCTGGTCCAACCGCCACATGTCGGACGAGGTGTTCTTCTCGTGCTCCGAGTGCACGGCGCTCAGCTCGCGACCGGTGCCCGCCTCCGTGAACAGCGGCGATACCAGTGTGTGTGTATGTATTCATATGTACATTTGTTCAGTTTCAAAAGTTGTTCAGTCTCAAAAGTTGTTCAGTTTTGAAAAGTTATTGAGTTTCATAAGTTGTTCAGGTTTGTAAGTTGTTCAGTTTTGTAAGTTGTTCAGTTTTGTAAGTTGTTCAGTTTTGTAAATTGTTCAGTTTTGTAAGTTGTTCAGTTTTGTAAGTTGTTCAGGTTTGTAAGTTGTTCAGTTTTGTAAGTTGTTCAGTTTGTAAGTTGTTCAGTTTCATAAGTTGTTCAGGTTTGTTAGTTGTTCAGTTTTGTAAGTTGTTCAGTTTTGTAAGTTGTTCAGTTTTGTAAGTTGTTCAGTTTTGTAAGTTGTTCAGTTTTGTAAGTTGTTCAGTTTTGTAAGTTGTTCAGTTTTGTAAGTTGTTCAGTTTTGTAAGTTGTTCAGTTTTGTAAGTTGTTCAGTTTTGTAAGTTGTTCAGGTTTGTAAGTTGTTCAGTTTTGTAAGTTGTTCAGTTTTGTTAGTTGTTCAGTTTTGTTCAGCTGGTCCAACCGCCACATGTCGGACGAGGTGTTCTTCTCGTGCTCCGAGTGCACGGCGCTCAGCTCGCGACCGGTGCCCGCCTCCGTGAACAGCGGCGATACCAGTGTGTATGTATGTATTCATATGTACATGATACTATCGATAGTATTGCACCTCGATAGTATCGATAGTTTTTGAACTATCGATAGTCCGAAACTATCGATAGTATCGATACTATCGATAGTATTGCAGCTCGATAGTATCGATAGTATCGATATTTTGGGACTATCGATAGTCCAAAACTATCGATAGTATCGATACTATCGATAGTTATTAGACTATCGATAGTTATTGACTATCGAATGGCCAAAACTATCGAAGTATCGATACTATCGATAGTATTGCACCTCGATAGTATCGATATTATTGGGACTATCGATAGTTATTGACTATCGAATGGCCAAAACTATCGATAGTATCGATACTATCGATAGTATTGCACCTCGATAGTATCGATATTATTGGGACTATCGATAGTCCAAAACTATCGATAGTATCGATACTATCGATAGTATTGCACCTCGATAATATTTTGGGACTATCGATAGTCCAAAACTATCGATAGTATCGATACTATCGATAGTTATTAAACTATCGATAGTTATTGACTATCGAATGGCCAAAACTATCGATAGTATCGATACTATCGATAGTATTGCACCTCGATAGTATCGATATTATTGGGACTATCGATAGTCCAAAACTATCGATAGTTATTGGACTATCGATAGTCCAAAACTATCGATAGTATCGATACTATCGATAGGCCTATCGATTGTATGGGCCTTAATGAATGAAAACTATCGATAGTAAAACTATCGATAGTTCGGCAACACCAGCTCGCGACCGGTGCCCGCCTCCGTGAACAGCGGCGATACCAGTGTGTGTGTATGTATTCATATGTACATTTATACTACACCTGCATAGTAATTTACCTATAGCTTTACACTTTATAGGGGGGAATGTTAGTCATTGTTCAACGTACAAATTAGCAGAATTTTTACAGAATTTAGTACAGTTGATAGGGTAGGTGAACACAAGTAGATCAGTTTTAAAGTTGTCATTAATAAGTTGTTCAGTTTCAAAAGTTGTTCAGTCTCAAAAGTTGTTCAGTTTTGAAAAGTTATTGAGTTTCATAAGTTGTTCAGTTTTGTAAGTTGTTCAGTTTTGTAAGTTGTTCAGTTTTGTAAGTTGTTCAGTTTTGTAAGTTGTTCAGTTTTGTAAGTTGTTCAGTTTTGTAAGTTGTTCAGTTTTGTAAGTTGTTCAGTTTGTAAGTTGTTCAGTTTTGTAAGTTGTTCAGTTTTGTAAGTTGTTCAGTTTTGTAAGTTGTTCAGTTTTGTAGGTTGTTCAGTTTTGTAAGTTGTTCAGTTTTGTAAGTTGTTCAGTTTTGTAAGTTGTTCAGTTTTGTAAGTTGTTCAGTTTTGTAAGTTGTTCAGTTTTGTAAGTTGTTCAGTTTTGTAAGTTGTTCAGTTTTATAAGTTGTTCAGTTTTGTAAGTTGTTCAGTTTTGTAAGTTGTTCAGTTTTGTAAGTTGTTCAGTTTTGTTAGTTGTTCAGTTTTGTAAGTTGTTCAGTTTGTAAGTTGTTCAGTTTTGTAAGTTGTTCAGTTTTGTAAGTTGTTCAGTTTTGTAAGTTGTTCAGTTTTGTAAGTTGTTCAGTTTTGTTCAGCTGGTCCAACCGCCACATGTCGGACGAGGTGTTCTTCTCGTGCTCCGAGTGCACGGCGCTCAGCTCGCGACCGGTGCCCGCCTCCGTGAACAGCGGCGATACCAGTGTGTATGTATGTATTCATATGTACATGATACTATCGATAGTTTTTGAACTGTCGATAGTCCGAA
Source organism: Phthorimaea operculella (assembly GCA_024500475.1). Classification (NCBI taxonomy): domain Eukaryota; kingdom Metazoa; phylum Arthropoda; class Insecta; order Lepidoptera; family Gelechiidae; genus Phthorimaea; species Phthorimaea operculella. The sequence goes on from JANFCV010000238.1 coordinate 315,835, forward strand.
ACTATCGATAGTATCGATACTATCGATAGTTATTAGACTATCGATAGTTATTGGACTATCGAATGGCCAAAACTATCGATATACTATCGATAGTATTGCACCTCGATAGTATCGATATTATTGGGACTATCGATAGTCCAAAACTATCGATAGTTATTGGACTATCGATAGTCCAAAACTATCGATAGTATCGATACTATCGATAGGCCTATCGATTGTATGGGCCTTAATGAATGAAAACTATCGATAGTAAAACTATCGATAGTTCGGCAACACTAGCTCGCGACCGGTGCCCGCCTCCGTGAACAGCGGCGATACCAGTGTGTATGTATGTATTCATATGTACCTACATTTATTTATATAGGGTTACATTTAATTAAGTACAAATCTCTTGAGGGTGTAGTCTAGTGACGAAACTGAACAACTTTTGTATGAAACTTTTCTTCGAAATATGAAAAAGAAGTTTAACCCTCCCATACTAAGTGACATACTTTTTCAACTTTTTTGTATGGGTGGTCCTTTTGTATGAATATTTGCACTATCCCGATTCCATTGTCACACTTTCTGTTGCTGTTGTTCAATAACGCATTTTGTTTTGTTATGTTATGTAATAAATAATGTGTGTTTCTTAGTCTATATATGAGAGTGCATCTGTGTGTGTGTTAAAAGAGAGACAGAGAGAGACATAGAAGATAGACAAAAAGAGAGAGAAAAAAAAAGAGGGAGACTATGAACGTGGTTATTTATTTCATTGTATAACTGACCTGTTCCAAACTTGTGGTAAGGATGTTTATTATCGGCAGTGCTTTTGTTCAGCTGGTCCAACCGCCACATGTCGGACGAGGTGTTTTATTTTAGACGTAGAGTAAAAGTATGAGCATCAATATAGAGAGAGAAAGCAAGAAAGAGAGAAAGAGAAAGAGAGAGATAGTACAGTAAGGCAACTGACCTGTCCCAAACTTGTGGTAAGGATGTTTACTATCGGCAGTGCTTTTGTTCAGCTGGTCCAACCGCCACATGTCGGACGAGGTGTTTTAGTGTGTGTGTAAAACAGAACCAGATATAAACTGAGAGAGAGAGAGAGAGAGAGAGAGCGAGGTAGATAGATAGAAATAAAAGCTAATTTTAAATAAAAAAAGTTTGATTATACCTGTTCTAAACTTGTGGTAAGGATGTTTATTATCGGCCGTGCTTTTGTTCAGCTGGTCCAACCGCCACATGTCGGACGAGGTGTTTAAGTGTGTGTTTTGAGTGTTTGAAGAAGTAATTTAGAGAGAGACAGAGACAAAAAGAGAGACAGAGAAAGAGTAATGTGTATTTTAATGTATAACTGACCTGTTCCAAACTTGTGGTGCGGATGTTTACTATCGGCCGTGCTTTTGTTCAGCTGGTCCAACCGCCACATGTCGGACGAGGTGTTCTTCTTGTGCTCCGAGTGCACTAGTATGAGCATCAATATATAGAGAGAAAGAGAGGGAGAGAGAGAGAAAGAGAGAGATAGTACAGTAAAGCAACTGACCTGTTCCAAACTTGTGGTGCGGATGTTTACTATCGGCAGTGCTTTTGTTCAGCTGGTCCAACCGCCACATGTCGGACGAGGTGTTCTTCTCGTGCTCCGAGTGCACGGCGCTCAGCTCGCGACCGGTGCCCGCCTCCGTGAACAGCGGCGATACCAGTGTGTATGTATGTATTCATATGTACATGATACTATCGATAGTTTTTGAACTGTCGATAGTCCGAAACTATCGATAGTATCGATACTATCGATAGTATTGCACCTCGATAGTATCGATAGTATCGATATTTTTGGGACTATCGATAGTCCAAAACTATCGATAGTATCGATACTATCGATAGTTATTAGACTATCGATAGTTATTGGACTATTGAATGGCCAAAACTATCGATAGTATCGATACTATCGATAGTATTGCACCTCGATAGTATCGATATTATTGGGACTATCGATAGTTATTGGACTATCGAATGGCCAAAACTATCGATAGTATCGATACTATCGATAGTATTGCACCTCGATAGTATCGATATTATTGGGACTATCGATAGTCCAAAACTATCGATAGTATCGATACTATCGATAGTATTGCACCTCGATAATATTTTTGGGACTATCGATAGTCCAAAACTATCGATAGTATCGATACTATCGATAGTTATTAAACTATCGATAGTTATTGGACTATCGAATGGCCAAAACTATCGATAGTATCGATACTATCGATAGTATTGCACCTCGATAGTATCGATATTATTGGGACTATCGATAGTCCAAAACTATCGATAGTTATTGGACTATCGATAGTCCAAAACTATCGATAGTATCGATACTATCGATAGGCCTATCGATTGTATGGGCCTTAATGAATGAAAACTATCGATAGTAAAACTATCGATAGTTCGGCAACACCAGCTCGCGACCGGTGCCCGCCTCCGTGAACAGCGGCGATACCAGTGTGTATGTATGTATTCATATGTACATTTATTAATTAATTATTAATTGTCATTAATAAGTTGTCCAGTTTCTTAAGTTGTACAGTTTTTAAAGTTGTTCAGGTTGAAAAGTTGTTCAGTTTCAAAAGTTGTTCAATCTCAAAAGTTGTTCAGTTTTGAAAAGTTATTGAGTTTCATAAGTTGTTCAGGTTCGTAAGTTGTTCAGGTTTGTAAGTTGTTCAGTTTTGTAAGTTGTTCAGTTTTGTAAATTGTTCAGTTTTGTAAGTTGTTCAGTTTTGTAAGTTGTTCAGTTTTGTAAGTTGTTCAGTTTTGTAAGTTGTTCAGTTTGTAAGTTGTTCAGTTTTGTAAGTTGTTCAGTTTTGTAAGTTGTTCAGTTTTGTAAGTTGTTCAGTTTTGTAAGTTGTTCAGTTTTGTAAGTTGTTCAGTTTGTAAGTTGTTCAATTTTGTAAGTTGTTCAGTTTTGTAAATTGTTCAGTTTTGTAAGTTGTTCAGTTTTGTAAGTTGTTCAGTTTGTAAGTTGTTCAGTTTTGTAAGTTGTTCAGTTTTGTAAGTTGTTCAGTTTTGTAAGTTGTTCAGTTTTGTAAATTGTTCAGTTTTGTAAGTTGTTCAGTTTTGTAAGTCGTTCAGTTTTGTAATATGTTCAGTTTGTAAGTTGTTCAGTTTTGTAAGTTGTTCAGTTTTGTAAGTTGTTCAGTTTTGTAAGTTGTTCAGTTTGTAAGTTGTTCAGTTTTGTAAGTTGTTCAGTTTTGTAAGTTGTTCAGTTTTGTAAGTTGTTCAGTTTTGTAAGTTGTTCAGTTTTGTAAGTTGTTCAGTTTTGTAAGTTGTTCAGTTTTGTAAGTTGTTCAGTTTTGTAAGTTGTTCAGTTTTGTAAGTCGTTCAGTTTTGTAATATGTTCAGTTTGTAAGTTGTTCAGTTTTGTAAGTTGTTCAGTTTTGTAAGTTGTTCAGTTTTGTAAGTTGTTCAGTTTTGTAAGTTGTTCAGTTTTGTAAGTTGTTCAGTTTTGTAAGTTGTTCAGTTTTGTAAGTTGTTCAGTTTTGTAAGTTGTTCAGTTTTGTAAGTTGTTCAGTTTTGTAAGTTGTTCAGTTTTGTAAGTTGTTCAGTTTTGTAAGTTGTTCAGTTTGTAAGTTGTTCAGTTTTGTAAGTTGTTCAGTTTTGTAAGTTGTTCAGTTTTGTAAGTTGTTCAGTTTTGTAAGTTGTTCAGTTTTGTTCAGCTGGTCCAACCGCCACATGTCGGACGAGGTGTTCTTCTCGTGCTCCGAGTGCACGGCGCTCAGCTCGCGACCGGTGCCCGCCTCCGTGAACAGCGGCGATACCAGTGTGTATGTATGTATTCATATCGCTCATCTAGAACTACAAAGACGTAACTGTAATTTTGCAAATTTTACAGGAGAGCGTTTTAAAGATTTTTTTACGCTTCTTTTTTGTCTTAAAACTTCAATTCATATAGTTTACAACTGCAACTGCGATATTTTGGATGTTTAACTATATAGGTACAGTACAGAAACAAAAATATTTAAAAATGTCAAGTCAGGGTGTCAATAAAAACACTTTAATTTTTTTGACACATGCAGTTATGTCTCCGTTGCACTGAAAATGACTAATTGTGTAAGTTGTGTCACATAATATGTATTAGATTCTTTATTTGTGGCTGTGTATAGTCAAGTCAAGTCCAGTTAGACACTTGAACTGCTATTGTAAGTCTTATGTGTGGCATAGTAATGGTCTATAGAATAAAATGTCTGACCCGGCGTGACTGTACACCTGCGCCCCTGTCTGATATTACCACGGTAAGGACTGTTTGTCGCCGACTCGATTTGATGCAGTTTTTGGACTACTGAATTAACTAGGTTGGTACCCGGAAATACCCTAGTACCCTTGAGAGTTCCCTCTCACCTCTTTTTTCGGACCAGTGCTCTTGCGTACTCTCGGAAGTCACATAGACGTCAGCAATCCCGGCTTCACGTGACGGTTGATACATACATCAGCCTATTGCAGTCCAGTGCTGGACGTGTACCAGCCGCCTTTATTAAGTCATCGTGCCATTTTACGTGGATTAAGCTCCAGGACCTGCTAACTGTTGGCTGTTATCTAGAAAAAGTCTATTTCGTGCCTTTAGCAGACGCCTCTCTCCTACAATCTCTCCGCGCTCTATTGTATAGTTGCCTACGGCCATCACAGCATTAGTCATCTAATATCGTCGAATATAGTGATTCGCGGTTGTACTACACCTGCCAATGCTTTGGTCTCCCTTGCTGCCTCCGCTGTCCCAATGTAAGCGGAAGGACAAGGAAGATGCCGCACCCGTACAAGACAAGTCGTAGAACACGCTGCAGCAGTGCGCCGAAAAGCGCGCATACAGATCCGGAGGGTCTTCGCGTCTTTTCATCACCGACTCCACTGCCGAAGGCCCGCGTGGTACCGGCAGTGCAAATCACGCCGCCACGGTTAATGCGCCTGCTAGACTGATCTTAGGCTTCCTACGGTCCTCTAACAGGCACGATCACTTAGCTGCAGCCGTCCGCGCCATTCCAGCCTAAGCAAAGACGTTGGCCATAAATATTTGCAGCCGATACCGATCAAACTTACAGGGTGTACAAGAAAGGCACGAGCGGGCCCAGGAGTAATCCATTTCGTCAAGTGGATGAATTTTTTATCGTGAAGTACGAACCAAGCCAGCTTTTATGAAGACCAGCGAGCTGAAGAGGATGGACTTGGCACCGCAGGGAGAAACCAATTTAGCAAAATCTCGACCCCAAGTCAGAAGAGGAAAGAAAAGTCCTGATCCAGGCAATCAGCACCTTCAATGAAGTTTAGGTCTCTCACCGCATAGGGAAAGACCAGCGTCGACGAGTGTTCCGCTCCATTGTTGTGATCGCTTTGGGGACATAACTACTGCCTGAGGCGCACTGGAGGCCCTTAGACCCAGGTGAGGCAACTCAAAGTGGTGCTGCCCAGCAAAGGCTGACGTGGCCTAAAATTATGGTGCAGGACTCTTCGTTGATCTATCAGGAGCATAGACGCCTTCTCTCAGCAATGCTCCGTTTCAACGCCAGCTTGACTACTGTTTCGAGATGGTCTGGAGAGAATGCTAAGGCAGTCAATGACGAGCCGCCGCTGGCTGACGGGTACTAGCCGGGTTCCTTGTAATCATCCGCCTGGTTGACATGGCCGTGGCGTGAGGTTCCGCCTGAACACTGAAGACGGTACGTGATTCTATGCCCATCAGGTCCAGCCGCAAAGGCTTTCACGATCTATGAATTATGTGGTGCAATTTTGACAGAAAGTACAGTTAAGTCACTAAATTGCTGTGCCACAATGACAGTAAATGCTATTACGTCATTAGTTCATAAAAATTTAAGAGCAATATTAGTTCAACACCGACACAAAATACATATATGGCATGGTTGCTCAAAAATTATACATAGTTTTGGTGATACAAAGACAAAAAATACATTTGCGGTAATGTAGCACTCAAGTTCTTTTTCATAATTGGTGTTACAAAGACAGAAAAAACAATTAAAACGGTGTAGCACGCTGAAATGACCGATCATCACGTGGCGCCCAACGCAACTGAAAAATATGACGTCGTAGCACTCTGGGAAGGTCCATTTTTTTACCAATGCAACAAAGACATTGTCACTATATTTCGGCCATTTGTTGAACAATAAAAACGTCTTTGTAGCACCATATGTATTGACCATTTTAGAACAATTTGGCATCATTAACTCATTTTTGCATTTTTCGTTAGTTACGTCTTTGTAGTACTAGATGAGCGATATGTACATTTATACTACACCTGCATAGTAATTTACCTATAGCTTTACACTTTATAGGGGGGAATGTTAGTCATTGTTCAACGTACAAATTAGCGGGAGGGAATTAACCATACAAATCACTTTCCTCCCGTGGTAGTTTTTACAAAATTTAGTACAGTTGATAGGGTAGGTGACAAGTAGATCAGTTTTAAAGTTGTCATTAATAAGTTGTCCAGTTTCTTAAGTTGTACAGTTTTTAAAGTTGTTCAGGTTGAAAAGTTGTTCAGTTTCAAAAGTTGTTCAGTCTCAAAAGTTGTTCAGTTTTGAAAAGTTATTGAGTTTCATAAGTTGTTCAGGTTTGTAAGTTGTTCAGGTTTGTAAGTTGTTCAGGTTTGTAAGTTGTTCAGTTTTGTAAGTTGTTCAGTTTTGTAAGTTGTTCAGTTTTGTAAGTTGTTCAGTTTTGTAAGTTGTTCAGTTTTGTAAGTTGTTCAGTTTTGTAAGTTGTTCAGTTTTGTAAGTTGTTCAGTTTTGTAAGTTGTTCAGTTTTGTAAGTTGTTCAGTTTGTAAGTTGTTCAGTTTTGTAAGTTGTTCAGTTTTGTAAGTTGTTCAGTTTTGTAAGTTGTTCAGTTTTGTAAGTTGTTCAGTTTTGTAAGTTGTTCAGTTTGTAAGTTATTCAGTTTTGTAAGTTGTTCAGTTTTGTAAGTTGTTCAGTTTTGTAAATTGTTCAGTTTTGTTAGTTGTTCAGTTTTGTAAGTTGTTCAGATTTGTAAGTTGTTCAGTTTTGTAAGTTGTTCAGTTTTGTAAGTTGTTCAGTTTTGTAAGTTGTTCAGTTTTGTAAGTTGTTCAGTTTTGTAAGTTGTTCAGTTTTGTAAATTGTTCAGTTTTGTAAGTTGTTCAGTTTGTAAGTTGTTCAGTTTTGTAAGTTGTTCAGTTTTGTAAGTTGTTCAGTTTGTAAGTTGTTCAGTTTTGTAAGTTGTTCAGTTTTGTAAGTTGTTCAGTTTTGTAAGTTGTTCAGTTTTGTAAATTGTTCAGTTTTGTAAGTTGTTCAGTTTGTAAGTTGTTCAGTTTTGTAAATTGTTCAGTTTTGTAAGTTGTTCAGTTTTGTAAGTTGTTCAGTTTTGTAAGTTGTTCAGTTTTGTAAGTTGTTCAGTTTTGTAAGTTGTTCAGTTTGTAAGTTGTTCAGTTTTGTAAGTTGTTCAGTTTTGTAAGTTGTTCAGTTTTGTAAGTTGTTCAGTTTTGTTAGTTGTTCAGTTTTGTAAATTGTTCAGTTTTGTAAGTTGTTCAGTTTTGTAAGTTTGGTCCAACCGCCACATATCGGACGAGGTGTTTTAGTGTGTGTGTTTTGAAGAAGTGATTTTAAAAGAGAGAAACAGAGAGAGAGAGAGAGAGAGAGACAGAGAAAGAGAGAGTATAGTGTGTGTTGTGTATTTTAATGTATAACTGACCTGTTCCAAACTTGTGGTAAGGATGTTTACTATCGGCAGTGCTTTTGTTCAGCTGGTCCAACCGCCACATGTCGGACGAGGTGTTTTATTGAGAGTTTGAAGAAGTGATTTAAAGATAGAGACATAGATAGACAAAATGAGAGAGAAAAAAAAAAGAGGGAGACTATTAACGTGGTTATTTATTTCAATGTATAACTGACCTGTTCCAAACTTGTGGTAAGGATGTTTATTATCGGCAGTGCTTTTGTTCAGCTGGTCCAACCGCCACATGTCGGATGAAGTATTTTTCTCGTGCTCCGAGTGCACGGCGCTCAGCTCGCGACCGGTGGCCGCCTCCGTGAACAGGGGCGATATGAAGAACTGAGCGAAACTGCGAACAAGTGAACACAAAATTAAAGGCTAGGGAGCTACAGAACCCAGGCTCAATAAGACCGGCCATGCCCTACACTGCATAGGACCACGTATATATAACGTACTAAGTGACGACATAAAGAACGTGAAATCAGATAATGTTTTTACTAATAAGCTCAAGCGATTTCTACTTAATAAAGGTTACTATTCTGTGACCGAATTTATGAATGAAGGAACACCTTAAAGATACTTTCACTGACAACTACTGTACCTATTCATTGATCTACAATAATAAATTGTAATGCGATATTATATTGTAATTGTGATATGTATGACTTTAAATGATATTTTAATGTTAAGTACATTTGACATGTATTTACCTATTGTTATTTGAAATGTTTTATTTATACTGTATGACGATGTTGCTTAAGCTGAATAAATAATCAATCAATCAATCAATCTAGGATTCGAGGGAAAACGCAGAAAAGCGTTGCGTTCGATTCAATTTTTAGACCCTTTACTGTGGTTACTGTGACCTCAAAAAAAATGTACGACTTACCCAAAGAAATGCTCTAGAGCTATTACCTAGTATTTATTTTGAGCGCTATTAGTAAAGGGTTTTAGCTGATTTACTAACTTTAATTCAACAAATTAAAAAGAGGGAGTCTCCCTCTTTCTCTAAATTAAATTAAATTACGAATTGTGCTAAGTTGGCAAATGATGCTCTGACTCGTGACTTAAACAATTTAGACTTGACCCCTATTTACAACTCGGACGATGCTGATGCAGCAGCTACTTATTTAGTTACATCACTTTCAAGGTTTATACAGGTAAACACGCGTACTGTTATTCTTTCCCGCCGGAAAAGAATGATCAAACCGTGGATTACCCCAGGGCTTTTGCGCTGTATCAGACATCGTGACAAGCTACATAAACAGACAAAAATATATACTGACAATGACATTATTAAAATCACTTATACAAGGTACCGCAATTTTTGTAACAAATTGATAAAGAAACTTAAACGTAATTATGAAAGATCTGAATTGCAAAATGCAGGACATGACAAGAAAAAGGTGTGGAAGGTCATCAAAACTATTACTAATATGCCTACCACTAAATCACCTGCTCATCAACTAATTGCCAACTCAGCTACTTCCATGCATTCCGCTAATCAAACAAATAGTTTTTTTGTTAATATGGGAAAACTCTTGCCGAACAAGTTATTAAAATGCCACACTGCCGGTCGATTTGTTACCAAAGCGAACATTATGTGACTCTTTTGCTCTTTTTAACACTGATGAGGCGGAAGTAGATCGCATTATTATGTCACTAAAGAATGACTGTGCCACTGGTATTGATGGAATTTCAACTCGAGTTCTGAAGGACCATAAAAAACTGCTGATCCCGCCGCTTACTTACATTTTTAATCTCTGTTTCGCGCAGGGAGTTTTCCCTAAAGTTCTTAAAAAAGCCGTAGTTCATCCAATTCACAAGAGTGGGGACAAAAGTTGCGTCAACAATTATCGTCCCATTGCAGTTTTACCATCGATCTCAAAAATACTGGAAAGGCTTATTTATAATAGGCTTGTCAAGTATCTAGAGAATCATAATCTTCTGGCACCTTCACAGTTTGGGTTTAGATCAAATAAATCTACAGACGATGCAGTCCATCAGCTCTCAGACTTTATTGTAAGACAACTGGACTCTAACAAAAAATGCTTAGCTATATTTCTTGATCTAGCTAAAGCATTTGATACAGTTTCAATCCCCAAACTTTTAGTCAAATTGGATGATCTAGGCATTCGAGGACTTCCGCTTAATCTTCTAAAAGATTATCTCGTCAACAGAACTCAACGTGTAAAGATTGATGACGTCATAAGTAATGAACTTTCCATCGAATATGGGGTCCCTCAAGGAAGTATCTTGGGGCCCTTATTATTCCTTGTCTATATTAATGAATTATGCATGATTCCTCTATCGAATAGTAGAATAATTTCGTATGCTGATGACACAGTTCTTCTGTGCAGTTCTGATAACTGGCTGGACACTTTTAAACAAGCACAGATTGGTTTTAACTTAATTAATCAATGGCTTAAAGAAAACCTGCTTTCGCTTAATATCGGCAAAACAAAATATATTACTTTTTCCTATAACACGTTTAACCAACCTCTCGACAACGCACATACAATTATAGCACATCATTGTTCTAACCCTGTGACTAACGCATGTGTTTGTCCCAAGCTTGAAAGGACGGATAATATAAAATATCTAGGTGTCTTAATCGATAAAAATCTTAACTTCCAAGCACATGTGGAGTCTGTTATTGCTAGAGTTCGTAAATTAATTTATGTTTTTAAGTACCTCAGACATGCTGCAGGTAAAAACATTATACGGGAAGTTTACTTTGCTCTTTGTGAATCTAGACACACGGCAGTGTGTCCGCCAAGTTCGAGCAAAAAAAGCGACACACCGGCCGTGGGTTATATTACACGAACCATTTCGGGCCAAGTTCGACCCACCTATAACTCAAAATCTATTTTATCTACGCATATGAAATTTCTAGTATCTGTCGAGATCTACTTACTTATCTAAAATACAAAATTTCATTAATGTACCTATTGTAGGTCTTGAGATATTGAAGTCAGAAAATCACTATTTTTACTATACACTCACTGACTCACTCACTCACTCATCAAAAACCTAGACCACTTCCAATGGTCGTATTGACTTGAAATTTGGCATGGAGGTAGGTTTTTAGGTCAAGGTAAAGGAAAAAATCTAAAAATGGCCAAGTGTGAGTCGGTTTTAAAAATAATGAAGGTGTAAATTCATACCCCTAAGGAACTAAAACAAAAAATTATCTATATCTTCCAATCGTCGTACCGACCTAAAATTCGTTACGAAGGTTTGTATTTAGTCAAAGTAAAGTATAAATAAGATATATATTTCCTTACCTAACTTAATCATAAGAAAAAAAGAAAATAAACCTTACAAAAATAAATGAAATCACACCCAAAACATAAATGTGAAAGGCTGCCAAGTTCGATAATATTGGAATGCTTCGCCTATAAAAGAAGTGAGATCTAAATAAGTACCAAGTTCCAGACACAGACCTCAGTTAAAAATAGTTACAGGAATGCACACTTGATTTTCCGCAGTTTGGAAAGTAGATTCTTATTTCTATTATTATGTTTTGGGTGTGATCTCTTTTAACTTATTGCATAACTGCTTGGGGAGGAACTAATATAACAACTATCCTTGGCCTAGAAAGAGCACAGAGGGCCGTTTTAAAAGTTAGCACATTTCGTCCATTCTATTACCCAACAGCACAGCTGCTTAAAGAATGTAATGTTTTATCTGTTCGCAAACTATTTATCTTACTAACAATTATGAAGCAACATTCCCTAACTCAGTATGATCCTGCACTCGAATCCAATAAAAGAAGATCGGATATTGTCTGCCCATCCACAAGGTTTAATAGAACCCATTCTCGACACTTTTTCTGTTTTCTTGGTGGGTTTCTTTATAATAAGTTAAACCGCGAATTAAACTTCTTTGGGATGAATAAACAATTGTGTAAAAGGACTCTTATTAACTGGCTGAAGGGTAAAACTTACACGGATATAGAAAACCTGCTGTTAGTTGTTACTTAATCTTAAGTTTAAATAGGTTAGTTACAAAAATAGGATACTTTTGAACTTTATTAGTAATTGATTTTGTTTAAGTAAATTATAATCATGATAATTGCTCTGCACTCAACATAATTTTTAGAATAAGTATACCTAAGATACAAGTGAATATTTTTTGTATTCACTTAGTTTAGGTTAGTTAATTATTTTATGCACCACTATACTTTTATATCTGCAAATTTACTAACTGTATGTACTATTTTATTTTGAAATAAATTATCTTTATCTTTTTATCTTTAAACCAAATTTTATTCAAAAAGTCGGACGGTCTTCGCGGTGAAACCAGCCTCCCGCTGACCTCCCGCGCCGCCCGCTACCCGCCTCTCACCCCCCCTCAACCCTAATCTTGAAATCGTATTTTTCCGCGTGGATCCTCGCCTTAAATTGAATACCACATTTTAAAACACTTCTCGTGTTAGGTAAACAATTTTTGGAAAACTTGCTACATATTCACCGCAGGCAGGATTTGAACCTGCGACCTTCGGCATCAGTACTCCACGCGATAGTGGACAAGATATACTTGCTTAAGGCTCAACGTTAGTGACACTAGCGCCACTCAGTGAAAAAAATCACTGACTGAATACGCAAGTGATTGAGAAACCACATTATGAATTACCGACAATAACTAACAACAAAGAATTTTTAGAATCAGTAAAACCTTGTAAAAATTGTGCACTTTAGTTATGTAAGCCGAAATTGCTAAAAGTGGCCACTTTTAGCAATTTCGGCTTACATAACTCATGGGTACCAGTTTTTATACATTTTATTAGATTTATTTATTCTTTATGGTTAGTTATTATCGGAAATTCATAAGTTGGGCTCCAGATGACCAGCGTGTTTAGCCAGGGATTTTTTTCCTGTTTGGGGCGCCACTAGTCTGACGTTTAGCCTTAATTTCGCGGGCTCGATTGGAACCGCGGTAGCCCAGTTGGTTAGGGCGTCGGCAGTACTGATGCCGAAGGTCGCAGGTTCAAGTGCTGCCTGCGGTGAAAATTTTGCAAGTTTTCCAAAAACAAACGTAAAATTTTTAAAATACCCACGACAGCCCCTGGTCAGTTGTTCGCGTAACACCCATCTAAGAACATGCACTGAATAAATCCAAATCCATCACTGAAAACCACATCAAATTCGGACTAGTGGTTTGGTAGATATTTGGTAACATAGGTTTGCACACACAAACAAATGCCGTCTCCGTTCCGTCGTGGGTAAAAATAAACAACATCAAAAAAGTATACAGGGAGTAACAGAAAGGGTATAACAAGCCTAAACGAGGTCAAGGTACTTATGAAACTGAAAAACTTTCCTGAAAAAAACTGAAAAAAAAAAATTTGGACCTCCCATACAAAATTGCTGATCAGCTGATTGATTTACTATGGGAGGTCCAAAAATCGCGATAATCCGAAATAGGGCCGAGTGAACCTTCTATAAACTCTCTATTCCTTGTTAACTGTGCGAAACTGTAATCTATACATATAATAAAGTTGTAGAGGGTCGAAAGTCTGTACATAGAAGATTTTCCAAAAAAAAGTGTTTGGTGATACTTAAAATTGATAACAGAACACGTTTCAGCAATTTTTAGATTTTTTTTCTGTTTGTCTGTTTATCTGTTTGTCTGTTTCTCTGTTTATCTGTTTATCTGTTTGTATGAGGAAGCATCACGCAAAAACGACTGAACCGATTTTGATGTAAATTATACCAAAATGTCGGGAAAGTTACCGACCAGGTTATAGGCTAAAAAAAATCAACCCCTAAAAGGGGGGGTTGCCACTATACTTGAAATAAGTTTGCACGTAAATCGATATCGCGTTGCGTGCGGTAGAGGAATAAGTATTAGATGTAAAAAAAAACTACTCAAATTATTTTAAGGGGTGAACCAGTCCATGAAACTGAACAACTTTCCCCAAGGAACATAGGTCGAATAATGAAAAAATAAATTGACCTTCTCTACAAATTTAACACGGTCGGCTATGGGCTAGAGCATTTTGTATGGGAATTGGGAGGTACAATTATTTTTTCCTACAGTATGTAAAAAAAATAACTGCAAATATTTTAATGAGTAAACCAGTCCACAAAACTGAACAACTTTTCCTAAGAAACATAGGTCAAAATATGAAAAAAAATAATTTGGCCCTTCCATACAAACTGACCGGGCGGCCAGAACATTTTGTATAGAAGGTCCAAATTTTTTTTCGTGTTTCTACCTATGTTCCCTGGGGAAAGTTGTTCAGTTTCATGGGCTGGTTCACTCCTTAAAATATTTGCAGTTAATTTTTTTACTCCATATATTTTGAACTAGGTATGTTCCTTGGGGAAAATTGTTTACATCCTATCTATTCGAAAAGAACGCGCCGCAAAGTTCTTTTATTCGCACTTTTTAAATAAAGAACTCAACAAGTTCGAATAAAAAAACTTTAGTTTAGAACATCTTGATGTTCAGTCAGCGCCAAAGAAATGGAACGCAAATATTGTTCGAATAAAGGATGTATGGGATGACGGCCCATAGTCGCGCCGCCCCGACAGAACTAAAAAAAAAGATACCTACGCGCGAATTACAGTCCGTAATTTTCAGCAAAAAATACACGATTGATAGAATTTTATTTATCTTATTGATTAATCTTTTTGAAAATTAGTTCAAGTGACAGTGAAAGTATAACATGGCAATAAAATATGAGGCGCCTTTTATTTTCTCATAGAGGTGATGAAAAGTAGAGTGAATTACTCGGGCGCAAAATATGTTTTGGCTCGGGCGACGTACTTTGAATCCTTCGCTGCGTTCAGAATTCTACTCTAGAATCCCTTACTTCGCTCTGGATTAAATCTGTATCAGGTCGGTGTCAAGTACCCCTGCAATAGTTTTCCTGTCAAGTAAACCTGCAGCGACATCTATAGTAGGAACTAAGTGCAGAAACAGCTACAAAAAAAAACTGTACAACTTGATGGGCCGCTTCTGCAGGCCAATTACTTTTTGCAGGTACCTAAATTTTAAAAAGTACACAACTTTTTAATAAGAAAACAAAAACAGAAGTAATTATTTCACTCTCTCTCTCTCTTTTCGTGTGGGACACCGAGTCGTTCAACGACCGGATGAACCCTGGTGTCAGAATTTCACTAATTAGAATAAATAAAAAGAAACAAGCATCCATCGACATGGGTTAAGCTGGGTTTGCTCCTTCACATAAAATTATAAAGAAACACCGACGTTGCGATGGTACCTACTGTAGCCAACTACCTAAGTATATCAAGGTGTGACTCTTGCGCTCAGAGTTTTAAACAGGAGGAATCGAGGTGGGCTTTCCCCTTCAAAGACAAGTAACCAACACACATCGGCGGTAGTCTGGGGTTTCTCCAGGTTACTTCATCATCATCGTCATCACCATCATCATCTGCCTGCCCCAATCGTACCAATTACGCATAAAATACTAACTATGAGACAAACATCGAAAATGGCATAAAAATCATGTAAGTTGTATGGGAGCCGCAATGGCAACAGAAATACAACATCTGTAATTTAAATTTAAAAGTTTAACTGTCTTACTATCACGGTTTATGAGATATAAATCTGGTAATAGACAGACAGTGATGCGAAGTCTCAGTAATAGAGTACACTTTCGGTGCGGAACCCTAACAATAATGGGTGGGTAATGAAATAAGTAAACAATTAATATCAATATCGCACTACCTATTTTTGAAAATGTTGTCAGTTAGTGTGTATGACCAGGCTCACAAAAAAAGAAGACCTAACTGACTCGAGAACCCCAGAAAGAACGTTATAGCACCAAAAAAATAGGAGAGCCAGCACCACCCAAAGTGGGAAGGTGGCAAGGAAGAAGAATTCAAACTGTCTGTGTGGTATAATTGTGCATGAATCACTCAAAATTAAGCGATGTTTTTAGATGTTTGGTATGGTGGAAGATAAACGTGCTGATCATATTTGATGATGAACCATTATCAGCACTGGAGGTACATTATCAGTACTATCTGTACCTACGTAACGGAACACCAGGAAGTCGGCAAAATTTTAAAGGGCGCCACACACCGGGCCTGTATGCTTGACGTGCACGTCATCACGTGCATAGAGATGACGTTGTATCGTCTGGGATTGTATGAGGCACCGCACACCGTACTACTCGCGTGATTACGTGCACGCATACGCAGGCAGGCCTCTCATACAATCCCATACGATACAACGTCATCTCTACGCGCGTGATGACGTGCATGTCATGCATACGCGCCCGGTGTCTGGCGCCCTTATGAGATACGAAAATGTCTGTATTGAAAAAGTTGTTTAGCATGATGTGCAGCTTCTGTTGGCTCAAAAACTTCTTTGGCGAAACGAAGTTCGCGGGCACCAGCTAGTACATAAAATAAAGCCAAGAAACAAGATAATCAAATAAATGTCACGCAGTCATAGCACCAAATACTCAAGTCATCATCATTAACTTAAGAGCTTCGCTCTTGTCGGTGGAGTAATATCCAATGGATATTACTCCACCGACAAATACTCAAGTAGATGAGTTAAAAAACAAAAAACCCCACTGCCGTAATTTTAAAGTAGTGTTTTGCTGTAAATATCCGCCATTTTGAATTTATAATTTTTTAATATAGCCAGTGCCACTCGCGCTGCTGAGACGAATCTAACGACACCTCATATGTCAAAATCCAACTATCCGTTTGGGCTGTAGCCCGAGAAAAAGAATTTTCTTGTCCACATATATACATACTCTCGAAAAACATAACCCTCTTTCTGAGGGAGTCGGGTAAAAAGGACCACTCGACCATTTGCTTGGCAGACCGGTCCAAAAGTGCCCTTCCGGCACCCTTAATACCTAAATCTTATCATAGCCTTGGCAGACAAATTTTTTTTACATAATTTTTCAATGGTAAACTGATGCCAGCACTTTGATTCAGATACTTCATTATCATTACATAGTATAAAGTAAAGTCCCTTCCCGTGTCTGTATGTATGTTTCCTTATATCTTTAAAACCCCTCAACGGATTTTGATGCAGTTTGTTTTAGTATATAGAGTAAGTTAAGGGGCAGGTTTTTAAATATTCTTTACCTCAAATTTTAACCCCCAAAGGGGTAAAAAAGGGGTTAAAAGTTTGTATGGAAAATCATTATTATTAAATGCGATCTGTTTTAAAATTTGTGATTAGATCAAAGAGCTAAAATAATTGAACACGTGTTGCAGGGATTTTCGATTTTTAACCCCTAAAGGGGTAAAAAAGGGGTTAAAACTTTGTATGGAAAATCTTTATTTTAAAATGCGATCTGTTTCAAAATTTGCGATTAGATCAAAAAGCTAAAAAAAGGCAATACGTGTTTCAGGGATTTTCGATTTTTAACCTCTAAAGGGGTAAAAAAGGGTTAAAAAGTTTGTATGGGAAATCATTATTTTTCTATTTCAAAATTTACGATTAGATCAAAGAACTGAAAAAATTGAGTACATGTTTTAGGGATTTTCGATTTTTAACCTGTAAAGGGGTAAAAAAGGGGTTAACAGTTTGTATGGAAAATCATTATTTTTAAATGCGATCTGTTCTCATATTTGCGATTAGATCAAACAGCTAAAAATAAGAAATACGTGTTTCAAGGATTTTCGATTTTTAACCCCTAAAGATTTTTAACCCCTAAAGGGGTAAAAGATAGGTTGCAGCGGGTGAAACCGCTGACGGGCAGCTAGTTTAGACATAAATTTTACAGGTGAAAAATTATCAAAAAATATCGATTGTTTTCATCTTTCGGCAGGATTGGCTCTGGCAAATCTACGTCTTTCGACTTGTTTACTTGTCAGTTAATGTTCTAAAGTTTTCCTATTGTGGTACCTGATGAGATAGGCATTTCTGTAGTCGGCTCTCCCATAGCATTGTAGATGGACGCCTTCTTAATTCGGTCGGATTATACGGCGGCCATATTACAGTCCAGCAAAAAAGAGTAGAAATTAAATAAAATGGAACTTAAAAAAATTTCATACTAAATTGTTGCCATTCATAGTCAATGTTGCCATTTAAATTGTGTAATTTCATACAAAGTGGCGCCCTCATTTTTTGTCTACTCTTTTTTGCCGGACTGTACATGTGGCTCAATACGGTTTCCGTACAAACCGTTCGAATTAAGAAGGCGTTTATTTCCAAAGCTACCGACATGACGCCAGAGGAACTATTTATTAAAACGCACAATACAAGTCAAATCTTAGTCTAATAAAACATGGTCTTACATTCCCAGAGTGACACTACGTCTACGTCACTAGTATTGCCACTTTATTTCAATAAAATACGTTATGGGGTAAATTCAATATCAAAACAATGAGTTAAAATATTTCTTAATAATTTTATAATTTAGATTTACGTGTGTATTAACTTGAACTTTACAACAACACTTAAATTGTATTTATTAGTACTGTTAACAGTATCTTGTATGATTTACAAAAAAACATCATAAGAGTGGATAATTCTGGTAACCCACTAGCATGATGACGTAGGATTGGCTCAAAAGGCATTAAAAAAAATTACGTAGGCAAGTGTCAGTCACGTGGTTCACGAGTCTCGGAATGGAATACCAGGCGGAGTATTTTATACCGGGAGTAACGGAATAGTACATTACGTCACAGGCCGAGTATATAGCAATTTCTGGTCGAGTGGCATTGGAAGGCCGAGACGAAGTCGAGGCCTTCTAAAGTAAACGAGACCAGAAATTGTTATACCGGCCGAGGTTCGTATAGTGCTTTTCTCCAATTTGCAAGGAAACATAAATAATAAATATTTAATCGTGACAAAATTGACACTTCGTAACTTCTAAAGTTCGCAAAGCGCATGCGCTGGTTTTGGTTACGTTCCGTTTCATAAAGAATGCGCGGGAAATTCACATTCAGCCTTCAAACTTCAAACAAATTGTGTTCCATAAAACACCTAAACACGAAAGTGTGAAGTTTAAGAACCCTTTTATTACCGGCCTAGTCCGGCAATTTCTATTACAGTCCTCTGCGCCTTGACTACATAAATGAGTTCATTGACGTATTCTTTTTTTAAAGTAATGAAGCCATTTCCGAGCAAATTGGAGAAAAGGGTATAACAAGCCGAAAGGAGGTCAAGGTACTCATGAAACTGAACAAATTTCCCCACGGAACATGGGTCGAAATATGAAAAAAAATTTTTGGACCTCCCATAGTAAATTAGCTCAACGGCGATTTTGTATGGGAGGTCCAATTTTTTTTTATACCCTTTCTGTTACTCCCAGTATAGTATTACACTCACATGTCCAAAGCTTTTTGTAGATGCTGAGGTAGCACATCGAAGTAATACGACGATCCGACGATGTAGACTCGTTGGAAATACAACCGGGACCGACGGCTTAATGTGCTCTCCGAAACACGGAACCATCAGAGAAACGGCAATATCTGACACTACCTGGTTTAGGTAAAGAAAGGGAACCGAAATGGCAGCATTATTGTTTGTGTCTGTTTCATATTACATGACATTTGAGCAAATGTCAACAAAAATGTTGCCATTTCAGGTCCCCTTCTTCTATGGGCCAGGTATACTGCATTTCATCAAATAGTTTCTCTGGCGTCATGTTGGTAGCATTGTAAAAGGACGCGTTCTTGATTCGGCCGGATTATACGGCGGCCATATTACATGCGGCTCAACATGGTCTCCGTACAAACCCGTTCGAATTAAGAAGGCTTGTTGGAAGGTTCATTTCCAAGGCTACCGACATGACGCCAGAGGAACAATTTGATAAAACGCACAATAGTATTATGGTAGGCTTAAAAACCAAGCGACAGCGACAACGACGCGCATCGTTGTCGCTGTCAAATGACTGGTTTGTATGGGAAACCAGAAAGACCGAGCGTCGGCGTCGTTGCGGCGCGCCACGACGCCGTCACGTTGACAGCGCGCTGACAAGCTTAGAGTTTGTATTGGATGCGGTCGGGTTTTGCTACAAGACCGCAGCGACAACGACGCCATCAAAATTTGACGACGGGGAAACACAATGCACGACATACTCAATGCACAGCAGGTTAATGCACGGCAGCGTATTGTACAGCAGATCATTGCACGACATGATGGATGGATGGTCTTGAAATACGTACATGTCCAAAGCTTTTTGCAGGTGCTGAGGTAGCACATCGAAGTAATACGTCGTGTGATCCGACGATGTAGACGCGTTGGACGCGGCCATTTCCAAAGCTACCGACATGACGCCAGAGGAACAATTTGACAAAACGCACAATAGTATTTTCTCCAATTTGCACGGAAATCGCTTTATTACTTTAAAAAAAGAATGCGTCAATGGGCTCATTTATGATGTCAAGGCGCAGAGGACTGTAATAGAAATTGCCGGACTAGGCTGGTAATAAAAGGTTCTTTAACTTCACACTTTCGTGATTAAGTGTTTTATGGAACACAATTTGTTTGAAGTTTGAAGGCTGAATGTGAATTTCCCGCGCATTCTTTATGAAACGGAACGTAAGCATAACCAGCGCATGCGCTTTGCGAACTTAAGAAATTGTGAAGTGTCAATTTTGTCACGATTTAAATATTTATGTTTCCTACATATAATATCATTGATATTTCCTTGCAAATTGGTGAAAAGCACTATACAATCCGCGGCCGAAATAACAATTTCTGGTCTCGTTTACTTTAGAAGGCCGAGACGAAGTCGATGCCTTCCAATGCCACTCGACCTGACATTGGTATATACTCGGCCTGTGACGTAATGTACTATATACTCACATGTCCAAAGCTTTTTGCAAATGCTGAGGTAGCACATCGAAGTAATACGTAGTGTGGTCCGACGATGTAGACGCGTTGGACGCCCCGCCGTGCTCCGCTAAGAACTTGCTGTACTCGTTCTCCTGCGAAATATCATCATTATACAGGGTTATTTTTTAGTCAGTGCGCAAACTTTGCAGGATGTTTCTACTCGTGATTCTGAACAACTTTTATTATGTGATCACATGCGAATTCGTAAAAAAAAAATTTGGATGTTCCATAGAAAAATTCATACCTACTTGGCAAAAATATATGGAACAAACAAAATTTCTTTTTAGATGTCGCAGGTGGCCCCATATTAAAATTAAAATAACCCAGTATACAGGGTGTTAGGGACGGTGTACCGAAAACTTTGCAGGCATGATCAGACAATCAAACTGAACAACTTTTACTATGGAGCCAATGGTGGGAAACGAAAAAAAATTCCGACCCATACAAAATTCACGATCAGCTGACTGACTTTGTATGGGAGGTCGGTAATTTTTTTTAGTTTCCCACCACTGGCTTTATAGTAAAAGTTGTTCAGTTTGATTGTCTGATCATGCCTGCAAATTTTTCGTTACACCTGTCCTGGCGATTATTGTAGACACACTCGCACGCCAATCTGGAACAAAGATATTTTACAAGGAGACGCTGCATCTAAGAACGTCTCCGTACAAGGAGGAAAAGGCTTGGACATGATTCATCTATTGCAAGTCATCAGTTAAAACTTATCAAACTTTAGCATACTTTAGATATTAATTTTCATTATTATCAATACTCCAATTCAGTTATTGAAACCACCAAAACTCTCTGGTCTACTCAGTCTCCAATCCAGTATGATTGGCACAATAACAATCCCAAGGCCTCAGCATAGCGCCCATACATGTTGACTTTCCTCGGATTAAAACAGTCAACATGGTCCACGTGGCCACGGACAACATCCCAAGCCACAACCTAGATAAGTTGGCAAGCTGTCTTCCTCTAAAATCCAACTGGGAGCTTCCACACGATAGGTTAGTGACGCCGTAAGCTGGATTCCACTTCCACACACATACTGCCATGACCTCGTCATGGCTGCCGTCAGAATGCAATACCCCAAGGCTGTCCTCAGGTATTGTCACCCCATCCGTGTGTACAAGCAACCTGGACAAGGCTCAAAGACAGCCCATCCGAGTTTTTCCACATTATCCCAACTAGCCACCTTGTCACCCACCGAAGGTTTGACAATATCATAGAATGCATCAATACAGGTTTCAATCTCATATCTCAAAGGTATCTCATATCAGTGTGATGAAAACCCCGCAGACGACTAGGTGGCTAGCGACCAGAGAGATATCCTTTGTTCATGTAATTAACTAACTCAAATCCAAGCTCTTTCGTTCCTTATGAACACTCACCTAAAACAGTGGAGTATTTCAAGTAATTATCACAAATAAACTTCACTTTTCTAATTAACAAACTTTCAAAAGTACGGCATGATGACGCCGTGTGTGTACCATAGATCACAAGAATTTGGCAGATGGGTTTACGGTGTTGCCATAAATGGTTAATAAATCGTGACGTTCGACAAACGTCGCGACACTCCCGCCAACAAAAAAAATAAAGTTGGGTTAGAAAAAATTGTGTCCACTCCTTATATTTTTAAAGACTTCTTCTTTTAGGTTCGCACGAGTATGGTTATAGAAGAAGGTATGATGTTTTATACAATTGATAATATTTGAACTAAATAGAATAAAGAAGAGAGCCTAGCAATGCACCTTTAGGTCTCCTCGAGGAGTCACGAAACAGAAGGAAAATACACAGATCTATCAACCTATAGTGTAATAATTGAACCAGCCGATGTCGACCATAGAGCAACTCTGGAGCCCTAAACTATAAGGACATCAGAGGTAACCTAAGCTAGTTAGAGGACAACATCGAAGCGTAGACGGTATGAGATTGACGAGAAATCAAGAATAATTCAATAGTAACGAATTCTAATGAAGAATAGGTACTTTAGTCTTCAAATGATAAAAGGTTAGATCTATATTACTCTTTCTAAACCTTTGGAAGGAGATATCACAGTATACGAAAGGGTTGAGGACATAATATAGGTAAGGCTTGTGGGGTTGCTATTCCTTGCAGTTGAAACATTGCCGTTTAGCATAGATCTAGTAGGTATCTTAAATGCCTGAGCAATACTATACAGTGAATTAGGTAAAATACATAAACCCATGTCTAACCACCTACACACCTTGTGTTTCTGTCTTATGATATGTAATTAAATTACATATTTTGAAAATGTATTTCCCGTAATTGGCACCTTGTGTCTCGTCCAGGAAAATTCTATATCCGTGTCAAGGATATTACTGGCGCTATTTGTAATAGATAATGTCTCTTTAGCTGGACCCTGGGCGATTAAAACCTGAATTATCTAGATCTTGATGTCGCAAAATAGAGAGTACACAGAAGGTTCACTCGACCCCACTCAGGTCAGGACCCCTGCGACTGTCACCCGCTACAAATCCTAGGTTGCCACCGTCAACAATCTCAAAGTATAAGAACATAATACCAGCAAATCAGATACAAAACGTCATATGACCCCGAAACAACTCCAATCCAAGAAGCATGACGCTCGCGGCAACCAACCCCTTATCCACCTTGATCTCCCCTGAGACTCCGGTTATTTTCCTTTGAAGTCAGTATTACTTACTGACTCAGTAAGCGTCAATCGTCGCTAGCACTGAGTGAGCCATTCGTTCAGCAGTCATCAAGTCAAAGACAGCTTCAATTTCAATATCACTTCTGAATTTTGTCTCTATCATCCGTCGACTCGAACGACGGACCCTCGCCCCCCAGAAACAAAGACTTTGGCAAGCCACTTCTCATAATTTTCAATACTTAGAAATTCGGACCGTTAAGTCAAGGTTCCTTGGCTCTGCTGATTGCAACAGACCCTTTTCTATCTACAGGGTTCTTTTACCTAGAACGGAACCTAAGGCTAACCGTGATTTGTTATGCTAAGCTAGGGGAATTTTAACAAAATACAGAAGTAGTGTTAGACTAAATTAACTAAGCTATTATCAGCACAATCTAGATAGCCGAGTGAGATCTAGCTCTGGGCTCTATCTTTTACGCTATCGGGCGACTCACGCAAACCATTGTTTATGTTATAGGTAAGTGATCTATAATTATTTAATTTAAATAAAATAATGTGCCAAGGAACTCTTGTGTTTGTTCAATTAAGTGTCAATAGTTCGTTCGTTACAATACTTAAAATGGATAACGATACAGACAGCTGCCACCTGGAACCATGCACTTATATAATAACCATGACTAGTTATATAATTTTCACGAACTTGTGCTCAAAAACAAAATCAGACCAAACACCGTTACCGGAAGTGGATATCTGAGAAGGTAAACTGTCCTCAAATATCTAATTTAAGTCCAAGATCTAAATCAATCAATCTTAATATCAGTGTTATCTACGAAATCTACCCCTGCTTGAGTAACTGTTATTTGCACAATAACTACTACTCTTTATCTACGGCCTGTTCCTGTGAGCGTTACATACCCACCCAGTACTTTAGAATCAGTACACGAGAATACACCTACACGCAACATCTAAACTGAGCTCGAGCTTTTACAGCTGCCCCAATCACATACAGAAATTCATAGCAAAGATTTCACAACTCCATTGCATTCAATGCGCACGCCATCTGATTGTGGTCAGCAGCATCATTCCGGAGACAATAAACGGCTTCTTTAAGCGATGCGATATGCTATAGGACAAGCTCGAACCAAATACTCGTATAGGGATGATGGGTACCAGAACCAAATATAGGGGAGATGGGTACCAGTACCACATGACAGCTTCCGAAATTTTACCCCACCATCACAATGTCTCTATGTAATTTACCGCAAAGTGCAACACTAGACAGGGTACAGTACTAAAAGTAGGTAATCTGACCAGATCACCAGCCCGCAGTAATTAATCGATTAACACCATTAGGCACAAGAATACACGACAATGAGTGCACAATAACCATCAAGCTTTTAAATAACTACAGCCGGCGAAAGTCAACCAGGATGAAATCTAGCTAGCTTAGCAAACCTAATAGAGAATGATAATAGCAAACTAAATAGAAATTAACTTTACTTATTCGATGTAGAAACAATCTAAACACAGCTAATAAATACTCTAGGAACCATCATACCCATAGACTAACAGACTAACCATCGTGGGTACAGATTCAAGATAAATTTGAAATACGATGAACAACGCAACGGTTCGATAAGAAATTCAGAGGGACAAGAGCACGGACGGACACTTAGTTGCTGAATTCATTAATGATAAAAAAGAAGTTTAGGTAAACTACAAGTGCCATGTAATCACACTGTTCTTGCTCTTCAAATGCCATCGACATCCTGAACATGCCATTCGAAGTGTACTGAACACCCCAGAATAAGTGGGTAGTGTGGGTACCCACTTCGGCATCGCAGGACACACACTACCAAGGGTCTGTCCACAACATCCCAAGCCAGGACCGCTCAGAGCTTGGTATCCGGCCAATCACAAGACCTCAATATTCCAATGAGGCAGAACAATACTAAACCCTTTGCAGTATATGTACTACAATTCACACGAATAGACCGCACTCAATTTAAACCTTTAATTGGCAAGGTAGGCTACAGCAGTCAAAGTAAGCGCAAAATTTGACCATACCACCATCGCTGATCACCACGATTGAACTTTACTTAAGTACTATGCATTGTATACTGTTCGATTCGCTCATCGCAAAAATTCAACATTCTTCCACATGAAAAACGTGGCTTAGTCGACCATCCTAATGTCAATAATTCGATTGCATCCTTGCGAGTATCATGATACTGGTACTTTAAACCACTTTACGAGGTGGTATCAACCATTTGATTACCGGAATGTGATTCGAACACTCTAAATTATTGATTAATATTGTGGACATATAATATCGTAAATTATTTATGAAAAATAATGGATTGAAGTGATAATTAACTATATGTTTCATTTTAAGATTAAGAATTGTATAAAAACCATCTCGTAATCGAATACAATTTATACAGGTAATTTATAGGTAAACAATTTTGGCGCTTTATGCCACTCCAATATATTTCACAGATTCCTTATTATTATAAAATAAGATCATTTTGACATCAGAATAATTTCAATCCAATAAACTGAAGCTGGTTCTGACCGTTACGCGCCAATCCACGATCATTCACTGAAACCCGATAACATTAAGTAAATAGACTCATGGAACTAAGTTCATAGAGGTGGGGCTTGAACGCAACTCCCAATGCCTCCCATTGTCAAACAAATACCCTATTATTGAGTCTGAATGCCATAAATAATTACAATCTTCCACCTCCCGAGTTCAACCCTGTACAGTTGAAAAGAAATCTGAATTACAGCTTGCTGTCGGCTGATTATCAATTGGAATCACCCGCACGCTCCACAAGATCGGGTAGGATACTAAGGCACCTAACATGATCGAAATCTACACAACTCATACTTATATTTCCAAATAAATGCAGTGCAGTACCTATACCTATGACAAATTACTGCTTTGTAATCGCGTTCGATAGTCAAAGCAGCCGAGTAAAATGTAATGAACATGACACTGGCAAAAGCGTGAACTACTATGTGACGAAATCAAAATGAAAATATCAATAAAATAGGTACTTCTTGACTTAATTTTATCACTTTATCACATTAAAATGAAGTCTTTTTGTCGGGGACAACATGAAATATCAAGAACTACCTAATTTGAAACTTCTATCTCAACTCAAAAAACACATAAAAGACTTCTTTTGTTTCACCCGTCAATGGCAGACGTATTTTCAATTAATTTTATTTTATTTTAAGTTTATTCGTATTTTCACTGATTAATTTTGATAGTAATTTAATCAGCCAAGTGCCCAAATGTAAACATGGAATGGAGAACTTGAATTGAAGAACCTACTCTACATTTCTAGATGGTATCAAGAGGACATCCCTGGTTCCTGTAGAATACACTATCAATACTATCATCTTTCTGCTGGAGCCGCCAACAGTCCGGCGCAGCAGCGCTGGAATCTTGTTATACTGACACTGGCAGAATTAACCCAATTGGGTAGAAGTCCATATTAATAAATAATTAATAATAAACACATAAAAATTATACAGTTATCCGGTTTCAGATTCATTATTTCCTAATCTGAGCAGTTTTCAATAAAATTTTCCAAACGGAACATAAAAATTTTAAGGGACATTTTGGGATACGTTCATGCTATTTTTCCTAATATGAATTTCCTCCAATGACGGTTGTCCAATTTGCGCCCTAGTACACAATAAACAAAAGTACCAAGGTGCAAAAGTACACCCTCTAACAAAGCCATGTTAAATATAAAAGGATACCTTCTCCCGGTGTAGCTGACCGCTCGCAAATAAATTCGAAACTTACTACTGAGCGTACAGTGCTTATTTATCGCTGAACACCGCTGGGCTCGAACACGCGCGCACACTCTCGTAAGATTGTCCTCTTACTCAAGTAGGTATACCAAATGTCTGCGCGTGAGAGTTCATCTGCCGCAGAAGCACGCAGAAGACGACTGAAGATCACAGGCGGCGCGCCTTGTAGGGACGGAACTTTCGAAAAGTAAGTATATTAAATAGGCACCCATGAAAAGTCCAAGTAGCAAGTAGCCAAGTAAACCTATATAAAATGTTATGTTAAACTTACGATATCGAAAGAAAATCAAAAATCAAATAATTGAAGTCATTTAAAATGCGTTTCATACAGAATTTACTAATGAGGCCAGAAAGTGAGTTATTAAATTGATCTCTTGAGGAGATGCGAACGTCACAGTATATAGATATAACAGTAAAGAAACTAGACCCGTTTCTGTTCAATCGCAAGGTTTGTCACTTCCGGTTATAATAATATAGCCTTCCGCCCGCAGTTTCACTCGCGGTATTTATCTGTTTTGTCTAATAAAAATGTTTTAAATACATTGCATTTAAAATCCAAAATTTCGAAACAGACTGCATCAGAAATCACGAACTGGAAGTGGATTTCGACTACTAGACAACAGATGGCGCCACTGCTTTAGGGATTGTAAAGCCCTTTTACCTATATCTTTAAAAACGCCCTTTAAGTTAAAACGGGAACTTTCTTGTTCGAGGGGAGATAAAGGCCTATTGCACAGTATAAGTCCCTTTATCGTACCGGGAACCCCTTTTAAGTTTTATCGGCACGTACATTTTATCAACTGAGTTTTTATATATATATATAATGATAATTTTAAAATAACTTTAAATTCTTTCACCGTTTATAAACGGTATTATCCCGATGAGTAACAAAGCTACTTATTACTATGAGAAAACACCTTATTCCCTTCCCATGAGCATTCGGGGAAAATTTGGCTCAGTTGAGGCTGAGTTAGTTTCCTTGTAAGCAGCGTCGCGCGTCTGCTTCGAGCGTTTGTATGAAGCTTCCAATTTTCCGTTGCGGCGTGGCGGCTCACGCGCACTAACCTAGTGACATGTGGAAATCATCCGGCCGAGCGTACCTAAATAGTGGAGCCCTAACACGTCAGTCAGAAGGTTTTACTAGATACTCTAAAACACAATTCTACAGACTGTCAAAGTATAAAAGAGTGATGAAAGACCTACCAAGAAGTCTGCATGAACGCACCCCTAAACTATTTTAGTATGACGTTGACAGATAAACATAACCTCATAAATTTTGCTTATTGATACAAGGAATTGAATTGCCATTGTTGTAATTCAGCTCTACAATAGTTTGTGTTTCAGTCAGGCCCTGGATAAAGCCCTGGTATGAATAATGAGCAGTAAAGGGGACCCGGCCGACTACACGCGACGACATCGGGATGAAAATCAAACTGTAGACCAATTCAAGAATGAACTCCCAACAAACTTTTAGCTGAATAGGAAGTTACCAAAATTCTCCAACTAACATGCCACAAACACTACAACAATTTTGTTTTAGCCCACCGCGGCCACTGGGTCGAGTCCAGAGACTGTGCAGTTGCCTCAAGAAGCAAACCTAACCTAACCTTTTTTTTTCGCGCGCGGGTAGGCGTAATGTAAACACGCCTTTATACTAGAGCTCCAATATTTTTAAAATTTAAAATAATACACCATATATTAATCAACTTACTTGTAATTAATGAATTAACAAGTGTAACCACCACGTCGTCAGCTGTTCTCTCACCATTTCATTCACCATAGCAGGAAATATCACAGTTTGAAATCAGCACTACGTACACAATGGACAGGATTACAGAACTTAGCAAGAATATGGATAATCTGGCAGCTTTATTCACAAGCAGGCTGGCGCATTTCGAAAAATCCATCCCACCAGCTCCACAGGACAACTCCACACTGGTTAGTGAGTTCAATGCATTTAAAACCTTCATTATGGCCGCTGTATCCAATCTGAAAGCACAAATAGAACTCATTTATCTGTCACTGGAAGATATTGAAATGCGGTCACGGTCAAATATCTTGCTCTTGCATGGCCTACCTGAAGCAAAGGATGAATCCTTGGTCCATGGCATAGCAACAGTGTGCAATAATAAAATGCAGATTCCGAGCATAACCACCAGCTCATTGAAAGCCTGCCATCGCCTGGGCAAGAATGCCGGTGCTGAAAGCCCACGTCCAGTTTTAATCCGCTTCTCTGACAATGATGCCCGGCAAGAAGTCTGGCTGGCCAAGCGGAAGTTAAAGGGAACAGGGTTAACCATATCGGAATTTCTAACCCCGGCTCGTCATGCACTTTTCCTGGAGGCGCGGAAGACCCTTGGAGTAAAAGATTGCTGGACCATGGACGGTAGAATAGTGGCAGTCTGCCCTGACGGCAAGCGCAAGAAGATATGCAGTAAGTCAGATCTGGATTCTGTAATTGCTCTTCGTGGTGCCTCTACGCCTCAGTCGTCGCAAATGGAACCACCGCCTTCTACTAGCTGTGGCGGTGATACATCGTCTAGCAGCACGAACGTTCCAGCTACAAAGACCCGGGGCCCAAATCCGCCTCGCGCAGTCCGTAATGAGGGTGCCAATCGCGGTGGAAAAGCGCCTAAATCCAAATGAGTGCACACTCGTTAGGGTTCATCATGGACATTGCTGCAATATTATCACTAGGCAACTTGTAGTTTCACGTTACACATTGTTTAATTTTCTTCCAAATTCTAATCAACCTTCATTTCTAAAAGCAACCACAACATAACCTAAAGTCTGTTTTTCTTAGAGAGTCCAGAAAGGTAAACAAACAAATCTCCACAGACTAAAAATCTCTAATATTAGATTTGGTAGGGCTGGGCAAGAGTGAGTCAGTTCAAAATCTTTATAACTGAGTCGAGTAAGATCATCGTAACTTGTTGATTGTTTGAACACAGTATTAAAAACAAATACCCTGTGGCTTTACCCGCATTATCATAGCTTTTTATATTAAAAAAAAAACAACCTTTATTGGTAAACGTAATATAATTTTGCCGTTCATAGTAGCTTAAATACAGTGCTATAAAAAGGAGTAGTAATTAAAATGTCGTCCCTTTTAAGCCCCGTTGATATGAATCTAAGTTTAAGAAAATAATGTTTTTCATTACTAATTTTTTTTTCACATTGTACTTGGAACACTAAATAATAGAGACGGCATGATAAAACAATTCTTGCCTCTCGCTCGCTATTGTTACTGTTAGAAAGAGAAAGTCATTCTGAAGCAATAGCGTTTTACGGCTTGCGATTGACCGTCATTCGTTTCCTCGCTTCGTTCCGATGTCGTGTGTTCCGAATGCTCTTCCGTGTTTGATCCCTAACGACTTGGCTTTACTATTCGGTTTTTGTGTTTGCTTTTTGTTTTGGACGTTGTTTTTATCTGAACCGACGACTTACTGCTGTGCCTCCTGGACTCCGACCTCGCTACCGAATTGGATTTTGCAGCAACTGCTACTTTTAGCAAAGGTATGTATTTATCACGTTATTTATTCGTTTTTTATGTATTTATTTCTGTACTTAAATACTTCTAATATTAATTACATAGTTCTATCTAAGATTCGATTTATAAAAAATAAAATGTTTAGTTTTATAAATTCTTTGTCATTCAGCGGAAAAATTTAAATTATGTTAAGTAAATATTTAACTCATTTACAAAATACCTAGTGAAAAATTGTATACTTAGTTCCAATACCCAGAAATTTTTATAATAATTTCCAAACATAAATCTTAAAATGCACCATTAAAATAAATTTATAAGTAATTTATTCATTTAGAAGATAAGGTTGTTGATCATTTATTTCAAAAGTGATATTACAATTATATAAGATAATTATATTATAACCACCAACATAAAGAATGGTCGCCTTTAACAAAACAAAGTTTATAGATATTATATAAAAAATATTAACAAATGAAATCGATAGTTCAAAGTGAAAGGAAAAAAATACCTTTAAAATATTATTTCTTTTTACGGATCCTGTGAATTATGCCTATACTGTAAACGTTACAATATCTGATAAGTTCGTTCGCTCAGAACGTAGCGCGACGTCCTTTATTCCGGCGGCGGCATCTTTTGACAAGTGCCGCGCGCGCCTAGGCGGTACGATAAAAGGGCGATTCGTTCAAAGCGAACGCACTTTACTAGGCCTGCCGACAATAGTTTTTTTTTTCACTTTGTATTTTGTAAATTACCTATGTATAGTAAAAGTTCCAAACACTGATAACGAGCATGAACAATAGGTTTGCCGACAGTCATATTCTTCCTCTTTAAATTCTGAGAATTATATAGAAAAAAAAGTAGAAAAACACTGCTGCTGCACATAGTTACCTATAGTAGGCGTGTCGACATTAGATTCTTTCTTTCACTATGGATTCCACGAATCACCTAACTATACTAAGGGTTCCAAACATTGATAACGCGCATGGGCACACAATAGGCATGTCGTGAGTCATATTCATTGTTACTTAAGATTTTGAGAATTATACGGAACAAAAATTACAACTGATAACGCACAGATGCAAATAGTTAGGTATATTAGTTTTGAAGAAAATAGATCATTCTTTCTTTCTTCAGAATCTGTGAATTAATGCAGCCTATTCTGGCGGCTAGCTTAATTTAGCTTTAACTTTTAAAATCAGGTTTTGACAGGACCATAACCAATACGGCCCGGCTAAGAAAAAACCTATAGTCCATAAAATATAGCTAGATACCTGTGACAGATGTCAGATTCATTCAATTTTTATTTTATCCTTTTCACACTCACTTGGTTTCCTATCTAGCATCCTGCTGTCACAGGTATCATCGTATAATTTACAGAGTATAAGTCCATGGTAGCTCATTTGGAGAAAATGTAAAACACCAAACGTTAATTTCTTAACTTCTATGCCAAGCTTCTACGTAAGTAATAAAATAACGGTGGTAAATAATGTTATGTTTAGAGAATTAATGTAGGTTTCTTTGTAATAAAGTGATTTTCCGCATAAACTATTATTTTTATATATTTAAGCGTAAATTTAAAAACATAAGTAGGCCCCATTGTAATGTTAATATAACTTTTTTACCTATTACAATTAATTTGAAAGTAGTACACCCATAATAATCGTTGTCACTCACTACATAAGAATTATCAGATAGCTACTTTACAGAAACTTAATTTAATTTTATTCACATTCATTATTCCATATTCTTCTAAATTAGCGTTATACTTATTTTCAGGACCTCATCATGGATGATGCGCAACCTGGCACATCGTCATCTTCTGGCCAAAGCCAAAGAAACGTAAGAGGAGCAATTCACTCCCAAATGAATTGACTTCCTCTCCTATGAAGAAACGGCCCAAAACAACCAAGCTGAATTCTTATAGCAAAATGGTTATTATCAATTTGTTCAAATATTTTGTATCGTCGATGGCTACGTACCCATATAAACAAGAAATTTATAAAAACATTGCAAACATAATGTCAATATCTGAAAAGACAGTTACAAGAACCATTAATGAATACAAAAGAAAAGGCGCAGTGTCATCTCCAGAACGACCTCATTTTAGAACATCAAAATTTACTCAATTAGATGATTTTACTTTGACGGCGATAAGGATGAAAGTTCATCAATTTTATTATGCAAACGAGTTGCCGACAATCGACAAAGTTTTGACAGCCGTTAACGAGGATGATGACCTGCCTACCTTTTCGAGGAGCTCAATGTATAAGCTGATGAAAAAAATGAATTTTAAATATACAAAACTTTTTAACAAAAAATATCACCGCCGAAAACTAAAAACATAAAATAATAAGTATTGTTAGTGTAGGTACTTACCTAAGACATATTTTTGGAAATATTACCTACAATATTGGAACTCAGTAATTCTGAGTCGGCGTCGATAAATTTTACAAGTAGGTAATTAACACGCTTCATCGGCATGACGCCGACTCAAAATTACTCATTTCCAATATTGTAGGTAATATTTCCAAAAATATGTCTTAGGTAAGTACCTACACTAACAATACTTATTATTTTATGTTTTTAGTTTTCGGCGGTGATATTTTTTGTTAAAAAGTTTTTATTTCATAATTTTTAGTGGCTACTTTTAAAGTTAATTTACTTCCAAAATAGCAAACTGACTGTTTCTAAAGAGTTGCAAGCGGATAAAGAAACTACATGAAATACATACAGATAGGTACATTACCTATAAAAGTAACGTTATTTAATTGTGGACATCTTTGACAGATGTTTGGCAGAGAGTAAACGGGCCGACGTCAGTCGTGTCGTGTAGGTAAACAAGTATATTATGCTTCAAATCATCATCATCTTCCTGCCCTTATCCCAATTACTTGGGGTCGGCGCAACACGTTTCGTTGAACACAAAATCGTGTTGCAAAAGGATTTGGCTGAATTTTATGACCGGCCGCCTACAAAACGTCAACCCTCCTTAGGAATGCTCTTGTGGTGGATTAACCGCCACCATACGGTTGGCCCTGGCTATTTGGGTCGGGTTTATCCCTCGGCCGCCTCTTATGACCCCCACGGGAAGAGAAGGGGTAGTGCTATTCTTCTCTGCCGGCTCCACACAGCCATTATGCTTCAAATGTGTCGCATAATATGAAGAGTTTATTGAATTGTCATGGACTCTTCTATCAGATCCTGACCTAATGACTATGGGACCACCTGGACAGTGCACCCTTTCAAACAAAAAAAGATTTTTTCAAATCGGTCCAAGCGTCTCTGAGTTATCGGTGAACATACATAAAAAAAAAAAAAAAAGTTCGGGCTGAATTGAGAACCTCCTCCGTTTTTTTTCGTCGGTTAAAAAAGATCGAGGAAGAGCGTATTATTAGAAAGGCCAGACCTCATTGCATGGAGAAGAACATATTTAATGCGCATTAAAGACTTGCGAAAAGAAAATAGAAAAATTTATTACACTGACGAAACATGGGTCAACGAAGGTCAGAATACAATTATATTTTTGCTACAAAATTATATTCTAAATTACTTAGTTGAACTACTGAAATAATTTTTCTTCTTTATCTTATTTTACAGGCCATACTACCAACTATATATGGGTGGATGGGGACATCGAAAGTAGCCGACAGGCCTTTTTGAGGGGACTCTCGACGGGCCTTCAAAACCCACAAAAGGGAAGACGCCTGATAGTCACCCACATTGGCAGCGAAGACGGTTTTCTTGAAGGAGGAGAAAACATTTTTCAAGCCAAGAAAACTGATTCGGAGGGTGACTATCACGGTGAAATGGATGCCGAGACATTTGAAAAATGGTAAGTCAATACTTGTGATAAATGTAGTAGGACCCGTATTATTTTATACGACTGAAGTCCATAATATAATTTCCCTCCCCACCCACATAAATTTAATTAATTACATTTAGATGGATAATGAGTTATTTTTAAATTGCAGGTTCAAAGGGATTTTAGAAAAAAATTGAGCCGGGGTCAGTAATAGTATTGGACAACGCACCGTACCATTCTAGAAGGTTAGAACGTATACCAAATATGAGCTGGAGGAAGGCAGACATACAAGGATGGCTGACAGAAAAAAATATACAATTCGAAGAAAAAGAGATTAAGGCGCAGTTGCTAGCTAAATTCGACAAAGAAAAGTACCAAAAAAAATACATAGATGAGCTAGCAGCTAGTAAGCAGATACTGGTGCTACGCCTTCCTCCATACCACTGCGAGTTAAACCCAATCGAATTAATATGGGCACAAATAAAAGGTTATGTTGGGCGACACAATAAAACTTTCAAGCTAGACGATGTAGAAGAATTGCTGAAAGATGGTATAAGAAGAATTGGTACGGAGTCCTGGAAAAAATGCGTCGAGCACATTAAGAAAAAAGAAGACGAAATGATGCGGCTCGACGGCATAATTGACGATTTGACAGATAAACCGACCCCGGAGTTTGTGATTCACGTTGGTGAAAGCAGTAGTAGCGAAGATTTTGATAGCTCTGGCAGTGAATAATTAATAAATATTATCCACTTAAAAGAATTGTTTTATTTGTTAGGATAGGAACCGGTCACATAAATCTCAGAGCACATGAAAAACATAAATGAAAATAAGAAACGGAAAAAATTACAGCGCCGGCCGGGGCTGAAATTTTTTCCATTTCTTATTTTCATTTACGACAATAATATAACACTGTGAGATAATATAAACCTTATTACACGAATAAAACATGTTCTATCCCTGGGTGGGAAGGTATAATTTAAAAAAGTTAATTAAATTTCATTTATCAACTGCGTAGTGCCCAAACCACACTCGCGAGGCGCCTCCTGGAGGCCCTCCACAGCTGACTCGTGAAAGAGTTAATAAATTAAATTTAATTAACTTTAGGATTATTATTAACCGTTTATTGTACACAAAAATATTACAAGAGATAACACATACAAAGAATAACGACACAACAGGACAACGTATGTCTATTTAAAATACTTTTAAATTATAACTTCCCACCCAAGGATAGAACATGTTTTATTCGTGTATTATGGTTTATATTATCTCACAGCGCTATATTATTCTCATAAATGAAAATAAGAAATGGAAAAAATGACAGCCCCGGCCGGCGCTGACATTTATCCGTCACGATTGACATACAATACGTGACACGTAGACCAGGCGAGGGAAAAAAAGGAACTCGAGGGCACCATGTACACTCGTCCTCGTGTTGCCTCCTCTCACTCATGGAGTGTGTGAGGCGGACATTAAATAGAGCTTGATACCTTGTGACATCAGTCAGCTTTGGGAAAATGCTCAAGGTCAACTTTTCTTTGTTTCCTCTTTCCTTCTCATTCAGTATGTATCTGACAAACGTAACGGGTATCAAGTTAGATTTTATTAATTTTACCTATCCTAACCTTAACGGTACTTTCATCCTTACATAAGAGAAAGTAAGTCGCGATTTTTTCTGATAAAAGGCATTTTATAAATGTTTGTAGATGTTATTTACGTATTCTCAAAGAATAAGATTGAACTTTTATGATCATACCTAATAATAATGACTAAAACAGAAAAAAAATAGAAACCTTAAAGTAATCAATCAATCGACTCATTGACCGACTCACTGAACTGAATCAGAACTTTGGATTCAATGATTTGGCACAGCACTATTCAAAGATGGCTGTATGTTCACGATCTGTCAAAATGTCCGTGTTTGTATATTATTTTATTAATTTCTAATAGAATTCTACATAATTGTGTCATAAATTAAGTGTTTTCAGTTATGTGGGATGTGAAACAAGTGAAATATGTATTTGTATGACAGTCATAACGTGCAGTTCTCATATATTATGGCGAAATCTATCGACGTGGTTATGGCAAGTTGTTTGTTTACATTTACGGACTCTCTAAAAAAAATAGACTTTACAAATTGCAATTGTCACTGCCAAGGTCACTGCGATCTTCGCTCTGACTGACAGATTTCCATTGCGTTTCGTTGTAAGCTAATGCATTTTATTAATTTATTTTTCTTTTTAATGTGTTCCGTTTTGGCGTTTTGATCCTGGTTGCGTTCGAAAACTTATTCTTTGTGTTCTTTTTATTTTATTTTTTTTCTATTGTAGGATTTTATCTTTTTTGAAAGTGTATGTTGACACTGCGTGTTTCTGTTGTTTATCTGTTGTTTACCAATTGTTTACTTGCTAATATTTTTCATTTGTAATTTTGTAACAGCTGCCGGCGAGCAACCCCGAGGACAGGTTGTAATAATTTGAACAGTTAAAGTTCTAATATATTTAACTTTTATTTATTTATTTCAATATTTTATTTTATTTATTATATTATAACATATAAAGCCCAAATAAAATGTCTGATGTATTAAGGAATGACTCAGATTCTGAATACTTTTCGCTTTCATCATCCTCATGTAGTTTTATTAGTGTTGATGACGATGGATCTGATACGTCTGAATCGTCTGATGCGCCGCCACCGTGCTTAAGGGATAGACTGAAAGCTGCTTTTTCTTCTTCTCTGGCCAGAAACTTTAATGTTGTCCATATTAATGCACAAAGTGTACCGGGCCACCACGGTGATCTTCTGGCCACCTTTGAGGGTAACAATTACATTGACGCCATACTCATATCCGAATCTTTTCTCAAGCCCTCGCTTCCATCGAACCTTTACCCGCTTCCAGGGTATCGGTTAATAAGAAACGATAGAAAGTACACTGTGAAGAACGGCAGTCGGTCATCGAGGGTGGTAGGGGGTGGAGGTGTGGCAATTTACCTAAGAAGTGATTTGCCTTGTAAGGTAATCGAGAAATCGTTATCTGTCGCAAATACTTCTGAACATCTGTTTGTAGAGGTTACCCTGCACCACACGAAGGTACTGCTAGGAGTGTTCTATAGTCCTAACATGCACATTAATTACTTTAACTCCCTGGAATCCTCCTTAGCAACCATACGTCCACTCTATGAGCACATAGTTTTGATGGGCGATTTCAACACATGCTTGATTAAGAATGATTGTCGTTCCCAGAGGCTCCATTCACTCGTTGAATCTCTCAATTT
This sequence comes from Phthorimaea operculella, assembly GCA_024500475.1. Classification (NCBI taxonomy): domain Eukaryota; kingdom Metazoa; phylum Arthropoda; class Insecta; order Lepidoptera; family Gelechiidae; genus Phthorimaea; species Phthorimaea operculella. The sequence goes on from JANFCV010000238.1 coordinate 353,347, forward strand.
AAATATACTTTCACCTATAAATGCCACGCATTTTCCTCATAATGGTCCACCTTCGCTTCTGGATCTTGCTGTCAGTACGTCCCCTAAACTAGTTGCCGCGTATGGTCAGTTCAATGCACCAGCTTTTTCTCTGCATGACCTTATTTATGCCTCATTCAAAATCAGGCCACCGAAGCGTAGGCATAAGACCATACTGATTCGGGACTATAGTAAAATTGATAAAGAGGCTTTTGAGCGCGACCTTGCTGCGGCTGATTGGGGGCCGGTATTTGAGACTGGTGATGTGGATGCAAAAGTGTGTGCTTTCCAATTTCTCCTCATTGCACTATATGACAAGCATGCTCCTCTCAAAGAAGTCCGTGTGAAACACTACCCCGCACCCTGGCTTACCCCTGATATAAAGAGGTTGATGGCTCGGCGGGATGCAGCACGCATTAAGGCACGTCATGACCCGGGTGAGGAAAACGTTAAGAACTACCATAAACTTCGCAATCTCTGCAACAAAACGTGCAGGAACGCTAAACGGAGTCATATTCACTCGTCTATCCATGACTGTCCACCACACAAGCTTTGGAAGTACCTGAAGTCTCTTGGAGTTGGTGACTCAAAAGCGGACTCTTCCATTACCTTAGATCTTGACGCCCTCAACAGGTTCTTCAGTGCTTCTCCGATTAGCATTCCGCCTGACGTCAAATCTCAAACGCTGTCAGAAATTGCGAACACTCCTTTATCTGCGCCCGTGTCGTTGGAGCTTAGGCAGCTTACAGTAGGTGAAGTAGTGAGGGTTCTGAAGTCCATCAAGACGAGAGCAATAGGTGAGGATGGACTTAGTCTGGATATGATTATGCCTTTTTGTGCGTTATTGGCTCCTACCATTACCCATATTTTGAATTGCTCATTATCTACTAGCACTTTTCCTAAGGCATGGAAATACGCACATGTAATTCCTCTCCCAAAAAAGAGTAACGCCGCCGTGTTTTCAGAATTTCGACCTATATCCATCCTCCCTATACTTTCGAAGGTGTTGGAGCATTGCGTCCATCAGCGCTTGACTGGACATCTTAACCGCCACTTACTTTTTAACCAATTTCAGTCCGGATTTCGTGCCGGGCACAGCACAGTTACTGCGCTGGTTAATGTGACTGACGACATCCGGTCTAATATCCAGGAGGGTAGATTGACCGTTCTTGTGTTGCTGGACTTCAGCAGTGCGTTTAATTCAGTGGATAGTGAAATCCTTCTTGCTGTGCTCCGCAGACTTAATCTCGCGTCCGAAACTGCTGCTTGGTTTCAGTCTTATTTAACAGACAGGTATCAGCTGGTCAAAGCGAATGATAGGCGATCAGACTGGTGTAGGATTGAGTCTGGGGTGCCACAGGGGGGAGTGCTCTCTCCGTTGCTGTTCTCAATCTTTATCGATGGCATCACTTCGTCACTGACTTCCTCTTTTCATCTTTACGCTGATGACTTACAGATATATACAGCCGAAACCCCTGATAGACTGCATCTTGCAATTGACAGAATTAACTCGGACCTGTCCTCGATAGCTACTTGGGCAGCGAAACATGGGCTTCTGTTGAATGCTGCAAAGTCTCAGGCTATTATCATCGGTAGTCATCAGCGTATAGCAAAACTAAGCCTGGTCGATACTCCTCAGGTTATTCTTGATAATTCTCCCATTCCTTTCTCTCTTAAAGTTAAAAACCTAGGAATTTTTATCGACCAGACAATGTCATGGACTCATCAGCTAAACGAGGTTAGTCGTAGACTGTATGCATCACTTCATTCTTTGAAGAGACTGCAAAATTTTCTTCCTCTTAAAACGAAGATCATGCTGGCTCAAGCTCTCCTCTTACCTCTGCTTGACTATTGTGACGTGGCCTACCTTGACCTTACGGAAGATCTCCTAAATAAGATGGAGCGTCTCCAAAACCAAGCCATCCGGTTTATTTTTGGGCTAAGGAAGTTTGACCACGTTACGGAGTTCAGGGAGCGGCTGAAATGGCTGCCTATTCGTCAACGAAGAGATCTCCATACCTTGTCGCTTCTCTTCAATGTCCTTTTCAACCCCGCTGCACCTCAGTATCTTCGAGAGAGGTTTGAATTTCACAATGTTGCCGATACTCGGTTGCGTTCCTGTGGTGATCTTTCCCTCCACACGCCGCCATGTAGAACTAAAACATTCGCACAGTCTTTCACTATCCGGGCTGCGCGCTTGTGGAACAAGGTTCCTATAGACGTTCGGAAAAGTACAAACATCGTCGCTTTCAAAACTAATCTGAGAAGACTCTGGGGTTTTGATGCAAATTACTCTGACAATTTATAGGGCTTGTATTTATTTAGGTATACTACATATCGACGGTCCCTACGTATAATGACGTAACTGAAAATAGCAAATTTTACAGGAGAGCGTTTTTAAGTTTCAAACAAGTGTATCTCTAGTAATATTTTAGATAGAGTTTTGAAATTTTGAACATGTATTTATTTGGTCAATATGTTTAAGAAAAATAGAATAAAACGTTGTATAAATAATTATTTATATATTAATAATCATATACGTAGTTTTATGTCGGAAAATCTCGAGCTGTAGAATGCCTATGTGGCACTTAAGTCCTTATACGTGGGAATGTATTGCAAACAAACAACACAACTGTCAGTTAAGAGATTTTACGTTGGTTTTATTACACATATACCGTATTTCAAATTGGATTTTACCTTGTATTTTTAAATTTTATGAGTAAGTACAAGTTGAAATCGTTATAATAAAGTTTGGTTATCAGCTTAGAATAGTTTTCAACAGTATGAAATCAATGGTATAGCAAATATTAACATAATTATTTTTATGCAGTAAGTGCCAGATACGGGAGAGAGCACGCCAGGGCGTGTTTACCTTCCAGTGTAAAATAACGTAACTTAACTATCGTCATTTTACGTCGGAAAATGTGTTGTTAAGTGGGTTCCTAACTACCACTACCGTGATTTTACGTTGGAATTGTGTAAATTGTGTAGTTACGGGGTGGCAATTTCGAGTGGAATTAGGCCATTTTGAACCATGCTGTCTTTAACAAAGGTAGCTTATGACAATCTGAGGTGAAAGCAAAGAAAAAAGGCAAATGACTTAGGTACCTCTTACGGGATTGTACGTAGGGACCGTCGATATATTTATGTTATATATTTACTTATTTGTTTACTTTATATTATTAAATATTTATTATTGGTATTTACTCTTATTATTATTTATTTAATAGGTGGTATTTTATCTACATATAGGTGTTATATATATTATTTAATTTTACCGTGTCACCAATTTGTACCATAGTTTACCTGCGCACACCATGTCCTCTGGATTTCTCAAAGGTTGACTGGTAGAGATCCCTTAATGGGATAAGTCCGCCTTTGTGCCTACACATTCCATTAGTTTATTTAAGTGTTTTTTGTAACTACTTCTTGTTTGGTACAATAAAGTTATTACATACATACATACATACATACCTATTTGTGTGTCGATCGTAATAAAGTCATGAATTACTTGTCCGTACATTAATTCTGTCTTCAACCTAATCTACAGGTAGGTAGGCATTTCAGGTTCTAAAAACTTTGTCCAAGTTTGGTTTTCAATATTCTGAAAATGGGTAATTAATTGTGATGGTGAGCCGACAAAGAGATGGTTCAAATTGACATTAAATAACATTATGGTTAAGAAGCCTCAATGCAATTAGAGTGAGTAATTAAATTTTAAATGTGACATAGTTTTCTGTATTTTAATTTTAACTTTCTGTAATATTTAAATTTATGTGTTTGCATGCCTTTACACTGTCCAAACATGTATGATCTCATATTATGTTCTTAACTTACTTCTAATTTGAGGGCAAATAAAATAATGTGATTTATTAATCTCAATTTGTTATTAGTCCCTCCCTAGGTATATTCCTCTATAATACCATTGGAACAGTTTAGGCTCAGTTTAGGTACATTTAACTCATCAGATTAATATTTATTTTCCACACTCATGTGTATAAACTGGCAATGTAGATAGGACAATATTTCACATTACCTATAGCTGAAATATCTGTAGGTACACTAGTAAAGTCTCCTTGCATGGCAAGGCTCCATATCAACTTTAGCTTGGGGTCCGCTACAAAGAAATTAATTATAATGGATTCTTGATCAATATTTGTATAATGGGTGTACCAATATGCTATTCCACTACAATTTCCAATCTTCCCCTTTTAAATCCAACCACTGCACAAATCCATACACTATGCAAGCGCTACTCAACCTGCCACCAAAGGCATTGTAAAGAAAGTGAACTCAAGTTAAAACCTAAGCCGAACAATGTATGGGAGGAATGCCCTTTTATCTGTCATTTAAGGAGTGAACACATTTTTTGTTAAATCTTGCAAGTCGCAAGTCGTCTACACATAGGCAGGGCGGCCTGCAGCCCACAAGTAGCAACAAATAGTGTGAAATTAATTTTGAATCTCTTTATAATATCTGTCATTCGAAAGGGCTGAACAACAATGCTACTCAATTTTAAGGCACATGCGACTATGCGAGCATGTCCACAACAATCGCCAAGCTACTGAAAGTACTGATTCAACATCTCAACAGCATCTCCACCATTTTGTCCTGGCGATTATTGTAGACACACTCGCACGCCAATCTGGAACAAAGATATTTTACAAGGAGACGCTGCATCTAACAACGTCTCCGTACAAGGAGGAAAAGGCTTGGACATGATTCATCTATTGCAAGTCATCAGTTAAAACTTATCAAACTTTAGCATACTTTAGATATTAATTTTCATTATTATCAATACTCCAATTCAGTTATTGAAACCACCAAAACTCTCTGGTCTACTCAGTCTCCAATCCAGTATGATTGGCACAATAACAATCCCAAGGCCTCAGCATAGCGCCCATACATGTTGACTTTCCTCGGATTAAAACAGTCAACATGGTCCACGTGGCCACGGACAACATCCCAAGCCACAACCTAGATAAGTTGGCAAGCTGTCTTCCTCTAAAATCCAACTGGGAGCTTCCACACGATAGGTTAGTGACGCCGTAAGCTGGATTCCACTTCCACACATACTGCCATGACCTCGTCATGGCTGCCGTCAGAATGCAATACCCCAAGGCTGTCCTCAGGGTATTGTCACCCCATCCGTGTGTACAAGCAACCTGGACAAGGCTCAAAGACAGCCCATCCGAGTTTTTCCACATTATCCCAACTAGCCACCTTGTCACCCACCGAAGGTTTGACAATATCATAGAATGCATCAATACAGGTTTCAATCTCATATCTCAAAGGTATCTCATATCAGTGTGATGAAAACCCCGCAGACGACTAGGTGGCTAGCGACCAGAGAGATATCCTTTGTTCATGTAATTAACTAACTCAAATCCAAGCTCTTTCGTTCCTTATGAACACTCACCTAAAACAGTGGAGTATTTCAAGTAATTATCACAAATAAACTTCACTTTTCTAATTAACAAACTTTCAAAAGTACGGCATGATGACGCCGTGTGTGTACCATAGATCACAAGAATTTGGCAGATGGGTTTACGGTGTTGCCATAAATGGTTAATAAATCGTGACGTTCGACAAACGTCGCGACAACACCGTCCCTAACACCCCGTATAATAAAATTAAGTTGATAAAATGTGCGTGCCGATAAAACTTTAAAAGAATTCCCGGTACGATAAAGGGACTTATGTAGTGCAATAGCCCTTTATAGCCTCGAACAAGAAAGTTCCCGTTTTAACCTAAAGGGCGTATTTTTAAAGATCATCGTCATCATCTTCCTGCCTTTATCCCAATTACTTGGCGTCGGCGAAAAACGTTTCGTTGAACACAAAATCGTGTTGCAAAAGGATTTGGCTAAATTTTACGACCGGTCGTCTATCAGACGTCAACCCTCCTTGGGAATGCTTCTGTGGTGGTTCATACGGTTGGCCCTGGCTGTTTGGGTCGGGTTTATCCCTCGGTCGCCTCTTACGACCCCACAGGAAGAGAGGGGGTGGTGCTATTCTACTCTGCCGGCACCACACGGCCATGTGCACCACACACAGTGCTATTCTACTCTGCAGAACGTGCCGAATACCGAACATAAACCGAATATTCGGCCCATCTCTAGTATGTATTTTTATTTTATTTTATTTTATTGGAGAATACACGGTACAATAGCGTATACAGAATCTCACATAGGTTTCTTAAATAGATGAACACTACGACCATAAACGTTTCTCGCTGAGATTTAAAGATGTGCTGTTATACCCACATGTGGGTATAACAGGCAATTTCTTAACAGAAGAGTAACTACTAACTTTACAAATGAATAAATGTTTACAATCAAAATTGAAGTTAGTTTGGTGTGCGCATAACAATGTAGGTACTCTTTCTCTTCGTGTGGGACACCGAGTCATTCAACGACCCTATGAACCCTGGTGTCAGAGTTTATCAACCGCCTACTGCAAGTAGCAGGCCTCTGACATGGTTGTGTAACGACCGCCATCATAGACAGAAACCGGGACCGACGGCTTAACGTGCCCATCCGAAGCACGGAACCTTCTTACTTTTCGGGCAATCAGGTGGTTCAGCCTGCAATCTCCTTACCAGACTGGGAACAAATTCACAAAGCGATAAATATCAACTCTGTGAGTGACCCCACCGGGAATTGAACCCGGAACCCTTGCGTGACAGGCAGGCATATACTAACCACTGCGCCAAATCGGTTGTCAATGTCTTAAGGCGTTCCGTTTTCCATACAAAAGTTCAATGGAGTTATGTATGTAAAGGAGACAAGAGTCGATTTAAAAAACTTGATGGGGAGTCCCGTGGGTATATAAGATTGTCGCAAAACACTAAAAAGAATTTTTAAATCATCAGATTTCCCCGTAAAAAGCGAGTCGCCACTTTACGAAAATAGATGGAGCTACTGCTGCAATAAATACGTTTAATTTTATTGTGCAGAAAATACTGATTATCTTTTAACTTTAAGTAGTTTTGCGACAAATTTACGTGTGCCTTCATCATTCAGAATAAAGTTTCTTTAAAAAGAAACTCTACAGCTCATGTGTAACCCGACTGAAGTGCAGTTTTTCGTTTGTATGACGTAACGAACCACCTTAAGTTAGCCTATTGTGGTATCTGATGAGATAGGCATTTCTGCAGGCAGCTCTTCCATTATCAACTTAGTTGATAAGAAATATGATGAAGATGATCCTTCCGGCCGGTTTGGGCCATGGCGACCACTTCTACTCCTGATCAAGTCGGCGCTGATGCACCCGCAGGTGGCGATTGTGGCCTAATTTGGCAGCAAAACCAATATAATATTGTTTTATTCAATTACATATGGTAGATTTCTATTTCACTAAACTGAATCCAGTGATATAACTATATCACTAAACTTCAACCGTTTTATAACTATATTCCTAGTGAGATAGTAATGAATCGCTTTCGTATAACCACACCTCGGACACTGGCGCTCAAGAGAAAATTTTCTTTCTATTTTGTTTTTTGCTGTGCTCAAACAACCGTACACAGCACAACACAATAGTATTTGCAAAATAAATCAGTTATTTTTTATTTTCGCTGCCTTCGTCAGTGCACCACGTCGTAGTCGCGTCCTTGCCAGCCGGTGTCTGAGCGGCCTCCGCGCGCGGGGTGGCGGCGCTTTTAGGGGGAGGCAGGGAGTGACCATACTGTACGCTAGTACTATTAATTATACTGGGTATAACTATGTCCCAGCATATAGCTATATCCCTAGGGATATAACTATATCACGGCTATAACTATCTTACTGCGACGTATGTACTGACCTCGGGATATTTCTCGGTGCCAAGGAAGAGCATATGTTCACAGAAATGCGCCAACCCTGGAAGCTCCGGTCTCTAAATTTTTTTTGTAAACTATTTTGTGACAAAACTACTTACTTATTTCAAAAAACCATTCCGGTACATCGGAGTTAATTAAATAAACTAACTAAAAAGCAAAACATCACAAGGTTAACGTTTATAGTTTTCTCGCAAAACAAAATATAAATTAGGGGGTACCGGGGTGTTAGGGACGGTGTAACGAAAACTTTGCAGGCGTGCTCAGACCATGAAACTGAACAACTTTTACTATGGAGCCAATGGTGGGAAACGAAAAAAAATTTCCGACCTCCAATCAAAGTCAGTCAGCTGATCGTGAATTTTGTAAGGGAGGTCGGAAAAGGTTTTTTCGTTTCCCACGACTGGCTCCATAGTAAAAGTTGTTCAGTTTCATGGTCTGATCATGCCTGCAAAGTTTTCGATACACCGTCCCTAACACCCTGTATAGCCAACTTTCCCCTATGTTTCCCCTTTCCCCTACTGACCTCGGGATATTTTTCGGTGCCGAGGAAGAGCATGTGCTCGCAGAAATGCGCTAACCCGGGAAGCTCCGGGGGGTCAGACAGGTAACCTGGAAGTAACAACAGGAATAAGTGATTAAAATCCCAATAGATTGATTAAGCAAGCTTCATCATATGGTTTGAATTCCACTCATAATGTGGACTAACCATGTAGTAAGTTCTAAATACTTTCTGCAGATGTCGCTGTATCATCGCTTGGAGACGAGCATCAAGAGATAGAAAATTTGGCATCCATCAACCGGTGCATCGATAGCTCAGTGGCAGAGCGGTGGGGCGTTTACCCATGCGGCCCGGGTTCGATTCCCGGTCGATGTATGACATTTTTCCTATTTCTTATTTTCACTTGTGAGGAATAAGTGAAATGCCATCAAAAGTATTCTGTAAAAAAGCGGCCAAGAGCGTGTCAGACACGCTCACAAATAGGGTTTCGTAGTCAACGTTTAAATATCAGTTTTTCAGAGTTACAAACTTAATTTTGTTGCTGGATTGTTTGCAGCTGTATGGTTACCAACCGCAAATTGAAATTTTTTTATTTCTCTTAAAACTGTAGTGATACAGTATCCGTTATAGTTTTCATGGTAACTTCAGATTGAGAAGTATATTCCATATTTTTTTCAAAATTTTATCGTTTGTACTTTAGGAGTTACAGCTGAAACTAATTATGGGTCAAAAACGCCCCTTTTACAAGCAAATATCTCGAGACAGAAACATTTTAGTAACTTTGTTTCAAAAAAACCTCCCCTTAGTTTTAAAAGACCTATTCAACAATACCCTACTCAATATTACAGGATGAAAACATTTTTTTTGCTCCCGTTTCACATGTATGGGAAGGGGGTCCAAAATACAATTAAAATATTTTTTTTCTAAATTTGGGTCAACACTATCTATCTTCACACCAAATTTGATGTCGATAGCTATAAAACTGACGAAGTTATGAGGGCGCGGCATACAGATAGACAGACAGACAGACTTGACGAAATGATAAGGATTTTTATTAGACTACGAAACCTTACAAATCATGATTTTCATCAACCCCGATTACTGAACCCATCGAAATCTGTCCAGATTCGAACAAGTCTTAAGATTTCATATAGCTATAAAAGTTTTAGCCTTACCGCTTAGAGTATATAATAAGCAAGCTATAGAGTGCGCATTAGGCCCTGCGGCGTACTGTCAAAGCGTAAGCAGTTGCACACGTCAAATGTATGAGAAGTTATACAGGTTAAGTAGTGCTGTCACTGTCGTTTTGCTACTGACAGACAGAGAGATAGTGCCCAGACTACTGTCAACAGTTCTAACTTTTAGGCGCACTCTATAGCTTGCTTATACTGGGTTATTTTTTAGTCACTGCGCAAACTTTGCAGGGTGTTTCTACTCGTGATTCTGAACAACTTTTATTATGGGACCACCTGGGAATTCGCAAAAAAAATTTTGATGTTCCATAGAAAAATTCATACCTTCTCGGCAAAAATGTATGGAACAACCAAAAATTTTTTTTAGATTTCGCAGGTGGCCCCATAGTAAAAGTTGTTCAGAATCACGAGCAGAAACATCCTGTAAAGTTTGCGCACTGACTAAAAAATAACCCTATATACTCTAAGCCTTACCGACATTGACGTCGATCGCCGCCGCCGACTTGTCAGTATTCGGATCACTCACTAACAGCACCTTCAGGCGGTTGGTAAGCTCCAGACCTCTGAAATACAGAAAACAAGTAGATGTGTTAAAAAAAACCGACTGCGGTAATTTTAAAGTAGTGTTGTGCTGTAAAAATCCGCCATCTTCAATCTATATTTTTTAATATAGCCAGTGTGACTCGCGCTGCTGAGACGAATGTAACACCACATATGTCAAAATCCAACTATCTGTTTGGGCTGTAGCACGTGAAAAAGAATTTTCTTTTCCACATACATACATACTCCCGAAAAACATAACCCTCTTTCTTTTTTAAAAGCAGGCGGGTAAAAACACTGTAAGCGAAGCATAAAAAAGTTTTTCTAAGAGATTTGCTACATATGCATATCGAGCAATAAACAGGAATGTCTTTAAATACTGCTATATCAAAAGATCTACAATTTTAGAAGCTAAGATAAAAATAAAAGAGCCGGCCAAGAGCGTGTCAGACACGCCCACAAATAGGGTTTCGTAGTCAACGTTTAAATATCAGGTCTTTCAGCGTTACAAAGTTAATTTTGTTACTAGTTTGTTTGCAGCTGATTACCAACCGCAAATAGAAAAACTTTTATTTTCTGAAATTTCTCGTTGTACAGTATCCGTTATAGTTTTCATGGTAACTTCAAATTGAGAGGTATATTGCATATTTATTTCTAATTTTTATCGTTTATACTTTAGGAGTTACAGCTGGAACAAATTATGGCTCAAAAACGCCCCTTTTAAAAGCAAATATCTCGAGACAGAAACATTTTAGTGACTTTGTTTCTAAGAAACCTCCCCTTAGTTTTAAAAGACCTATTCAACGATACCGTTCTCAATATTACAGAAGAAAAAATATATTTTTTTTTGCCCCCCTTTCACTTGTATGGGAGGGGTCCAAAAAACTTCTAAAATATTTTTTCTCAACATTTCTAAATTTGGAACAACACGATCTATCTTCACACCAAATTCGATAGCTCTAAAACTGACGGAGTTACGAGGGCCCGGCATACAGACAGACAGACAGACAGACAGACTTACCGAAACTATAAGGGTTTCTAGTAGACTACGAAACCCTAAAAACGGCCAAGTGCGAGTTTGACTCGCCCACCGAGCCGTACTAAGATTTGTAGGTTATTCTGGTGGGTAAACCTATATTTTATATGATACTCCACTTGGATAACAAGCCAAATTCCTTAAGTTTTGTTTTATTTCGGCCCCATAAAATTAAATTTTCATAGTACAAGCTTAGCTTAATTTGGGGCTAGATGGCGCTGTTTGTCTCGTCCAGGGAAAAGAAATGACTTTGACCAAGTTACATACCTATACCCCCTGGTGTATTGCCGTGTGGGGCCGGCAGAGTAGAATAGCACCACCCGTAACGTGGGGGTCGTAAGAGGCGACCGAGGGATAAACCCGACCCAAACAGCCAGGGCCAACCACAAAAGTTAATCCACCACAAAAGCATTCCCAAGGAGGGTTGACGTCTGGTAGGCGGCCGGTCGTAAAATCCAGCCAAATCCTTTTGCAACACGATTGTGTGTTCAACGAAACGTGTTGCGCCGACCCCAAGTAATTGGGATAAGGGCAGGAAGATGATGGATGACATACCTATACCCCCTATGGTCCTCTGTACTCTTGACGATGTTGTCATATCGGTGGAGCACCCCCGGGGTGCCGGGCGGCGCGGGGGGCGCGCCCCGGGGCGCGCGGGGCGGGGCGCACTGCGGCGAAGACATGCCCGACTGACGGCGGCGCGGCGAGTATGAGTAACTGTAAACGTTGAATACCAAATTTTATTAGAAAACAAAAAAACCCTACTGCGGTAATTTTGAAGTAGAATTTTGCTGTAAAAATTCGCCATCTTGAATCTGTAATTTTTCAATATAGCCAGTGTCACTCGCGCTGCTGAGACGAATCTAACGACACCTCATATGTCAAAATCCAACAATCCGTTTGGGCTGTAGCCCGTGAAAAATAATTTTCTAGTCCACATACATACATACTCTCGAAAAAAATAACCGTCCTTCTGAGGCAGTCAGGTAAAAACAGAAAAGAAAGAAAGAAAACTCATTAATTCGTCGACATGCATACAAGGTCCATTAGTGTAGGTTAACAATTCTTGAATATATCACAAATTATAAGGCACACAGATATGATGCCATGAAAAGGTGTTGACTCAGCATATTATCACAAGCCCCTAAACCTAGTTACTTGTGACACTGATATTCTGTCACGACCAGAAAAGTTACATACAAACATAATTTATTATTAAAAATAACAATTATCTGCAAATAAAAGCTTCTCGTGTTAGTATACAATATTTGGAAAACTTGCAAAATTTTCCAACGCAGGCATGATTTGAACCTGCGACCTTCGGCATCTGTACTGCCGACGCCACCACCAACTGGGCTACCGCGGTTCTAATCTAGCCTGCGAATTAAGCCAGTATATCTTGTCTATTAACGCGTGGATGGGCTCCATCTACCGGGATAGTTTTTGCAACAAATTCCCAGCGACGAATTCATTTTTTGCAGTAAAATTTTGCAAGTTTTCCAAAAATACTACAGGTGTGTATACAGGGTGTTAATTTAAATGCGTGCCATAGCTTTAGGGTAGGTTAAGTATCAATTAAAGATGCAGTAAAAAATATTGAAAAAAAAAACCAGTCAAATTATTTTTTAGGATTTAGTCAAAACTTTTTTTAAATAATTTTTGACACTGTTGTTCTTTAGAGAGTGTCCATACAAGTACTTTCGTGTAAACAACTTTCACATTGAACTAATTTCGGCATTTAAATTAAATGAGAGTCAAAAGTGAAAAAAAGGTGTGCATTTAAATATTAACAAAATATTTAATTGAGTTTGGGGTATAGAAAACCCCACCTTAAGAACTTGCCACATTCAGGTATAACATTTTTCACCTGGTATGCGGAGGATTAATCTGACTATACTATGTATTTAATAATAGATTAAAAATGCAATCATGTCAATTTGTCCTTGAGCATGTCATTATTTTCATTATTATGTGTACAAAGTCTCTCTTTGTGTGGGACACCGAGTCGTTCAACGACCCAATGAGCCCTGGTGTCAGAGTTTCTCAACCGCCTACTGCAAGTGGCAGACCCCTGACATGGTTGTGTAACGACCGTCATCATAGATAGCAACCGGGACCCATGGTTTAACGTGCCCATCCGAAGCACAGAACCATCTTACTTTTCGAACTATCAGGTGGTTCAGCCTGCAATGTCCTAACCAGACTGGGAACAAATTCACAAAGTGATAAATATCAACTTTGTGAGTGACCCCTCCGGGAATTGAACCCGGAACCTTCTGCGTGGCAGGCGGTCATACTAACTACTGCGCCACATCGGCTGTGGCAAACATACAACAACAATATGTGTAGGTACAAAGTGTAAAAGCATTAAAGAAATCAATTAACTAATAAGAAAAATAATGGATCATTCTCTTAATTAATTACGTAAATGCTGGATGATACGGCATTAGTTCTAGAGACGCATAATGTGTAAATTTTCAAGGATAAACTTACCTGACAAATTTGTATAAGGCAAGCAGAAACCAATTAGATTTTAAGTCTAATAACTATTCACTGTACAAAGTGTTTATGAAAGGATGAACTACAGAAGTTAAGAGAGTTAATGAAATTGTTAAATCAATCAAAAACAACACAAATATACAAGCATTTTATAATTTAACCTAAGTAACTAAATCCTAACCTATTGATGCAGCTTCGACTGGGTATAGTCGGAGAAAAACTGTGGAAGCCCAACACAAAAAATCTTCTAGATGCCAGCTTGGAAATTTTGATAAATAGAAGATCAAAGGAATAAATTTATGCTAAAATGGGCTAATTTTGGAGACCAAAACGAAGTACCCAAAATCGAAAACGTACGTATGATTATGACGTTTTTATTTTTTTATCGATACTTTGACAGTCAGTGTTGTCAATCGTAATAAAACGTACGCTAGGGGTACGTTCAAGGTGATCTCTTTCGTAGGTCTTTCGTTGCTCTTTTATACTATAACGTCGCTGAACGTGCACCACTGATCTATATTATCTTTAGCACATAGATAATATAGATCAGTGACGTGCACTTTACGAATAACGAAATGAACAGTCAGTCCAGCAAAAAAGAGTAGACAAAAAATGAGGGCGCCACTTTGTAAGTATGAAATTTCAAAATTAAATGGCAACATTTTAGTATGAAGTTTTTTTAGTTCCATTTTATTTAATTTCACTCTTTTTTGCTGGACTGTATGGATGGAACCTTGGAGGAACACAAGACTACTATCGTAGAGGAGACGCCATACGAAGTATTTCCCCTCTGTCATGGCTTATGCCCACGGGGGCATAACGTATTATAAAAACCAGTTGCTGTCAGATCTTTTCCTAGAACGAATCCAGTCGCACATGTCAAATGAGCTCTGACGAAAATTCGAATTGAAGAGGTATTATTGCCAAAAAAAATACAAAAGAACAATATCACATTTAAGTATCACCATTTTCATCGCGAGAAGAACACTCTACCTTTCTCTTGTTAAGTAACCCATATAAATTATATATTTATATGTTAAATGATATATATAAGGTCCTATTAAATTCACTGCTAATATTTAAAGGGCATGCGTAAATATGTATAAGGAAAACATGTAAGGCATTTAAAAAAATCTACACGCTAGATTTATTTTCATTTTCAAACAAACTTTTTAATTAATTATGTGAACATCCTTTGACTGACCCGACTGACATACCGCCACGTAGACAGGATTCACTTACAAGGCACGCACACTAACAACCAACTAATCACAGCACCTTTTTTGGTGCGTAATTTAAATACATAGAAGTGTGTGTTTCTAGGACAAACAGGGTGCACTTTTTCGTTTTGTTTTTTTTTTTACTTAAATGCAATTTTCTCGAAAACTAGCGTGTAGATTTCTTTAAAAATTTGCCCAATACATGCTTATATTTTATTTGATATGCCCCTAAAATATTTGCAGTGAATTTAATAGGAACTTATATATTAAGTAGTGTATTTATTTAAACATTGTTAACTCTGTTAAGCATTCTTTGGTTATGTAAATTTTAGTACCTTATCCGCGTATGGTTAATGCTATCTCTCTTCTGTAGGCCTGCTGTAAGACATTTTTTGTAAGAAGTAAGTAGTACCTGTTGCGTCATTTTTATTTTTGAACTTGTCCTTTATTTATTTTTGTGTACAATAACTGGTTAAATTTAATCCCACCAAAAACATTCACTTGTAAAAACAACCAAGTCTCGCCTCTCATTACCGTATCTCTTATAGTTTAGCTGTGCTCCTGGTGCCTTCCATAAGGTAGGTACTACAGATTCTTAAGGGCTGACAAAAAGTAGTTCTTGTCCGTCTTTAATAAAACAGCAATATCAGTGCCCAATTTCACAAAGATTGGTAAAGTTTGGTACGGTTTGTCTAATTTGGGTAATATCCACTATATTTCTCGCTTTTGCTGTTGCTAACCGTTTTCCCGTGGGAATGAGGAATTTCCCCGTGATATAAAGTAGCCTATTTTACTCAAGAATGTTGTATCTTTCTAATGGTGAAAGTATTTTGAAAAGCGGACCAGTAGTTTAGGAGTTTATCGATAACATACACACAAACAAAAAAGAAAACAAACAAATCTTTCCTCTTTATTATATTAGTGTAGATGTCGTAACGAGCGACAATTTAAGCGACAGCGACGTACCGTTTCAATATCGTAGTACCGAGACGGCAACCGAGAATAGCTGTAATGGGATTTGAAGCTCTATGATTGGTTTATTGTAAAAGGATAGTGAACGCCCGTGTGGTGGCGCTAAAATCAGTTCTACCGATGTGAATCGGGTCAGCTGGTGCATTCTCATTCCAGACCTTGGAACGGTGCACACGTCGAATCGGTCACGTTCATTGCACTTGCTAGATGAATTTTGATTTTTGGTGCATACTTATCCTGTAAAGTGCATTTCTTGAGAAGCTGAATAAACTTTGGAACATCTCCTAACTTTTCCTAGATTTGCTTGAGTACACACTACGTGCCCACAACCATGAAACCGCTGTAGAGCACTCCTGCCACTACAGAACTCAGATGACACACCCGACACAACACCCCCCTTCTAGACGACATCTATGATTTGTTGTTTAGGTGGCTTTTAGTACCTTAATTAGTAAATAGTAGAAATTGCATTTATTGTACCTACATAATTTACTAAAAAATCATATTCTTGTGGACTAAGTTGCTTTTGAAAATGCAATAATATAACAAAATTTTAAATAGACTGTTGTAATTAATCGGAAGGTCAGTTATCGATATTGTCGATCCCAACGCTAACTTAATTTGACAGCATTACCACACAAAAAATGCCAGAAATATTAAAATAGTAAAATTTAAGTTATGAAATGCTGTCATTACAATTTTAACAAGTACTTAAATAACCTACTACTTGAATAATCAATCACCCATCTACTATTTAATTGAATAGTGTAGACCCGCGGTCATGGTCCTTCTTGGCCATAGATTCTTGGCCCAACGCGTCTCGCTAGCAAGCTAAAGAGGGAACGTGGCCAGCATAATGAGCACGTTCGGACAGAGCACATTGCGCGGGGGCTATTAAATTAAATAGTAGTAGGTAGGTTATTTAAATGGTAGAAATATTTGTATAAAGTACTGCCGTGTCAAAACAACATACTGTAAAGTCCAATACAGTGTTTTGTTTCTATAAAGCCAATTCGCTATATCTTCCCCTCCTACATGTTCCCCTAGAACATTGTTTTATGTTAAATACTATAGTTATCAAGATATTGGTATGGAAAAAACACTGTATGTCTAAAAACTTAAAGTTTATAATTGCGTAACACTGTACTCACCGTTGCAGTGTTTTGATTTGACAAAGCCACGCGCTAGCCGCAAAACTAATATCACACTCTATGTCTATAAAGTCAAGGTCTATAATTGCGACTATACTCGCCGTTACAGTGTTTTGATTTGACTAACTCGCGCACGCGCCGCGGAGGATATCACGCTCTCTCCTAAGTGTTTAGTTATGTCAGGTTTAAAAAAATCAACTGCAAATATTTTAAGGGGTGAATCAGCCCATGAAACTGAACAACTTTCCCCAAGGAACATAGGTCGAAATATGAAAAAAAATGGGCCTCCCATACAAAATGTACCAGCCGGCCGATTTTATTTGTATGGAAGGCCCAATTTTTTTTCATATTTATACCTATGTTCCTTGGGAAAGTTGTTCAGTTTCATGGGCTGATTCACCCCTTAAAATATTTGCATTTGATTTTTTTACATCCTGTATAGCTAGACCGATGAGCTAGACAATCAGTTTGTTTGGGAAAGTTGTAGGCCTTGATGAGACTTTTATTTTATGTGACAGCTGTCAAACTAAAAACTCGTTTATCTCGGCATATATTCGTGCTATGCTAAACAATCAGTTTGTTTAGGAAACTTGTAGTTGTAGGCCTTGATGAGACCTTTATTTTATGTGACAGCTGTCAAACTAAAAACTAGTTTATCTCGGCAATCATTCATGCTAGAAAATCAGTTTGTTTGGGAAAGTTGTAGGCCTTGATGTGACCTTGACTTTATGTGACAGTTGTCAAACTCGTTTATCTCGGCAATCATTCAAGCTAGACTATCACATTGTTTGGGAAAGTTGTAGGCCTTGTTGAGACCTTTATTTTTTGTGATAGCTGTTAAATTAAAAACTCGTTTATCTCGGCAACTATTCATGCTAGACAATCAGTTTCTTTGGGAAAATTGTAGGCCTTGATGAGACCTTTACTTTATGTGACAGCTGTCAAACTGTCAAACTCGTTTATCTCTGCAATCATTCATGCTAGACTATCAGTTTGTTCGGGAAAGTTGACTTGATGAGACCTTTACTTTATGTGACACCCGTCAAACTCGTTTATCTCGGCAATCATTCAAGCTAGACTATCAGTTTGTTCGGGAAAGTTGTAGACCTTGATAAGACCTTCATTTTATATGACAGCTGTCAAACTAAAAACTCGTCTATCTCGGTAATTATTCATGCTAGAATCATTTTGTTTAGGAAAGTTGTAAGTTTTGATGAGACCTTTATTTTATGTGCACAATCAGAAAAAGACCTTACAATGTACAACTTGTGTACAGGTCAGAACACAGTTTGAACCAGTGTTTCATTACCACAAATACAACCGCAGTTGGGTCAAGTCAAGACACTGCAATGTACAGTACAGTATTTTGACGTGACAAATCGCAAAGATTTTTCTAGCTGTTGTTAAAACAAAACAGTTTTATTTAAGTATCTCTATAAGTCTTATGATTTTAGTATAATTTTTTTAATGGCTATAAAGATCTTGACACGTAAAATCTATATAATTTCATTTTATTTCCAATATCTTCGAAAATCATATAGAAACCATACAAAAACCAAAAAAAATGTTTTTGTGTCCGTTCTCAAAACTTGAAATTTGAAGTTACAGTCTAATGTTTTGACACGGCAGAAGCTATGTTCACTCCCTTCCGAGCGGGAACGGGACGGAAGATGCGTTTCTCGAAGGATGGAACTGACAGCTGACCACTTGACGAGTTTAAAAGTTCTACGAAAGAGCGACGAAAGAGACCACTTTGAACTTACCCTTGTGAACAGAATGCACGTCGCAAGCAGCGCGCCCTGTGTATGGTCGTCCCCTTTAATTTTCATTTATGGCAACACATACGGAAACTGTCAAATGTGACACTTACCAGATTATTGTAACATAATTGCCAGATTATTGTAAAACAAACGCATTTCTATTTTTTGTGGATCTCTATAACTTTAAATTATTAAATTTTAATATGATAATGAGGCTGTCGGTGTAGGACAATTCTTTTTTAGGGTTTCGTAGTCTATTAGAAACCCTTATCATTTCGCCAAGTCTGTCTGTCTGTCTGTCTGTCTGTCTGTCTTTATGCCGCGCCCTCATAACTTCGTCAAATTTGGAGCTATCGACATCAAATTTGGTGTGAAGATAAATCGTGTTGACCCAAATTTATAAACGTTGAGAAAAAAATATTTTATTTGTTTTTGGACCCCCTTCCTATACATGTGAAAGGGGGGCAAAAAAATTTTTTTTCTTGTAATATTGAGTAGGGTGTCGTTGAATAGGTCTTTTAAAACTAAAGGGAGGTTTGTTTGAAACTAAGTCTCTAAAATGTTTCTGTCTCGAGATATTTGCTTTTAAAAAGGCCTTTTTGAGCCATAATTTGTTCCAGCTGTAACTTCTAAAGTATACATGCCAAAAATTTGAAAAAAATATGGTTGGTTCTTATCATGAAGTTACCATGAAAACTATAACGAATACTGTACCACTTAAGATTAAGGAAATATTAAAGTTTTTTAATTTGCGGTTGGTAACCATACAGCTGCAAACAAACCAGCAACAAAATTAACTTTGTAACGCTGAAAGACTTGATATTTAAATGTTGACTACGAAACCCTATTTGTGAGCGTGTCTGACACGCTCTTGGCCGCTTTTTTTTTGCCATACATGTGTAAGCAGTCAGTATCATATACTTGTTCGCTGACTAATGTTCCTTTCTTACAATTCAACTAAACACTTTTATTTTTAAAGATTTTGTTTACAGTGCAGCAAAAAAGAGTAGAAATTATATAAAATGGAACTAAAAAAATTCATACAAAATTGTTGCCATTCATAGTCAAGTCAACGTTAACATTTAATTTTGATATTTCATACAAAGTGGCGCCCTCATTTTGTCTACTCTTTTTTGCTGGACTGTAGCTTATTCGATTCGATGGAAATCGATAGAGCTTTCTGGCAATACAGTTGTTTAAACAAAATGAAACAAATGCTGTTCTCAGGTGTTTATAATTGTTATAAATAATTTGAATTTCTGTAGTGAAATGGCCACTACGGGCAGTATTAGAACATATGGACAATGTCGATGTTGTTTGAAGGACGGCCATCACAGGAATATGCAGGAGAACTGTGATAAACACGGCTTCAAAGTTTACAGCAATTTGTTTTTGGATTGTTTCAATTTAGATGTAAGTCTAAAGCCAGGTATTCATCATCATCCTAACAGCCACAATAAAGTCCACTGGCTGAACATGGGCCTCCCCCTATTAGGGGGGTATTTGCCATACTCATCCCTGATAGGTACCTACTTTGTATCATAGACAATGTTTATGAACAATGTCCCCAGTGTGTACGCATTTTTTGGGAACTTTTTCGGGGACATTGTTCAAAACACGTCCACATTGGGAACATTTGTTGGGAACTTTGTGTCATATACAAAGTTCTGGGATTTTGACCCCAATGAATAACTGCCTCTGATTGTGTGAGGGTTTAGCAGAATAGAAGCAATAAATATTCCGTGTTATTTCAACATAATAATAATTTTATTAGCGAAGAAGTTGCTTTCGGTACCTACGTACTGAGCTATATTTCACTGATGGGTACTGCACTCCAGAGATAGGACCTGAGTGCTCTTCTCACAGATTGTAGTGAACTTAAGAGCACTGCTGCCCTAATCAGGTAGATTATATTACTAAACTTATGGTCAGAGTACCTATACTTTTCGGGGCGGTTTCGATATGATGTCTCAACAGCGAGTTCTCTGCAGGCCCGCTGCCATACAAATAAAGTTTTTTTAAATACTGGGGTCAGTGTATAACCCACAGTGTAACCACAAATAAGAGAAACGGCGCGCGGAGTGCCTTTACAGATGGCTCACTCAGTAGGTACTAGCGTAAATTTTGACACTTACTGGAATGAACTGGAATCTCAGAGAAAATCAAGGTAACTAAGAAGATCGTTGCTTGATTAACCTCTCTTCTGTGGCGCCACCAATTTTAGAAAAGCCTACTCTGTGGCGTCCTATATAGGACTCCGCCACAGACAGGGAGAAAAGTGGGGGTGGTTTAGTTTTCCCTCTATTTCTCTGATTATGGCCAGAAAATGTCATATACATTACTTTTATTTTAATCCTAACTAAATGACGTAGCTCTTTCTAAAGAACAGTATTTTAGCAAAATTGAACTTTTCTCAGCAAAAGAAAAACAACCCACCAACCCTCTACAACCTTTTTGTATGAAGGTTGTATGGGCGGCGGAAGTAGCTCTACAATAAAGGCGTTTTTCTTAAAAAAAAGTCTTTTACAGAGTGCTACAAGTGGTATTTAAATAGTAACGGCATTTGTGGTTCACAAGAATCAATGGCCGCCTTAAATGTACCAAAATAGGACACTTCACAGTTTAGGAAATTCCGCAGCAATTCCGCAGCGTCCTATATAGGACCCTCCACAGACAGGGAAATTGTGACAGCGTCCTATATAGGACTTGCCACAGACGAGGGGTTAACTATTGGCTCAAAGTGATTATTATAAGAGGAATAAGATTTTGCTGTTCCGATATTCTTATACCTACTTTGAGATTTTTGACAGTGGGTAGTAACCCTGGTTAAATTATTACTAGAGTAAAACAGCCCGTATAACCATTACCATTATTACCAACCCAGCAACTAAAAACTAAAATAAGTATCTTGACATGTGTGTTAGATGTTTTTTTCTTTTTTCTCTTCTATTTGTGTAACATTGCAACTATCGGTACCTATTTATTTAACGATAAGATGTACTCTTTGTGTCGATCGCGCCTCACCCGGTGGTTTCGGCAGAATATCAGCGTCACTCACAGCTTTTGCTGTGACACACTGCTGAGTCGAAACCCTTTTACTAGTAGGTGTAGTGCATAAGTTTGATTACTTATTAGTTTAAGAGCCTGTGTATCTAAACCACTTCAGTATTGTGTTCCTAAATATCAGACAGTTAGAGAGCTCTTCTATGTTTGTGATGGATGATAATGATTACCTTTTTTTTTTTTTTTTTTTACACAAGAGAACGTAACAAAAACCTAACGAGGTTTGTCCGTACGCTCTGATATCGCCACCACGGCGGAGCTCGGCACTATATTGATAAACAAGTACATTTCATACAATCTTAGACTAGTACTGAGCTCGCAAGTACAACCGCAGGCGGCTGTACCGTGCTATACAAACCGGTTGCCGAGCGCGCGCATACAGCGTGTCCCGCCAACAAGACGGAGGAACGTGAGATGTGATTGAGATATTTTTATTCAAACTGACTAATATAATAGTTTTTAAGTTTAGTTTTAATATTTTTCTCATTAATTTCATGTTTTAGATCAGATGGTAGTGTGTTTATAAGCTTAGGAATAAAGTAATTTAATCTATATTTTCCATACAAATTATTATAGCGTGGAATTTTAAATACCGGGTTTTTAGAACTGCGAGTATTTCTAGAAGTTTCAGTTAACTCAAGTATTTTGTTGTTAAAAAATTCTTCGGTAAGGAGGGTATATTGTAATTTTTGATGAATGGGCATTAATTTACAGAAGCTAAATAATTTATGATAGTCATTTCTGTTTTCGTTCCTAACGTGATTTGGGACTATGTTTTTAAGAATACGCAACTGTAGGTTGTAAATGTGATCTAAATGCGTTTTGCACGTTCTGCCATAGCTACTCAGACCATAAGAGACGATAGACTCACCCAGAGTTTTATAAAGAAGAAGTCTTATATAGTAAGGCACTTTACTCTTGATAAGAGTCATTTTAGCTAGAATAGCCCTAAGTTTATCACCAACATGGTTAATATGGTCAACCCATTTAAGTCTATCGTCTATCAAAAGCCCAAGATAACGATGGCATCTTACAAGTTCAACAGGTTCACAACTACAATTTAAATGGTTGGAGTGTAAACAAGTGTGACTATGCGCAATAAGGCTAATGGGGTGTTGTAATCTATTTTGACTTGAGCTAATGTACATAAGCTTAGTTTTAGAAGCATTAAGAACTAATCCAGCATCGTGTGACCATTTAGTGAGTAGGGTGAAGTCGACTTGCAGTCGTTCAAGAGCGACATTGAGATCTTCATCAGCTGCAAGAATGCAACCTACTACCTATTCCACACGATAGAGGACAAGATATAGGTACTTGCTTAATTCGCAGGCTCGATTAGAACCGCGGTAGCCCAGTTGGTAGTGGCGTCGGCAGTATAGATGCCGAAGGTCGCAGGTTCAAATCCTGCCTGCGGTGGAAAATTTTGCAAGTTTTCCAAAAAATGATTACCTACTATTCAATGTTTTAAATTTACTACTTTAGAGGCATTTCGTTGATCTGTGGATAATAAAGTAATTTATTCGTGATAGTAAATTATTTTCTAAGGCAGAAGATAATGTGGAATTAGGTTAGTTACGGAGGCTACCCAATAAAAAAAATATACATAAAATAATGTCAAATTAAATGTCAACTAAAAGTACCTTAACAACTAAACAAAATCAGTCAAAGAGCCCCCCCGAATCGTACTTGGTTCAAAAGTGCCCATGACGCTTGCTGCATTTCCTCGCTGAATAGCGAGTGAAAAACACGATGAACCAGATACAATCCGGAGCGAGGATCAAGACCTCGTTCTCTCAGGCGTCTCCCCAGCTCCCAATAAAATAAAATTATGAAGTAATCTTTCGTATTATATTTCAGATGACAAGAAATACAGAAATAACAAACTTGATTTGCACATCCTGCATATGTCGATTGAACGATGCGTTTGAGTTCAAAATGATGGTCGCAGAATCAGAACTACATCTGCTTGCACAAATCCATGGTGATGTCATTAAGTGTAAACCATACCTGCCTATTCAAACTGTTCAAATTAACTACAGTGTTGATGATGTCAAGTGCGAGCACCAGGTGCCCAACAAAGTATGCAGTGTACCAACATGCCAACAAAAAGAGCAGCTAAGCAGTAAGGAACAAAATGCCCCAACTGAAAATTATATACACGAAGTAAAGTCCAAACAAGAAAAACACATGGAAATTTACAATGAGGAGAACTTAGATACGAAAAATCTGGAGCTTAATGAAATTAGTTTCAGCAAGACTGTTTTTATTGATGGTAAGGTTTTTTACTGACTGTATCTGCTGTTTAAGGGCCGGTTAGTCAGTGCGCCGTCTCTGTCATTTTAGATACGTGTGAATAGATACGCTAATAACCTCACTTTTGGCCATTTTTCTCCGTTTTCCTTCATCTTGTCAATATAGCACATTATTTCAAAAAACTATCCATTAAATTATTTAGATCATGTGATTGTCTATTTTTTGATATAGGTACTTTTTTTAAACAAAGCATTAGGTCATAATTCTTTATATAAATCTGAAAAAATATCATAAAATAAGCTAAAATTACCTATCTTTTGATTTTTTTTATGATCGAGCAAAGTAATGAATATCGTGTTTTGAACCATTAATTAATCTAGAATAGTTCATGAACAACAACATATATTTTTTCTGGATCAGATAAATGATCATTTCATGCCATATAACTCAACTGAAAATAGATCGATTGGACTAACCTGCCCTTAACTTACAAGTCCCTTATGCAGAAGTAACTAAACATGTCCCAAAAGGTTCAATAATAAAGTCACCCTATATATATTCGAATTTTTAATTTGTATGCACCAAAATGACAGATGTCGACAAAATAATGATACCAACTTCATATCTCTAGTGACGTACTACTACAGTTCCAATTTTAAGTTCAGGTGAGCTGATTCATTTAAACCTCAGGATTAATTGATTCCACAGAATGTTGAATCACTTTCTTTTGATTACACACAATGATGGGACTGGGAGTAGTGGAGGGGTTAAGTTGGTTCTCAATAGCCTTAAGAACAAGCAGATGTGTTAAAAAACAAAAATCCCGACTGCGGTAATTTTAAAGTAGTATTTTGGTGTAAAAATCCGAATTGAATCTATAATTTTTTGATATAGCTAGTGTCACTCGCGCTGCTGAGACGAATCTAACGACACCTCATATGTCAAAATCCAACTATCCGTTTGGGCTGTAGCCCGTGAAAAAGAATTTTTTGTCCACATACATAAATTACATACATACTCTCGAAAAACATAACCCTCCTTCTGAGGCAGTCGGGTAAAAATTAGCTTATCTTTGAAAAAATATCACACTGATTTTTAAATAAGGTTATAGTCGAATTTCTAATTGTATGCATTACATTGACATTTGGCAGGTGATAGGTAAAAAGATTTAATTCAATCACTCATCTAGTGACATGTTCATAGTTATTAAATCAGTATATTTGGTTACAACATAAGTATAATAATTTTAAGGGTGAGTTCTGCTCACAAAATAAATAACATTTATTTGAAACTTCTCTTCAAAGTACTAAAATAAATAAATGGGGTGTCCCATACTAAGTGATACACCTTTTCAACATTTTTGTATCGGGAACTTTAAAATTACCGCAGCCGGTTTTTTTTGTTTTTTAACACATCTACTTGTTCTTAAGGCTATTGAGAACCAACTTAACCCCTCCACTACTCCCAGTCCCAGCATTGTGTGTAATCAAAAGAAAGTGATTCAACATTCTGTAGTAGAGCATACAAGGTGTTCCAATAGAGGTACATTTAATTAGTGACATTGTGTGTGTAGACCATTGTACTAAACAATTTCCATTAGGTATGGCACCAAGTTTGAATTCTTAACAGAAGTTGAAATTTCCATACAACCTAAATGCTTACATTTACTACAACAACTATTATTATTATGCATTACTTCATATACAAAATTGCAACCTTGCATTTTTAACTTATTGGATTAGAGTCTTTGAAAAAGTTTGAAACATAGTTGTCTATGTGTTACGACCTTTTTGGACATGGACGCTGGCCGGTTAGGGGATCCTGGCTGGTCAGCGGACTGACAGACAGACATGACGTGTATTGACAATGACTTGACCTGACTATTGACTATCAAGAGACAGTCGCAAACCAAATCTCCGCAAGGAAGGTCTTTTTTTTTAACACTATGTTTTAAATTTAAAATAAAACTGAAGTAGGTATGTTAAAAAAACGCTTTGTTGATGTCAATTTTATCTTATTACCGCCTCAAACTAAAAACGCCTTTTGACTTAGAGCACCCATAGAGACGCAAAGACAGAGGGCCAATCAGAGAGCCCAGTAGAGTCTGTTGTGTCAGTTTTTGAGGAACATGATATTTGACCTTTGTCTATGCCTCCTCGTTGGCAACAGTTGTGGCGGTAACGTAAAAAGTTTTTCCAACACTGCAACATGACTTAAATAAAAGTTTTGATTAACAAAGGGCTTTTCATAATGTGGCTGGCACTCAATTGAATGTAAAAAATTTAAGTTGCTAATTACTTCTAAACGAAGGGTTTTTATAACTTGGCCCCATATTAAAAAATATTTGGTAGGGTAGGTACGATGGTCTACACAACGTCTCCAATTTAATGTATTTCCATTGGAACACATTGTACCAGTACACAACATTTTGGAGATATGTGATTATATTCTTCTGATTTTCCGATAATTCTTGGATTAGAAGTATAGTGGCATGTTTTTATTAAATTAGAGCCGTCTATGAGTTTCCGAATTTGAACAACTACCTACTTGGATCTTGGATTGATTTATGTTATGTCACAGAATATACAATTAGTTATGTTCCATGTTTCTTTTTAGCTGTAGACGTGGATTTACACTCCGAACTGAACATTAAGTTTGAAGCTGATGAGGTGAAGAAAGAACTATATGACATTGCAGACTATGACGATGGTGTTTACGATTACTGGAGTGGTATGAAATATATATCAATATAGTTTATTTATTTATTGTATGTTGGTAAATAAGATACAAATTCATTAAAAATCTGCTTTTATTACTAGGTACTCCAACGAGCGACGAGCTGAAGTTCAAAAAACAAAAACGACGGAAAGTTGCTACTAAAGGCTCATCGAAAACCTCCAGCGAAGCTAAAACTCACATTTCGGATCTGGATAGACCTAAAAAAGAATCAAAAAGTTCGTGTGTGAAAACACCAGGATCTAGTGACAAAAATAAAAATAAGGATTCCGATATACATTCGCCCAATGAATATTCGTGCTATCCATGCAAGTTCACAACCAAAAGTGCAAAATCATATAAACTACACTTGCGAGCGCACTATCCTAGATTTGAATGTGACTCGTGTACTTACGTTAGGTACTACTAAAAGAAATAATTTTATAGGTCATATCAAAAGACACTCACTCAAAAGGCCATATACTTGTGAAAAATGCGATATGAAGTTTAAACAGAAACATCGACTTAATCGGCACGTCAAATTACACAAAGACGAAAAACCATATATTTGTGAGATATGCGGCTTGAAATTTATTTGTCAAAGTTATTTAAAGACCCATCTAATTAGGAGACATGGTAATGGTGAAAAACGTTATTCCTGTCAGATGTGTGATAAAAAGTTTTACGTTATGAGCACATTAGTCGCGCATGCAAGAGTGCACACCGGTGAAAAACCATTTGCTTGTGAGATATGTGATAAGAAGTTCGCACGCAATAGTTATTTAAAAGATCATGCTAAAATACACACAGGTGAAAAGCCTTACGCTTGTAACATATGTGAAGCAAAATTCGCCGACCGTAGAAACTTAAAAACCCACGTCAGAAAACACACGGGTGAAAAACCAATATGCTGCAAATTATGTGATGAAAAGTTCCGGCATACGGCATACTTAATATCACATGTCAAACAAATGCACAAGGGTGAAAATCCTTTTGCATGTCAGATTTGTAATGAAACGTTTTGTCGTCGTAATGATTTGAATAAACATTTTAAATCAACACACCCGAATAAAGATTAAGACTGTTGACGTGTTATTATCTAATAAAAAATTAAACATTATCTTGTTTGTTTGTGTACAGAAATAAGCAGCGTAACTGATAATGTCCCAAATGGGTTGAACGACATAGTCAACCCGAGTAGTCAACCTTAGGGTATGTATTGGAATGTCTAAAGTTATAAAAACTAAAGTAATATTACCAACGATCAAAATATCTAAAATCTGAATACCTCATGGTTGATTCACTTAAATTCAAAATACCTAAAACTTAAAAAGTCAAATGGATAATTATTTTACCTAAGTTCATATGGGTTGAACTTGAATTAACTTAGTTCAAAGTACCTAAATATACTTTACCTTATTACCCGACTGCCTCAATAGGAGGGTTATGTTTTTCGAGAGTATGTATGTATGTATGTGAACAAGAAAATTCTTTTTCACGGGCTACAGCCCAAAAGGATTGTTGGATTTTGACATATGAGGTGTCGTTAGACTCGTCTCAGCAGCGCAAGTGACACTGGTTAAATTAAAAATTCATAAATTCAAGACGGCGGTTTTTTGTCGCAAAATACAACTTTGAAATTACCGCAGTCGGGTTTTTGTTTTTAATACATCTGCTTGTAGTTTATTAACCTAAATAAAAATACACTAAGTGAGTAAGTTTCCAAAATCTGCAGTTTGTACCAGCAAATCAAACTAATTTTTTTAATCCTTACTAAGGCGAGTATAGCCGCAGAACCAGCGCCACTTCGCGAAAAAATTCATATCTCTTCATGAAGACATCAGAATGTTCTCTGCCTAAGTATTTGATGTTTTTAGTGAGGAAGGTCTCCTCGATCTCAGGGTTCGTTGTAAACAAAAAGTTGGTGAGTTAGATTACCACGTATATTAGACGTATTACGAGTCAAACTTTCACAATAAACACAAATATTATGTAAATTAACTTTTTGGTTACAAAGTTAATACAAGGAAAGCCGGGTCGCGTAAATACATACCCTGATGCAACACAGACACCCATACTCTGTGTTGCATCAGGGTTTGTACAGCGTTCAGACGTACAAACCCTGATGCAACACAGAGCACTCGTACCATTCTCCTTACAATTCTATTATTTATGAGCATGAAAATGAGCATGAGCATGAATATGGATACAAATGCTTATGGAAATGAGTATGCGCATGGAAACGAGCATGCGCATGGAAACGAGCATGCGCATGGAAACGAGCATGCGCACTGAAATAGGCACGCGCATGAAAATAAGCATGCGCATCGAAATGAGTATTTGCAGTGGGCACTAAAATAGGCATGCGCATGAAAATAAGCATGCGCATCGAAATGAGCATGCGCACTGAAATAGGCGACTAGACATTTTGTGACTTAGGACATTTTGCGACTTTGGACATTTTGCGACTTTGGCCATTTTGCGACTTTGGACATTTTGCGACTTTGGACATTTTGCGACTTTGGACATTTTGCGACTTTGGACATTTTTCGACTTTGGACTTGGCTAAATATTGATAAGTTGTCTGTACTGCATCAGGGTTTGTATTGTCGCTGCCCGGTGGCTAGGTCTGTGGCGAGCCTGCGAGCAGACAACAGCCACGCTGCCCTGCCCGGTGGCTAGGTTAGGTAGACAGGATTCACTTACACGGCACGCACACTAACAACCAACCAATCACAGCACCTTTTTTTGGTGCGTAATTTAAATCATCGAAGTGTGTGTTTCTAGGGCAAACAGGGTGCACTTTTTAGTTTTGTTTTTTTTTTTAGTTAAATGCAATTTTTTCGAAAACTAGCATGTAGATTTCTTTAAAAATTTGCCTAGTACATGCTTATATTTTATTTGATCTGCCCCTAAAATATTTGCAGTGAATTTAATAGGACCTTATATAGAATCTTACTGCACACTACGTTTGTTTAGAAAAAATACCGTTCAGAAATATGATAGGTATATCCCCCTTGGTTATACCTCTTGTTGTAGTACGGTCATTCGATATTAGGCCATATTGGACAGCTGTCAAATATGGCCTATTTAAACGACCGTACTATAGTACCTTACCGTACCTTAACACTTTTTTCTTAGTTTCGATTAAATAAAAAGGAAATAGACATTCCAATTTTTATCCAACTTTTTATCATAACAAATTTATTCATTCTTCAAAACATAAATGTATAAAATTTTCGAATTAACAAACAATATTTCCAAAATAAGCATGAATCGGTGGTAAAGGAAGTATCCGACACTAAGCTTATAGCCGTGATGGCCACAAATAATAGATGATAGATATTACTTGGATGATCTTTATTCAAAGATACGGACCCTTGGGTGGGTCCGTTAATGTATCACAAAAATATACAAGATAGGCAAAATGTTCACTTTCACTGTGATAGATAATAAAGCTTTTTGAACTGTTCCGGGAGCTTCACTTGGTTAAATACAGTTGCAAAAATATGCGAGAGTAAAAATTAACAAGGATAGGTGTTGACTTCACCGTCAGTTAGAGAGGGGTGCGTCAAAAAGGCCAAGAACGGTGACGTTTCGGTGCCGTGTTCCAAATTTAAGTTATAAAATGATTCGAAAAAGGGAGATGTGAGGGTGGCTTAGGGAGGATGTCCATGCAGAGTTTGCACTCTGCTACAGTACCCGGGGGGGCCGGAGAAAAAAAAAATTGATTGCCCTATAATCAATTTTTTTTTTTTTTTTTTTTTGTAGAAGTATTTCAGTATGTATAGGATGCTGGTAAAATTTTGGTGTGTGTTCCGAAATATTGTGTGTTGATTAGTGAGTGTAATGTTAGTGTAAATAAATTAATTCAAAGTGTTTTAAAGTTAATTAAAAATCAATATTAAATGTAAGTATGGGTCGTGAGTGATCAAAGGTTTTGAGTGTATGTGATATCTACAGTGAGTATGTACATGGTGGAAATTCTAAGTCAGTCATACGTCATATCAAGCATTCGTCA
This sequence comes from Phthorimaea operculella, assembly GCA_024500475.1. Lineage (NCBI taxonomy): Eukaryota > Metazoa > Arthropoda > Insecta > Lepidoptera > Gelechiidae > Phthorimaea > Phthorimaea operculella. The sequence continues at coordinate 384,108 of JANFCV010000238.1, forward strand.
TCAATCTAGGTGTCTGATTCCTATTACACGAAATCAGGCCCTTACAAATTGGAGAACAGTTTTGTTTATGTTAACTGTTCTCGAAGAGTTTCCACCAGGGTTGTGTCGGCTTGTAAGTCACAACCGACTCTATAATCCTTAGCTTTTGGCTTGTTTATCGTGTCGCTAGACCCGCACGGTGATGTAGTATTTACAAGTTTGAGAGAAAGTATTAAATTATTACGAGAATCGTAATTGAAAAAAAAATTGTATACGAGAAATAGTTGGCGTATACGTTAAGTTCAAATTGTGGAAATCGTAAGGTAGGCTAAGTTAATATAAACTTGGTTAGCAGCAAGTTTAATTAAAATTGAAGTATAAATTTATTAGACATTGTTATTATTGAAAAGTGGGTAATTACGACGTTATCTTCGTCGATAAGGGGTATCTAATTTTTTTAATTAGATAATTAATTGTAACAAGTGAAGAAGAAAAATAGTTAAATATAAAATGATTTATCATAAGTTGTGTTTGACATACGTCAATGTTTGATGGTAAAGCCGAAAAGCGTGATGAGGTGAAAAAGGTTTACAAAAAAAAAAAAAATGTGTGCGTGACTAATTTCTAGTGTAGTACGCTTTATCCAATTATGGATAATTATAGGTTGAATAAATTTTAGTTTAGTTAGGTTGTTTTGCGGTTTTGGTTGGTTTTAGATCTTTGATATGCCAACGTCCTAAGTTGTTGTTGTTCGTATCGGTTAGGTTATATACTAAAGGAGAAATCTTTTGAGATACGATGCATTTAATGTATTTTGGTGCTAATTTAGCTGAGAAGTTTTTGTCGGACGAGCTTATGGGATAATTGCGTTTCCAAACTATATCGCCAGGTTCAAACTCTAAGTTTTGACGATGTTTGTTGTAGTGGGATGCGTTGTTTTGGTGAATGGAGTGTAGTCGTGATTGTACTTTATCAAAAATGGGGATAAGCTGGCCGAGATTTTCTGCATATATATCTCTTGGAGCAAAAATGAGGTCGTCCGTGGTGTCCTTTTGGGAGTAGGTAGAACCACACGGTACTAGTTCGCGACCGAATACTAGGAAAGCTGGGGTAAACTTGGTTGATTCGTTAACAGACGAGTTGATAGCGAATTGTATTTTATGGAGGTGTTTGTCCCAGGTTCTGTGGTCGTCATTAACAAATGATGCCACTGCCGTAATAATGGTTCTGTTGTATCTTTCAACAGTATTTACTTGAGGGCAATGAAGGGTATGAAGTGTATGTGTGGTATTTTGTATGAGTGAAACATGTTTGTTAATTCTGGGCTTGTCATTTGGGGACCGTTGTCTAAAATGACTGTTTCTGGAATGCCGTAGTTCATGAATACTAAGTCTTCTAGGACATGTTTGATGACCGAGGAAGTTGCGCGTTTAATTGGGAATAATAGGCAGTATTTAGAAAAGCAGCAGGTTATTACTAGTATGTATCTGTTTAGTTTACGCGATATGGGTAGTGGGCCAATAAAATCGATTGAAAGGCACTGAAATGGTCGTGAGCATTGTTTAGGTTCGCCCATTAGACCGATAGCATTTTGGTTACGATGTTTATATGCGAGACATGTGTCGCAGCGTGAGATAAATGTTGCCACATCTTTGTACATGCCAGGCCAGAAATAGTTTAGTTTAATACGATGGTAGGTTTTGAAGGTACCGAAATGAGCTGCGGTTGGTGTGCAATGGTTTTGTGCAATTATGGAGTTTCGGTGTTCTGAGGGGACGACCAATTTCCAGCTGTATTGTGAGTTGAATGGGGTTAGCGAATTAGTGTATTTATAAAGTTTGTTATCTTTAATTGTGTAGTCGGGAGTAGATGAGGGATTATTTTTACATTTATTAAAAATGGAGATGTACCATTCATCTGTAGTACTACTGGAATTGATAATATTAACATTGGGGATGTTTCGCGAGAGCAGGTCGGGTACTAGATTTTCGGAGCCTTTTTTATGTTTTATTTCGAAATTAAACATAGATAGGCGTATGCACCAACGTGCTAGTCTACCTGTGGGGTTATCTAGGCGGAGAAACCATTGTGGTGCTGAGTGGTCGGTGTAGATGGTGAATTTGTGGCCATTATCTAGATAGCAGCGCCAGTGCTCTAGTGCTGTAATGACACTTAGAAGTTCTCGTTCTGTGATCGAGTAATTGGGTGAGCGATTTGCTCATATAAGCAATTGGCTTTTCTATGCCGTCAAATTCCTGTGTGAGCATCGCTCCGATTCCGAAGGACGAGGCATCGCAATGGACGGCGAAAGGCTTCGTGAAATCAGGGCAGGCGAGGATGGGGGTGCTAACTAAGGCTTGTTTAATGGAGTTGAAAGCTGATTCTGCTTCTGGTGTCCATTTGAAGGGTGGTGCTTTTTTGTGGGTGGAAGTTAGTTTGTTTAAAGGTGTAGCTAGTGTGCTTAGGTTTGGGACGAAACGTCTGTACCAGCTTACGGTGCCAAGGAATTTCTTGACATCCTTTGCTGTTTTAGGTACCGGTATGTCCAGGATAGCTTTGACTTTGTCTGGGTCTGTTTGGAGACCTTGACTGTTGACGATGAAACCGAGATACTTTAATTCGTTACGGAAGAATGAGCATTTTGGGAAGTTGATGGTTAAGTTGGCATCTGTTAATTTAGTGAGAAGTTTGTTGAGTATTTCAACATGACGTTCGAAGGTTGAGGTGGCTATGACTATATCGTCGAGGTAGCAGAATACTGAGTTGTCGCACATGAGATCTGATAGTAAGCTATCCAGAAATCTTTGTTGGGTAGCGGGGGCGTTGGTGAGACCGAAAGGCATCACTTTAAATTGATACATTCCACGACCGGGTACGTGAAAAGCGGTTTTGGGTCTATCCTCAACTCGCAAAGGATTTCCCAAAGGCTTTGGCGATGTCTATGGATGAAAGGTATTTGGAATCGCGTAGGTTATCTATGATATCAGAAATGAGTGGTAGTTTATAGGCATCTTTTTTTGTTATTGCGTTGAGCTTACGGCTGTCGACGCAAAATCTCCAGGTATTGTCCTTCTTAGGGGTAATCAGTACTGGGTTAAGCCATGGGCTTTCACAAGGTTCAATTACGTCTAAGCGTACCATGTCATCAACTTCCTTGTGAAGGGCCTTTTGTTTTTCAGGGGATAAACGATAGCATCGCTGTTTTATTGGTGGGTGATCACCAGTGTCGATGCGGTGTTCTACCAGGTGTGTCCTACCTAGTGGTTTTGTGTCCGTAGAAATATTTTTGAATTTTTCTATTATTAGGTTTGCTATAGTTTGTTGGGATTCAGTAAGGTTTTTGAAGGAGTTGACAATTTTTGATTCTGGGGTTTTATTTATTAGGAATGTAGTGGTTTTAGGAGATTGGAAGGAGGCTATTTTGTGTAAGACATTTGGGGCAATGTTGAATGCTTTCCAAAAGTCGATTCCTAAAATTAAATTTTGTGATACCTCGGGTATAACGTGAGCTGATATTAGTGAAAATTTATTGTTATAGGTTACGGGAAGAGTGATTAGTCCGATAGAATTTATTTTTTGGTTATTGGCTACTGTACCTGTTATCCGTATCTTATTCTTATCTTATTAAGCCTATAAATTGTCCCACTGCTGGGCAAAGGCCTCCCTCTTCTCCTTCCATCCCGTTCTGCTTAGGGCCTCCAGGTGCCAGTCTTTGCTAAAAGCATCTAACTCGTCACGCCACCTGCGACGGGGTCTTCCGCGGCGTCGTCGCGATATCGGTGGTTTCCATAATGTTGTTGACTTTGCCCACAGTTATCCGTATGTTTTTGTTTAATTTGAGGCCTTGTTTTAGTAGTGTTTTGTAAGAATCCTTACCTAGTATTGTAATAGTACTGCCGCTGTCGAGGAGGCCGTTCAGATGTAAGTTATTAATTTTTATTGTGACAAATGGTCGCTCGTGATCGTTATCATCGAATAAGAGAAGGTTTACGTGGTAAGACTTGAAAAATATCGAAAGTGAGTTTAACCAATTTGTCCAATCTTGTTTATCAAATTTAGAATTGTTATGTTGAACGGGCTCCTCCTTATTTAGTTTTTTGGAGTTTTAGTACATTTAGGGCAGTTGAGGGCTGTGTAACCCTTGTTGCCACAACGAAAGCAGACTTTCTGGGGGTTAGTACAATTCTGTAAAGTGTGCGAATTGTTTCTACAGCGGGGGCATGAAAATTGGGATTGGCTGCTGGTTGGGGATGGTTTATTAGTATTTACGGCATTAATGTAGTAAGGGAAAGGGGGGATATATGGTTGATAGTTAGGATTGGTAGTGTTTTTATTTGGATTAGACGGAGAAGGAGTAGTATTGAAGTAATCTTGGGAGTGATTGTTGACGTGAAGTAACTTTTCAGTAAATTTGCATGATTCTAGGAGGGTAGGAATGGAAAGAAGGTCTGGTTGGGTTACTCGCAAACTATATTGGGGTTGTAGGTTGCGTAATAGAATATCTATTTTTTCGTTTTCGGACAGTTGATTATGAAGTTTGTTGAAAAGGGATTCCATAGTGGAGAAGTAGATTATGACGCGTTCGTTAGGGTGTTGTTTTCTATTTTCTATTAGCTTTTTTTAGATTATAATCATGATTTCCAATTTCAAAATCGTTTATGATTGCTGATTTGAATGTTTGCCAGTTTGTGAGTGTGTCTTTATGTGTTCTGAACCAGTCTAGTGTCGGTCCAGAGAGAATGTCGTAGATGTGGTTGTATAGAGTGTGTTCAGTTAGTCCTCTAACTTGGGCGTATTCTTCCACACGGACTATGAAGTCTCGTGGGCAGCCTTGACCCTTAAAGATGAATCTTTTAAGGTCTGTTTGGTATTTGTTATTGTTGTTTGCTATTGTGTTCAATTTTTCGGTAAGTGTTTCGAAATAGGTGTTTGCGGGGTTAAGATTTACGCTGCTGGTTTGTGCCGAGCAGTATGTGGAAGAAGGTGGGTTAATCAAGTTGTTGTATTGTGTTTCTAGCTCTCTTAATCGTTTGAATAGGTCGTTATGAGTAGTTAGTTGTTCGTTTGTAATGTCTTCAGATTCAAGGTTAATAAGGTTGAATCTGAGCTTAGTGTGTGTAATAAGAATAAGAATAAGAATAAGAATTTTATTTAGATCAAAGAATAACAAGAGTACAAGATTATAACATAGAGTTCAACTTAAATAAAATTATGCTAAATATGTACAAAATGTTTACAACCAATGATCAAGCTAAACACTCGAATGAGGCCTGTGTTATGATCATTGTAATGTAAGGTGGTATTTTATTTTTCCTATTAGCAAAACTTAGTAGACTAGCTTCTATTAAGTTAAGGCATTTAGTTATATCTCGGATATCGGTATCGAGATTGTTTGGGCTAGTTTGGTTTATTGGCTGATTGGAAGTTATTGCTTGGGCTAATAATTGTTGGAGAGTTTCTACAGTTTGGTTCTGGTTGATTTCAACGTTTCTTATTTTTAATTCGTATTGGAGTTCAGCTTTATTAAAGGTGCTTCTAAACGGGCTATGTTTTTCGGCAATGTATAGCTGCAATACAGTGGCTGGCAATATTGCTGGCAATGCCAGCAATATTGCAGTAATGTCCCAGCAATATTGCCACAATGGCCATGTATGGCCGATATTGTTTTCGAGGTTGCCGGAGGATTGCTGAGCGATCGATTTTTCAGCAATATTGCCCAGCCAGTTCTATTGCTGTTTCTGTCGCTCTCTATAATTATGGTATAGTGCGTCCTTTTTTACGCGACGTAAGTTTGTGAGTGACGCCGTGAATATACTTTTTGCAGTAAAGTTGACGTTTTGCGATTGAGGTTAGGAAAAACAAAACAAAAATACATACATACTTCTTTAAAAATGACTAATACGTGGAGTAACGAGACAGTTATTGACTTCATTAATGAAGTACTTACACCCTGAATTGTGGGATGTGAAAAGCGGTCATTATAAAGACAGAAATGTTAAAAAATATTTCTAGACATAAATTATCTAAAGTTTCACGTCTATTGAAATATGGTCGAATCCACATTCTTTTCTTTTTATTTTTTGATTTTTCTTTCAAAACAATATATGCCGCTGCGACTAGTGTTATTTCGTCAGCCATTGTTGCCGGTTTGTGTAGCTCGTTTACGAGTCTGTAACATGAGCCATACTATTGCAGCCATATTGCTCGGCCATGGATTGCTCAGCCATCAGGATAGCCAGCAATAAGTAGCCGATGATGCAGCTACAAATTGCCGAAAAACATAGCCCGTTTAGAAGCACCTTTAGGTAATTATAGTTTTCCATTGTAGTGTTTTATTATGAAGGAAAAGAAACAAAGTTTGTATTTAAAAACTTTGAAGTAAATTTTAAAATAAAATTGACACTAGCTGAATTGCTCGTGGGCAAAAGTCGAAGTTATTAACTAATACTTGACGTTGGCAAAATCCGTTTGGTCGGAGCCAAAAATTAAAAGAAGTCCAATGACTATCTTTGGTTACTGACACTGGCTAAGTTCTGTTAGCAGATGCCAAAAAAAAAAAAATAGGGGAGAAATGAAATGACAACCTTGGTGTCAACTGAGTGGCAATGACAATGAGTGTTTGACTTGACACTTGTTTTGTTTGACCGTATCTCTGAGTAGTGTCAAGCTTGTCAAACTTGTCAATCTAATTTATTCCACGTTTGTTTGTTTTGTAAATTATTTTGCTATGATTGTAAAATTTTATTTCGGATTCGAAATTATTTTAAATCCTAATTATTTATGAGCGGTGTAAAAATAAGCAGAAGAGATAATGGGTAGGTATAGTAATCAAATTGAAATTAGTATTAGCTTTTAATATTTATCGCGTTATTTAGTGGACGTATTGTCCACTGTTGGACATTCAGTTTTATGAAATAAGGGTCTAGAGAGAGAGCTAAGGAAAACAGAGTGGGAGTACTTATCAAGGATAGTGTGTGTGTGTAGTGTTTGTTGTGTAATTTAGTTTTTGGGGTGTGGAAAGAGTGAAAGTTTTATGCCGAATTACTTTGCCGAAATTAGGTCAGGGGTGCCGATGCCCGTTTTAGAATTTTGAAAAATAAGCTAGTTGATGGGGTATGAGATGGGGTATGTATTGAGTTGTGGAGTTGGGGTCTGGCTGTCGGTCTCGAAGACCTGCAGAACCCCGCTAACTACTCGTATGTCCAATTCCTAGGATATTGTCCTAGGTATTGGTGTGAATTATATCTCCGAGTGAAAGATGACTTTCGTCTAAATCCTACACTCGAAAGATATTGTTAGCTACCAATGGGTAGCCGTGATAGTGTCTATTGTCTGTATTATGGGGTGTAACGATTTGATTTGTGTACTGTAGGTGTACTGTAGATAATGATGATGATGATAATGGGAATTTATTTACAGATTTATTTATTTATTTACAGAGTTGGACGTCGCGGTTCTGGGTGGCTGACGCTTATTATTATAAGATTGGAATTGAAATTGGAGGACTGCAGAGTTTTACTATCGTGTACTATTTTGCCTATTAAATTACCTAATAAATGAATGTGATTATTTGAGTTCTTTTTTATTTATGCCAAATGGGTCCGAAAATAAAGTAGGATAATTTAGAATTTTTTGGTAGTTTATGAATTAATGGGATGTGTATGAGGTAAATAAATGGTTCACAAAATTATATTATTATATTATTATCTTCTTGGCTTGAGTTTCTGTCTTGAGTTGTTGTTGGGTGGTAGTGGATCTCAGGGTCGTGAAGTAACTTCCGGGGCTTGGAGTTGAAGTCTTGGGTTCTTCTTATCACCTTGGCGCCAGTATAGCCGTGATGGCCACAAATAATAGATGATAGATATTACTTGGATGATCTTTATTCAAAGATACGGACCCTTGGGTGGGTCCGTTAATGTATCACAAAAATATACAAGATAGGCAAAATGTTCACTTTCACTGTGATAGATAATAAAGCTTTTTGAACTATTCCGGGAGCTTCACTTGGTTAAATACAGTTGCAAAAATATGCGAGAGTAAAAATTAACAAGGATAGGTGTTGACTTCACCGTCAGTTAGAGAGGGGTGCGTCAAAAAGGCCAAGAACGGTGACGTTTCGGTGCCGTGTTCCAAATTTAAGTTATAAAATGATTCGAAAAAGGGAGATGTGAGGGTGGCTTAGGGAGGATGTCCATGCAGAGTTTGCACTCTGCTACAAGCTCACGTTATGATTATGAACATATTATGAGTACCTAAGGGCAACTGAACCCCAGAGGTTTATAGCGTGCAACACAGTACACTGCTCTTACATAATTCACTGGTTTGTAATGTTCCCGTGCGTGCATGCAAACAGGTCTATCTTGGGTGCCCGTTTTGGTGGTCGCGGCTCGCGGGCAGCGGTGTGGTGCTGCTGTCCCGAACTTCACCTCTTCAGTGGATAAAGGGGCTAACAAAACAAACACTGCCTGTACAACAAAATATTGCTGTGCTCTTTGCTTTATCCGTGGCAATTCTGTCCGTTGAAATCACGAACTCACTTGCTACAACTTCCGAATAACTTGTACGCTTGTTTAGAACTGAAGTTAAAAACTTGAGATTAATAAAAAAAGAATAAAACAATAAATTAAATAACTGACGCTTTGAGAAGAAAATGACGTTGACTTGACGTTGACAAAGACAACTGGCGTGATAGTCTAGGTGGATACCGCTTTTTAAGTTGAACTCATAAACCTATCTTTATTTCTTTCACGCCTTACGAACCTTTTTCGTGAGAAACAAGAGCGTGTCAGACACGCCCACAAATAGGGTTTCGTAGTCAACGTTTAAATATCAGGTTTTTCAGCATTACAAACTTAATTTTGTTGCTGGTTTGTTAGCAGCAGTATGATGACCAACCGCAAATAGAAAAACTCAATTTTTTCTGAAACCTTTTAGAGTACGACATCCGTTATAGTTTTCATTGTAATTTCAGATTGTAAGCTATGTTCCATATTTATTATAAATTTTTAGCGTTTATACTTTAGAAGTTACAGCTGGAACAAATTATGGGTCAAAAACGCCCTTTTTAAAAGCAAATATCTCGTGACAGAAACATTTTGGTAACTTTGTTTCAAAGAAACCTCACCTTAGTTTTAAAAGACCTATTCAACGATACCCTACTCAATATTACAGAAGAAAAAAAAAATTTTTGCCCCCCTTTCACTTGTATGGGAGGGGGTCCAAAAAACATTTTAAATATTTTTTTCTTAACATTTCTATATTTGGGTCAACACGATCTATCTTCTCAACAAATTTCATGTCGATAGCTCTAAAACTGACGAAGATATGAGGGCGCGGCATACAGACAGACAGACAGACAGACAGACAGACAGACAGACAGACAGACAGACAGACAGACAGACAGACATGACGAAACTATAAGGGTTTCTAGTAGACTACGAAACCCTAAAAAAGTGACGACTATGACGTCAGTGACTGACTTGAAACGTCGCGCGCCACCAGCCGGATCAAGGTCAAACTGAGTGTAACCAGATGATTACAAACATTGGATTTTTATTTTTATTATTTTCTGGTGAAAAATAATCATAAATCTTGGGTTTTTTTCTAAAGTGAATGGACGCAACTGTTTTTAAACATGTCGTGTGTGGTTCCTGGCTGCAAGAGCCACGCAACTGAACCAAATGATGAAAACGGAAAAAAGTCATTTCACCGGTAAGTTTTCTACTCCAAATACTCCGCGATAAATAAACTAATCCTTACTTAAATGCATCCTTTGAAGTCATTGAAACAATACATTTACGTCGCAGGTTCTTATTAGGTGAATAATTTAGATTATTTAATACAAATATTATTTACTAATTCCCAGCGCCGGTATTTGACATGTTACCTACTCATAAATTCTGCAAAAGTGCGTCCAATCGATATCGATAAAATATTTACATTTTGTACTGCATAAGTGCAGTATTGCTATTAATAGGACCCAAATGGAATAAATTCGTATGGTAATTTTGAATAATATATCAATTTAATAAAATAAATAATCATTCCAGATTCCCAGTTGATCCCGAACTAAAAAAAAGTGGATAAATAATATAAGAAGAGCGAAACAAGCGAAACAACGAAAAAGGCTGTTATAGTAGTTGAAGTGGATAAATAATATAAGAAGAGCGAAACAAGCGAAACAACGAAAAAGGCTGTTATAGTAGTTGTAGTAAATAATTGTACATTCTGTACATTTTTGTAGATTACATAAAGTTGTAAAAACTTCTGCTTTTGTGTATAGCTGTAAATAGTGTATATTCTGTAAAATTTTGTAAATAAAACATTGTTTTAAAAACACAAACAAATTGAACATTTGTAAATCAATGGTGAGTAATTAAACTTTGTAAGTGTGTAGTTGCAGCTTTTTTACTTTTCCTTATCATGTCGCAAAAACCCCGTACAGTCTTGCAAACATCCCGCATCTTACCGCAAGCCTCCATTCTATCCCGTACTATCCCGCACCATCTCGCAAGTATACTACACCATTCAGCAAGCATCTTGCACCAAACCGCAAATGCCACGCATCTGGTTGGTATTTGTGTCATACACTTCCATACATTACAACTAGTGCCAGGCGTGCACGCACGCACGCATGCTGCATCCGGTCTGCGCTATGTTTCAATCTGCTTCAATAGATGCTTTATTCGGGCAGTTTGATTAGGTACAGAATAATTTTCATTTGAATTTCCCGCGAAAAGTTATCGATATTGCACATTGCACAACACTAGTGCTATATACATAAATAAATGTGTATATATAGACAAAGTGGCGACACTGGAGTATTTGAAGCTGGCAAAGTAGCTATAGCTGCTTCTTTTTTTCTTATGACGTAATACATCTGTGTAAAAAGGATTCATATATCTAAAAAGTTCAACTTTAAAAAGCTCCATCTATTGTGATAGTCCACAAACTAGAAAAATAAGTTTGTACATAAATAGGTTTGTTTGATTTGTTTTATATTTTGATCAAAAACTTCTTGAAAAGTAGTAAAGTATAGTATTCTTTGGATGAGAAACGGTTACAGCGTAAAAAATCTGTTTGATAGCTGTTATCTGTGGTTTTTATAAGAAAAATGTCATTATATCTAGACACACGGCAGTGTGTCCGCCAAGTTCGAGCAAAAAAAGCGACACACCGGCCGTGGGTTATATTACACGAACCATTTCGGGCCAAGTTTGACCCACCTATAACTCAAAATCTATTTTATCTACGCATATGAAATTTCTAGTATCTGTCGAGATCTACTTACTGATCTAAAATACAAAATTTCATTAATGTACCTATTGTAGGTCTTGAGATATTGACGTCAGAAAATCGCTATTTTTACTATACACTCACTGACTGACTGACTCACTCATCAAAAACCTAGACCACTTTCAATGGTCGTATTGACTTGAAATTTGGCATGGAGGTAGGTCTTTAGGTCAAGGTAAAGGAAAAAATCTGAAAATGGCCAAGTGTGAGTCGGTTTTAAAAATAATGAAGGTGTAAATTCATACTCCTAAGGACCTAAAACAAAAAAATTATCTATATCTTCCAATCGTCGTACCAACCTAAAATTCGTTACGAAGGTTTGTATTTAGTCAAAGTAAAGTATAAATGAGATATTTCCTTACCTAACTTAATCATAAGAAAAAAGAAAATAAACCTTACAAAATAAATGAAATCCACCAAAACATAAATGTGAAAGGCTGCCAAGTTCGATAATATTGGAATGCTTCGCCTATAAAAGAAGTGAGATCTAAATAAGTACCAAGTTCCATACACAGACCTCAGTTAAAAATAGTTACAGGAATTCACACTTGATTTTCCGCAGTTTGGAAAGTAGATTCTTATTTCCAAACTGCGAAAAATCAAGTGTGCATTCCTGTAACTATTTTTAACTGAGGTCTGTGTATAGAACTTGGTACTTATTTAGATCTCACTTCTTTTATAGGCGAAGCATTCCAATATTATCGAACTTGGCAGCCTTTCACATTTATGTTTTGGGTGGGATTGACGTTTCCTGCGCGTGCGTGCGTCGAGTTGCGGAAAACGGCCCGATTAAGCTGAACGCACATTTGTCAGTACAGCCGCACCGCACGCGCCGCATTTTGAATTCTTTGTATGAAGTTCTATGGAACCTCGCACATCTATCAGCACAGCCGCACCGCACAGCCGCATTTTAACGAATTCCCTCGACTCTGATACGTCATCAGCACTAGGTTAGTGTGACCATATTTAGCAAATTTCTTTTTTACCCGACTGCCTCAGAAGGAGGGTTATGTTTTTCGAGAGTATGTATGTACGTATGTATGTATGTATGTTTGTATGTATGTATGTAGGGTGAAATTTTACTAGTGACCGATAGCGAAAACCTAGAACTGGCTGGTGATAAGCAACAACTTTCCCCAAGAAACATAGGTCGAAATACGAAAAAAGCAATTCGACCTCCCATAGTAATTCAAATCAGCTGATCGGCAACTTTGTATGGGAGGCCCAAAATTTTTTTTCGTATTTCGACCTATGTTCCTTGGGGAAAGTTGTTCCTTATGACAAGCAGATTCTGAGTTTTCGCTATCGGCCACTAGTAAAATTTCACCCTATATACCGGGAGTAACGGAAAGGGTATAACAAGCCGAAAGGAGGTCAAGGTACTCATGAAACTGAACAACTTTCCCCATGGAACATAGGACGAAATATGAAAAAAAAATTTGGACCTCCCATACAAACTCGCCGATCATCTAATTGATTTACTATAGGAGGTCAAATTTTTTTTTTCATATTTCGACCCATGTTCCATGGAGAAAGCTGTTCAGTTTCATGAGTACCTTGACCTCCTTTCGGCTTGTTATACCCTTTCCGTTACTCCCGGTATGTATGTATGTATGTATGTTTGTATGTATGTAGTATGTATGTATGTGGACAAGAAAATTCTTTTTCACGGGCTACAGCCTAAACGGAGAGTCGGATTTTGACATATGAGGTGTCGTTGGATTTGTCTCAGCAGCGCGAGTGACACTGGCTATATTAAAAAATATAGATTCAAGATGGCGAATTTTTACAGCAAAATACTACTTCAGAATTACCGCAGTCGGGTTTTTTGTTTTTTAATACATCTATTTGTTGAGTAGAAGAACTTTAGCAGATTTAAAAGATAAGTTTACAGATTTTGGCAGATTTTAAGGTTTTTGAGCTATTTAGTAAGCTACAAAAATAAAATATTAACATATTTTGGTAGATTGCATTGTAGATTGTAAATGAGATAGCTATTAAAACAATGAATTAATATTGTCACACTGGCTGCGTATAGGTGTGCGATATTTTTAGCATTATTCGGCGCTTACGGCGCGTGTGGTGTGGCTGTACGGCTAGATGTGCGACCACCTTTAACAATTTACCATAAAGAAGGTTTTGATTTGATAATCAGCCAGTGTTAGCCAAGTAACTGGCTGTCTATTGTATTCACTGTCAGTGACAGCTGACACTAGTAAAATAATACTTGAATTTGTCTCGGAATTTGTAGACAGATTTTAAGAATTAAGTGTATTTATATTATTTCTGAGGTTTATTTCGGTTGTCTTTATTGCTATTTTTGTAACGATAAATATGAGAAGTGATTATGTAATAGTAGTTGTTTTAATGTACTTGTTTCGCGTGCTGCCGGTGCACATGTTTTATGAAGAACAACAGAGATGTAACAAAATCAGTGTTGATCACGCAAAAACTTACACAAGCTTGCATGATTTAACCGAAATCTACAAACGTAATGTTACTATGCGGAAACATCTTCGAAAAGAAATAGAAGAAGTATGTCAGCAACAACTGGAACAGTTGCCGGATCTTTGCACATCGATAGATTATTATACTTTTCCTTCTTATCATTTCTATCGACTCTGCAAAAAATGGGAAAATTTGATAATGTGTTCTGAACAAATGGAAATTATTAGATTGGACATTGAAAGATTATCCGATGCGTACAAATTGCCTTCTCATTTAAACGTAAAAAAAGAAACGTTGACTAAAAACCAGATAAATGAAAAAATATTACAATTATGTCTACAAGAAGAAAAAGAGGAAATTCCGGACACTTGCAACAAAGAGCCGTATTATAAGGGTCTGCGTTCAAATATAAGAAATAGTTGCAAAGAATGGGAAATAAAGGTTAAATGTTATGATCATTTAGAAAATATTAGATCGGAACTTGACAGATTTTCCGTTAAGTACAAAAAACTTTCTCATTTAAACGTGAAAAGTAATGTTATTCTCTCTAAGAAACAGATTGTAGAAAACATATTACAATTGTGTCAACGAGAGCAAGCAGAAAATCTTTCAAAAACTTGCACCAACGACTCATATTTTAAAAGTATACGTTCAAATATACGAAACAGCTGCAAAGAATGGGAAGAAAAAAATGAAAATTGTTATGCTATAATAAACAATATAACATTGGAATTGGGCAGATTATCCGATATGTATAAAAAGCCTTCTCATTTAAATGTTAATGTTACTTTGTTAAAGAAACAGATTGTTGAAGAGATATCACAACTATGTCAACGAAAACAAAAAGATAAATTTCCGGACACTTGCACCCATGATCAATATTTTAAGGGTCTACGTTCAAATATACAAAACAGTTGCAAAGAATGGGATAACAAGCGAAATTATTATGCTCAAATGGACATTATTAGAATTGACATTGACAGAGTATCCGATGTGTACAAAAAGCCTCCTCATTTAAACGTGAATAGTAGTGTTATTTTGTCTATGAAACAGATTGGTGAAAAGACATTACAAACATGTCGAAATAAACTAGCAGAAAAGTTTCCGAAAACTTTCAACAATGACTCGTATCTTAAGGGTCTATTTTCATATATGCGAAACAGCTGCACAGAATGGGAAGAAAGGCTACAATGTTATAATAAAATGGACAATTTGACATTACAAATGGACAAATTATCCGATACGTACAAAAAATCTTCTGATTTGAATATGAAACGGATTGTTGAAGAGATATCACAACTATGTCAACGAAAACAAAAAGATAAATTTCCGGACACTTGCATCCATGATCAATATTTTAAGGGTCTACGTTCAAATATAGGAAACAGCTGCAAAGAATGGTATGACAAGCGAAATTGTTTTGCTCAAATGGAAAATTTTAGAATGGACATTGACAAATTATCTGATTCGTACAAAAAACCTTCACATTTAAACGTTAAAAATAGTGTCACTAAATCCAACAAAAATAATATTATTGAAAAAATATTACAAGTGTGTCAAAAAGAAGAAAAAGAAAAGTTTCCGGAAAATTGCACCAACGACTCATATTTTAAAGATCTTCGTTCAAATTTACGAAACAGCTGCGAAGAATGGAAAAAAAGACTACAATATTATAATAAAATGGACAATTTGACTTCGGAAATTCACAGATTAGCCGAAGCGTACAAAAAGCCTCCTCATTTGAACGTGACAAAAAATGATATTTTGTTAAAGAAACAGATTAGTGATAAGACATTACAAACTTGTCGACATGAACTAGCTGAAAAATTTCCGGAAACTTTCAACAACGACCCGTATCTTAAGGGTCTACGTTCAGATTTGCAAAAGAGCTTCGACGAATGGAAAGAAAGGCTACAGTGTTATGATAAAATGGACAATAAGACATTGGAAATTTACAGATTATCCGATGCGTACAAAAATATTTCTTATTTGAATGTGAAAAAAAATGTTACTTTGTTGAAGAAACAGATAGTTGAAGAGATATCACAAGTATGTCAACGCAAAGAAAAAGATAATTTTCCGGACATTTGCACCAAAGACCCGTATTTTCAGGGCTTACGTTCAAATATAGGAAACAGCTGCGAAGAATGGAATAAGAAGCGAAAATATTATGCTCAAATGGACATTATTAGAACGGACATTGACAAATTATCCGATGCGTACAAAAAGTCTTCTCATTTAAACGTGACAAGTAATGTTACTTTGTCTAGGCAACAGATTGGTGAAAAGACATTACAAACATGTCGAAATAAACTAGCAGAAAAATTTCCAGAAACTTTCAACAACGACCCGTATCTTAAGGATCTACGTTCATTTATGCAAAACAGCTGCGACGAATGGAAAAAAAGGCTACAATGTTATGATAAAATGGACAATTTGACATTGAAATTTGAAAGATTATCCGATGCGTACGAAAATTCTCATTTAATCGTTAAAAATAGTGTCACTAAGTCCAACAAACAGATTATTGAAAAAATATTACAAGTGTGTCAACAAGAAGAAAAAGAAAAGTTTCCGGAAAATTGCATCAACGACTCATATTTTAAAGATCTACGTTCAAATTTACGAAACAGCTGCGAAAAATGGAAAAAAAGACTACAATATTATAATAAAATGGACAATTTGACTTCGGAAATTCACAGATTAGCCGAAGCGTACAAAAAGCCTCCTCATTTGAACGTGACAAAAAATGATATTTTGTTAAAGAAACAGATTAGTGAAAAGACATTACAAACTTGTCGACATGAACTAGCTGAAAAAATTCCGGAAACTTTCAACAACGACCCGTATCTTAAGGGTCTACGTTCAGATTTGCAAAAGAGCTTCGACGAATGGAAAGAAAGGCTACAGTGTTATGATAAAATGGACAATAAGACATTGGAAATTTACAGATTATCCGATGCGTACAAAAATATTTCTTATTTGAATGTGAAAAAAAATGTTACTTTGTTGAAGAAACAGATTGTTGAGGAGATATCACAAGTATGTCAACGCAAAGAAAAAGATAATTTTCCGGACATTTGCACCAACGACCCGTATTTCCAGGGCTTACGTTCAAATATAGGAAACAGCTGCGAAGAATGGAATAACAAGCGAAAATTTTATGCTCAAATGGACATTATCAGAATGGACATTGACAAATTATCCGATGCGTACAAAAAGCCTTCTCATTTAAACGTGACAAGTAATGTTACTTTGTCTAGGAAACAGATTGGTGAAAAGACATTACAAACATGTCGAAATAAACTAGCAGAAAATTTTCCGGAAACTTTCAACAACGACCCGTATCTTAAGGATCTACGTTCATATATGCAAAACAGCTGCGACGAATGGAAAAAAAGGCTACAATGTTATGATAAAATGGACAATTTGACATTGAAATTTGAAAGATTATCCGATGCGTACAAAAATTCTCATTTTAACGTGAAAAGTAGTGTCACTTTGACTAAGAAAAAGATTGTTGAAGAGATATTACAAGTATGTCAACAAGAACATGAATTAAAGTTTCCGAACACTTACACCAACGACACGTATTTAAAGGGTCTACGATCAAATATACGAAACAGCTGCAAAGTATGGGAAGAAAAAAAACAAAATTGTTATGCTAAAATGGACAATATTACACAGGAATTTGACAGATTATCCGCTTCGTACAAAAAATCTGCTCATTTAAACGTTAAAAGTAGTGTCACTAGGTCCAACACACAGATTGTTAAAAATATATTACACGAGTGTCAACGAGAAGAAAAAGAAAAGTTTCCGGAAAATTGCACCAACGACTCATATTTTAAAGATCTGCGTTCAAATTTACGAAACAGCTGCGAAGAATGGAAAAAAAGGTTACAATGTTATAATAAAATGGACAATTTGACTTCAGAAATTCACAGATTATCCGAAGTGTACAAAAAGCCTTCTCATTTGAACGTGAAAAAAAATGATACTTTGTTAAAGAAACAGATTGGTGAAAAGACATTACAAACTTGTCGACATGAACTAGCAGAAAAGTTTCCGGGAACTTCCAACAATGACCCGTATCTTAAGGGTCTACGTTCATATATGCACAACAGCTGCAAAAAATGGGAAAAAAGGCTACGATGTTATGATAAAATGAACAATAAGACATTGGAAATTGTCAGATTATCCGATGCGTACAAAAATATTTCTCATTTGAATGTGAGTAAAAATGTTACTTTGTTAAAGAAACATATTGTTGGAGAGATATCACAAGTATGTCAACGAGAACAAAAAGAAAAATATCCGGACAGTTGCACCCATGACCAATATTTTAAGGGCCTACGTTCAAATATACGAAACAGCTGCAAAGAATGGATAAAACAAAAACCAACAGCAGGAAATTCAACGCAAACTCGACCTGGTTGGACAATATGGATATCCATTTTTATAATACTACTAGTAATTATAATAATAGTAATAATAATTATCTTTAAATACCGACGACGTATTGTCGAGATGAGTAGGCCCGTAGCATCAGAAAACCGGCTTTTCTAAAGTCGAGAAGGAAAAACTCCAAAACTAATAATAATAACAATAATCTGTAAATACCGAACCGGAACAGTGGGATACAGGCTTCAGTTGTTGCAACTGCCTGCCTTATAACAACATAATCCTACGAATATTATAAAGGCGGATGTTTGTGTGTGTGTTTGTTACGACATCACACTCAAACGGCTGATTAGATTGACATGATGCACAAATATAGAAGAGTATCTAGAATAACACATAGGCTACTTTTGACCACCGGAAAATTGACCGGAAAATGTCTTATTCCTACGGGATCACGCATGTTCCAATATTTTTGCAAAGGTGGCGTGACTGAGCCGATTCGCGTTTTAAACATTTTCGCCGAAAACTAACAGCGACATCTCTTGGTGAGTAATGCTTTTTTCCCGCGGAATAATAGGTTGCAGCGGGTGAAACCGCCGACGGGCAGCTAGTAATAATAATAATACCGACATAACGTCGAGATGAGTTAGATCAGACTCCATGTAAGATATGATATACATAAGTATTTATTGCAGACTCAAGATCTATTAAATTGTTATTTATAGTTGATATTTTCGTCTTTTTGTTCTACTGCTGTCGTTAAGCATCAAAATTAAGCATTAAGCACCAGTGTCAAAATCAGATAAAATCTAATGGGGCTTTTTCTGTTGACAGTTCTCTTAGGCTCTCTTGGTAGTTCTGAATTACAAACTGGAGGGCGCTGCGCAAGATGTTAAAATTTTGTCATTTGAGTGATATTGACAGTTGCTATTGCTAAAGTCGGTCGCGTGCCGTGTATGCTAAAGTAATTTGCCGAACCGGAACGCGATTTAATAGGTATCTAACTGATTGATTATGAGGTTGCAAGGAAAGGAAAGGAAAGGAACGTCTTTTTCCGTCTTTCGCAGCGCCTTCAATCGCCTACTTTCTTCTCGACTCGACTAACCTTGATAAAACGAATTTTTACCCGGGCGTCGTTTTTCCCTTACGTCGAGCCTCTCTGTTTCGAGCTCCATTGCTTCGAGCCGCCGCTTTGTTCCCTATACGTCGGGCCTGCCTTCCATCCGAGCCTTTGTTCCCATTGGCCACTACTTCAATCGCCACTAGTGGCGAATGGGACGAAAAATTCCCAGTCGCCACTAGTGATGAATGGGAACTAGTTGCCACCACATGAGTTCGCTTTGCATTGCTCGTTTCATCGTTTTGGAAAATATTTACCTCCGTCTAGGCTCTTATCACACAAGCGGTTTGGGAGAGGATGCGGAGCGGAGACGGAACTGAGAAAGTAGGGGAATTGTGCTTAAGATGACATAGGTACTTTTTGTTTAGAGGTCAATATTTTGTTAAGTAAAGTCATGTAGGTTTTATAATCTGATGCATGTTTAAAAACATTTAATTAGGAAGCTGATTGTTTATTTTAAAATCAAGTAAGTCAACAATTATAAATTTTATGAACCGAAAACCACCACCACTCCGACCAGAGTAAGACGACACAGCGTTAGGATAAGATGACATACGCTTTAATATTTCTCAAACAGTTCTGTCCTGGCAATGTGAGGAGATATTAAACATGGTCGAGAATACGGAAAATAATGCTGAAAATAGTGAACACGAGTTTTTATAGGTAAGTTGGCATACAAGCTCACACCTACTAATCTGGTATGTCATCTTACCTTCGCCTTTCTCAAAGCGTAGTACTAAAACAATTTTTTTTGTTAAAAATGTAAAAGCTTCACATTACTCTTTTATTAAAATTTACATACTAATATAACCCTAGATTACACCAAAAAACATTCGGCTTACTAAATTATATATTTTGGTAGTTTCACCAACAAACAAACAGCAAGCTGAAGGTGGTCGAAAATTCCTTGAAGTCAAAAATCACAAAAATCCGCATAATTTTTACATTTGCTGTCATTGACTTCTCTATTGAATATATGTATAAGTAGCACCAAAAATACACATAAAAACACTACAGGTAAACCTCTAACATCAATACTTTAGTAGATATTGATGGTGTGTCATCTTATCTCAGTATGCCATCTTGAGCACAATTCCCCTACAGTCCGCAGAAATATTTTACAGAAATTATTGTTTTTAGGCAATAACTACATTAATTTATTTCCATGGTTTTTTACATATTGTCCCATTGATTTACTTTCTTAGGATGGCTTTAAAACATAAAGATTAAAAACCAATGACTTTTTGGGTGCTTGCTTTTATGAATACCTACATAGAATCTTAACATAATAATATAACGGCTGGCGAGGAGTGAAGCTATGGCTGGCGAGATGAGGAGCAGACTACAGCGAAAGTGGTGTGGAGCGATGTAATGCTCTTTGCATTTGGTGTGGAGAGGTGGGGAGGTGAGGTGAGCATAGACCATGTATCTAGATCAGTATTGCGCACTCTTTAAAACTCTGCGCGAAACACTGAACGAAATTCAACTTTATGTATGGCTGATACGATTGATTTTGCTTTGAAACCACCATATATGGATAAAACGGTCCAGCTGAGAGAAACTAATGAGTAGCCGTGTCCCTCTTACACAGTTGCCCTAATAATACTCAATGGTAGAAATTAAAATCTAACCGAATAAATAGGTACACTGGTATTTTTTCAACAATTGAAAGAAAAATAACTGTTGTTTTAATATTAAGATGAAACAACATGTCCGTAGTATTTTATAGGTGACGAATTCACAAAATACGAATATTGTTGAGGCAACAGTAGTATTTATTTTCTACCAACTGTTGGCAATACTGAAAAACGTCACTTTTGGCGGCATTGTGAAAATTATTGATTTTTTGCAAGTTTGTTATTTTTTGCAAAATAGCCTATTTTCATAACATTTTGATATAAAATGGTTACTTTTTGTGCAGTGAGGGGGTTTTATAATTCATAATTCATTTTATTCATGTAAAGTAAACAGGTACATTTGTGAGCAGGTACAGATGCTAAAAATAAAGTTACACTGAAGACTACCTTTACAGGCATGTACATGAACATATTAAACTATTAAAAATATATTGGAAATTAATTATAGTGTTATAGTTTATATCAAAATCATCATATCATATTCCTACAACAATTTTAACAAGGCATCTGACCCAGGTTGTGTGTCATCCTTTCACAAGTAAGCTGTTCTGGTTTTTTGTTTGTAGGGTGACCACATTGTTGCGTGTGTATCTATCTAGCGGGGTCCCCAGAGGTATAATGATGAAATATATAAAAATGAACAGGCATTTCAATGTACTTCACGAATTTGATAATGAAATCCAATGTACCTCATTCCTTTTTGGAAAAAAGCCAAAAAACTACGTGATCTGGCTAGCGGGCTACTTTTTCATTTCAAAACAAATATAAATTATAATTATACAGTTTGATTCGCCTTCCAATGTACCCCCCAAAACAGGTTTTAAATCTTAAAAAAGTTTGTTATTTTATGCGAAATACCACAACAAAAGATTTCTCTATCCAGCGGGCTACTTTTTATATTTACCACGTACAGACTTGAGAAATATACCATTTGGTTGCATTTTCAATGTACCCCTCAGTTTTGCTGAGTTTTATTTATAAAAGCATTGAATAATTGTAAAATATCTAAAAACAGATCTGTAAGATCAGCAAAAAACATTCAATGTTTATTTATTCATTTATTATTTTATAATATCGACTTTTACCCATCTTGGGTAATTCTGCCAGTGTCAGTAATACAACGTATTACAAAACAACCAATGAATGTCTCATACAAATCGAGTTAATTTTGTATGGGAGGTCCAATATTTTTTTTTCATATTTCGACCCATATTCCATGGGGAAAAAAGTTGTTTAGTTTTACGAGTACCTTGACCTACTTTAAGCTTTATTGGTTGTTTTGTAACACGCAGTATAAGATTCCAGCGCTGCTGCGCTGGACGAGTGATGGCTCCAGCAGGGAGATAATAGTGTCTTCTGCAGGCGCTAGGAACATCCTCTTGATCTATCCGGAAATGTCTTGTTAACTCTTTAATTGAAATTCTTAAATCAATGTTTACACTTAGAGTCCAGCAAAAAAGAGTAGAAATTACATAAAATGGAACTACAAAATTTTCATACTAAATTGTTACCATTCATAGCCAATGTTGCCATTTAATTTTTAAATTTCATACATAGTGGCGCCCTCATTTTTTGTCTACTCTTTTTTGCTGCACTGTAGGGTCACCTGTCCAACGTTGAAACAGTCGGGTACAATGAAACTTAGCAATATCTCGAAAACGCGACATTGCCTGGTAGTGAAGTAGGGAGTAAGAAATAGCGCACAGGACCCCACCGCACGCCTCCAGTTTACCAGGCGCTCCATTAAGAGTCAACGTCTCCATAAGCATTTTTTGATGATTTGCCAAAAAACCAAGCATTTTTTTCAAGTTTGTATCACTTATTATTAAATTTAAAAAAAGGAATCTACTTGTTAATATTGTATCGCATCATGTATATTTTATAGTATCTAACGACCTATGTTTCATTACCAATCGTTTATAGTAAAATGCATTTTTTTTACATTTTAAATAAAATAACGGTTGTGGTCAACATTGAAACACAGATAGAAATTAAACAATGAAACAGTGTATCAATGTGTCCAATTGCGTTTCATTGTAAAATCAGGCGTGTCTACAATGAAACATGACAATTAATTACGATCATTTTTTGAAGTTCGGTTAAGAACATTACATAACAAGATTATTGGCTGGTCTACTATCATAAATAATTAGAAAAAGTAAACTAAAAAAAGATAAACAATGTTGTTTCATTGTTGATGATCCCGTTTCACTGTTTATTTCCCCCGTTTCAATGTTGATTGTCCCCGTTTCAATGTTGATTATCCCCGTTTCATTGTTGAAATTTTGTTGTTTCATTGAATACAAGTATGTGTACACTTTGAAACAAATCTCTTTTTTCATAAAATAATATGTGTAACATAAAGTTTAAAAGTAAGGCAAAAATCGATAAAAAAATAATGTTCCCAATAAAATAACCATCCCCAGGCGTAATTACTTTATTTGTATCTTCAAAAACAGCAGGGTTCAGAAAAATTGCGTTTCAACGTTGGACAGGTGACCCTACTTCACTGCTTATAATACAATTTAAGTTAATCAGTGAATATCCGAGTAAAAATAAAATAAATAATTTGATTTGAAAATACGTCTGCCATTGACGGATAAAACAAAATGTTTATGAGAAGTAAAAGAAAAATACCAGTGCAATGGTTAGGGTTGCCACTTTTTTTTCATGGTGGTCCATTCAGGACAGGCGAAGATGAAAGACTATATTGCCTTGCCTAGCTTTACTTTTGTTAAACATAAAACGGAAGAAATTATAAAAAAAAACTGTAAAAGATGAAGGAAGTCTAGATCAAAGCGCAGAGATTAGACTTAAATCTGAAACTGAGCATCGACATAGATGTTAGCATTAAAGTTAGGGATATAATCAGAAAATAGTTAAGTGTTATTATAAAAATACTAGCTTTTTACCCATGGCTTCACCCGCGTGCTCGTAGGGGATTAACAAAGTATTTTGTTTGAGCAGCAAGTGTACCAGCTGCATTGTGATGTATTTCTCTCTCCCTCTACCTACGTCTTATTCCGACGTTATCCCAGGGCGTCCAACGACTCCAGAGTATACGACGCTATCCCGTTCCCTCAAGGTCATCCGTTACCTCCAGGGCGTACGACGCTACACTAGGGCATCCACCTAATCCCTCCTGCCCCATCTAGCTTTTTTGTTAACTATGTCAGCTCATTTATTTATTCGGTTAGTTAGTAGTAGTAACAGTTTTAGGGTCAACCGACCTAATAATATTTTCGTTTGAACCCTTGTAACCTCTAACTTGGACATTGGCAAAATTGTCCTTTCCTGACAGAGGCCACTTTTAACAACAACACTGCAGCTTTTTTGCAAGCCATACCGACATGCCTCAGAGTTTTTTAGTACAGGGGGTTACATCTACAAGCATGATAAAAAATATTGTAAATCAGGTAGTAAATCAGTTAGGTGATCATTGATATGGTAAATTTGTGTGAAAGTCAACTATGTTCCTCACTTTCATTTCAAATTCCTTGCTAAAATTGGTTGACATTTGAACACACACATAACCATAATGGAGTTTTACGTTTGTACAGCATCCTGTATAAGGCATTATCGTTTTTTCAAAATATTTTTGCATTAGGATATTATCTCACATCAAACTTAGCAAAACTGAGGGGTGCATTGAAAATGCAACCAAATGGTATATTTCTCAAGTCTGTACGTGGTAAATATAAAAAGTAGCCCGCTGGATAGAGAAATCTTTTGTTGTGGTATTTCGCATAAAATAACAAACTTTTTTAAGATTTAAAACCTGTTTTGGGGGGTACATTGGAAGGCGAATCAAACTGTATAATTATAATTTATATTTGTTTTGAAATGAAAAAGTAGCCCGCTAGCCAGATCACGTAGTTTTTTGGCTTTTTTCCAAAAAGGAATGAGGTACATTGGACTTCATTATCAAATTCGTGAAGTACATTGAAATGCCTGTTCATTTTTATATATTTCATCATTATACCTCTGGGGACCCCGCTAGATAGATACACACCATTGTTGCCTATGTAGGTACATACGTAAGCTGTGCAGAAACTAAAAAATACTGGTGAGGTATGCAGAGCATAACAGGCTGTAAAAGAGGTATTAATTGTCGTGTTACCCAGGTTCCTAGAGGCACCGGCACTCAGGGAACCGAGGTAACCGCAGGTGTAACCTAGTAGCTAGGTAGGGTAGAGTGGTCTCGCTAGCACGAGTGCCTGTGGCCCCGGGGGGCGTGAGTGAGTAGGTGTGGGTAGAGTGTACTGTGTGTAGGCGCCCTAACAAGCCCGGGGCCCTCGCGCGTAGTGAGGGGCCGCGGCAGGAAAAGATAGTAATTAAAGAAATACTACTTTTATTAGCCACGTATACAAATAACCTCCTGGTACGAGAGAAACCACAAGACGCGCGGACCCACGCAGCGTAGAATCACCCTCCGGCTGGAACTTGGGTTCTTCAGGCTTGACGGCGACTTGGCAACTCGTCGGGGGCGCTTACGGACGGCAAAACTTCTTTGGCTTCTGAACTTGAGGCTTCAGAGTTCTTGAGGCTTCAGAACTTGTGTCACTTACTTCACTTTTCTTTGTTACTTCACTTTAGACTTTTTACTTCTTTTACTATTTCTTAGATAACTGGAAGTAGAGTAAAGACTGGTAAAGACTGATCTTTTGACAGCTTGACACGCCTTATATATGCTTGCCAGGCGTTCGAGAATGTTCTAGTCTTCTTTCTGATTTCGAATTTCAAAGACCTTGAGGTTTGTCAGTGGCCAGTTCTCTTGCAAGTTGCCAGTGTTGCTGGTGGAGCTTTGTCGCCCTGATGATGTAGTGGTTTCTCCAGGCGACGAGGGCAGTCCTGTGGCTTCGGAGGGCTCGGAGGTCTCGTTTTCAGGAGGAGTGAAAGAGTGCCAGCGCGAGATAAATTTAGAATCGAGTACCAGGAGGTCAGAAATTGGAAAGAGGTAGTGGACTATAGTACAATAACTTTTTAGTAGAGAACTACGCGGCTCTATGAGATAGCCGTCAAAGGTGAGACGTTGACATTTTGTCAATAGTAATAAATAATAAATATGTCGGTGTGTATCTATCTAGCGGGGTCCCCAGAGGTATAATGATGAAATATATGAAAATGAATAGGCTTTTCAATGTACTTCACGACTTTGATAATGAAATCCAATGTACCTCACTCCTTTTTGAAAAAAACTCAAAAAACTACATGATCTGGCTAGCGGGCTACTTTTTCATTTCAAAACAAATATGAATTATAATTATACAGTTTGATTCGCCTTCCAATGTACCCCCCGAAACAGGTTTTAAATCTTAAAAATGTTTGTTATTTTATGCGAAATACCACAACAAAAGATTTCTCTATCCAGCGGGCTACTTTTTATATTTACCACGTACAGACTTGAGAAATATACCATTTGGTTGCATTTTCAATGTACCCCTCAGTTTTGCTAAGTTTTATTTATAAAAGCATTGAATAATTGTAAAATATCTAAAAACAGATCTGTAAGATCAGCAAAAAACATTCAATGTTTATTTATTCATTTATTATTTTATAATATCGACTTTTACCCATCTTGGGTAATTCTGCCAGTGTCAGTAATCAACGTATTACAAAACAACCAATGAATGTCTCATACAAATCGAGTTAATTTTGTATGGGAGGTCCAATTTTTTCTTCATATTTCGACCCATATTCCATTGGGAAAGTTGTTCAGTTTTACGAGTACCTACTTTAAGCTTTATTGGTTGTTTTGTGTGTGATGCCGGCTTAGAATAGCATCACCCCAATTCTACCCGTGGGTGTCGTAAAAAGCGACTAAGGGATAATTATCCAGGGAATGGGCAGCAGCGTTCCCTGTGAATTAAACATCTTGCACTGCGCTCGCCAATCCGCCTGCCAAGCGTGGTGAGTATGGCAATATCCCCCTATACGGGGGAGGTCCATGTCCAGCAGTGGACTGTTGTGGCTGTTAAGGTAAGGTAAGGTTGTTTTGTAACACGCAGTTGTTGTGGTATTTCGCATAAAATAACAAACTTTTTTAAGATTTAAAACCTGTTTTGGGGGGTACATTGGAAGGCGAATCAAACTGTATAATTATAATTCATATTTGTTTTGAAATGAAAAAGTAGCCCGCTAGCCAGATCACGTAGCTTTTTGAGTTTTTTTCAAAAAGGAGTGAGGTACATTGGATTTCATTATCAAAGTCGTGAAGTACATTGAAAAGCCTATTCATTTTCATATATTTCATCACTATACCTCTGGGGACCCCGCTAGATAGATACACACAATATGTCGAATAAGAAAATTATTTACAGACTAGCTGGTGCCCGCGAACTTCGTCTCGCCATGGGATGCTTGTGTGCCAACAGGCCCTCCAGAGCTGATAAAAGTTATCATTACTTATCTATCATCGCCTTTGATCAAGACATTTGTGTGCAACCATACTAAACATCAAAAAAATACATTGCTAAGTTTTGAAGTGATATAGATGCATGCGCGATCTACGGCAGATAAAACTGACTTAACGTTTGAGCCTTCCATCGGTTCACACTACAGGTAGAATGACTTCTTTGCACCGCCTCACATAACGTGGGGTGGAGTCTGCTCTCCAAATTTTTCTGCGCCATGGTCTTCTGTTTGGGGTTGTCGAGTCGGTATACGCAACTGAATTAACAATACAATTCATCATCATCATAACAGCCACAATAAAGTCCACTGCTGAACATTAGGGGAGGTATTTGCCATACTCACCACGCTTGGCAGGCGGGTTGGTGAGCGCAATGCAAGATGTTGCAATGCAATACAATACAATTAGTACAACTCCATTTTAAAATACCGAAATAAAATTAACAGAAAGTAATTACTTACTACACTAACAAAAAAAGAACCTATTAGATCCAATTCCTTGTGCGCTACTAAAATCGCTAAGGCCAATTTGACATTTCTATAACTGTTTGCTATTCTACACGTAACTGTCAAATTCAAATGACAGCATTATAATCTCTAAAATACTTAAAATTAAGTGACAGCGCTAAACTTAGTTTTAGCCGATTTGTGCTATTCCACGGCGCACAAATTTAAGCATTTTAAAAATTTAAAACTGCTAAGATCGCTAATCTTAGCGGCCACTAAAAAGGTCCCTCTTAAAAATAATACTGTCAGAACCAAAGACATTTTATTATAGACACGGTATCTCCATACTGCTTGTACAAAAAAGTTGTTCCGTGAAATTCGCTTGAACAGCTCATAGCCTGACCAAAGCCTGACTGACACAAGACTGTCATATTGGTCTCACGGAGACCAATTTGAAGGAACAACTTTTTGCTCAGGTGGCGTATCTACAACCTAGAACCTTACATATAATATCATTGGTCAGAACATCTCAAAATGGGTGGGGTTTTGGAGTGATCTGTGTAATTATTGGTCACATCAGAAAGTTCAAGAGTGGAAAAAAGGTGATCGGGAGGATTTAAAGTGTCACCAGGTAGGAAAGTTCAAGAGTGAAAGCAATTTAATCGGGAGGTTTTAGAGTGTCACCCGGTAGTATAGCCGTCGAGTGGAAACAATTTGATAGGGAGGCTTTAGAGTGTCCCCGGGAAGTAAAGTTTAAGAGTGGCAACAAATTTAAAGGTAATAGAGTGGCACCGGGTCAGAACGTTTTACATTAGCACCTAGTCAGAATGTTCTAGAGTGGGGACGGGTTGTTAGGTTCTTAAGTGTTGGAACCAAAGGTGGTACAGAAGGATTTTGAGTGTCACCGAAAATAAAAATATTTTTACCAGTTACAGATTTTTTCATTTATTACTAAAATTTATCTTTTTTTAAAAATTGCAACACTGAATTAAATAACGTCAAAATCAAATTATAGTCCTGTCAAAAACCTCTGTTTAATTTTCTAAAACTGAGCTTTCGTGGAATAGCACAACTTAAAATTGCTAATTTTAACCATTTTAACTTAGTGATTTTAACTTTGGAGATTTAAAATGGCTAACCTGCAGAATTGGGACCAATGTTTAATTAATTTTCTTTAAATACTTAAGTACCTACTTACTAACACTGCGAAATATGAATCACAAAAGAAGGTACTACACAGGTAGTCGTGACAATAATACTCACTAATTTAGCTATACGTATTTTAATCAATAAATAATACTTACTGCGTTTATTTTTACATTATTAATTATCTCTCTATCTCTATCTCTCTATCACTTTATCTGGAGTTTGACCTCTACACAATGGCCATCTAAGCGGACCTCGATCCAATGTTTAGCCGCATGGGAGAGTTTGAGATTCGTTTCAAGAATGCCACTGCTTCTCCTGAGACCTGAAGACCCTGGCGTGTGAGTATGCTGATTTCAAAAACTTAGTCTGGCAAGCGCTCACTAAAATCTCAGCCTAGGTAGACCAACTTGCTGTCTATTGGACTGAAGCGTCATGTAGCTTTCCTGAGAAGAAAGGTCCTCTTGTTCCATGGGGTCGCTGAAACCAAGGATGAAAGGTTAGCTGAGGTTATTGCAAAAGTAATAGGTGACAAAATGGAGCTGTCCGACATTACCAGTTCCGATCTGCAAGCCTGCCAGAGGCTAGGTTCCTCTACATCGAAGACGCGTCCAGTAGGTACTCGTTAGGTTCTACGTACTCTTTGAGCTTGTATTTAAATTTGAAAATATACCATAAGTTCTTACTAATACTTTGCGAAATATGAATCACAAAAGAAAAAAAAACTAAAAATTAACTCTATTCTACCCGTGGGTGTCGTAAAAAGCAACTAAAGGATTGTGTAGTACCTACGTATCACGCCCGTGTGCTGCAAATGTGCTCTTCTACTAACTTACTTCGTCGAATCGATTCTACTTTATACACATAGTATTAGACCAAGGTGCCGAAAAATTGTGTCGTGTGATGCCTGCATAGAATAGAATCACCCCAATTCTACCTGCGGGTGTCGTAAAAACTTAAAGATGTCCAGGGAACGGGCAGCAGCTATTCTTGTAACTGCAACATCTTGAACTGTGCTCGCCCATGCGCCCTGCGGTGGCCCATGTCCAGCGGTGGACTGTTGTGGCTGTTATGGTCATGGCAAATAATCATAAACTGTGTAATACTTATCAGTATCATTCATCCAGGGAGTGGGGAGCAGCGTTCCCCGTGCATGTAAAATACTGCACAGCTCTCGCCAATCCACTTGCCAAGCGTAAGGTGAGCATGATGTTCGCTACGTTTGGGGTAATGCCTTATTCTTATAGATAAGCGCAATACTTACATTTAGCATAAGCGTAATTTACGATCAATTCCATTTCTTGTTTACATTCAATTCAATTCAATTTCTTGTTTTTATGGCGTTTTCGTTATGATTTCGCTATTACAGTACATAATATCAATTCAATTCAATTTTTTTAAATTATGGCTTCTGTCAGCGGACAATTCTGCCAGTGTCGAGGTTGGAGAATACACGGGACTCATAAAGAACAGCCAAATGACCGGTCTCTCAGATCTACAGTACAATAAAATACATAAATACTTAAATAAAATAAATAACTTACATTTAACTACAAACTAACATCTAACTACAAACATAATGACGGCTACAATTTAATTTTAAACCTTTGTATATAATTTAGAAGGACAGTAATAAGAGGCGAATCAAAGGAAGATAGGATACAGTTCATATTGAGCGGGCGAGGGACAGAGGAAGGAAGAGCATCATAGAGTGAGGAAGGATATAAAGAACATTCAAAGAAAATGTGATCGATTGTGCCTTCTGCCAGGCCACATTCACATAGTGAGTGATCCCGGACCCTTATCTTTGCCAAAAACGAGGGATTGCAGTTATGGCCAAGTCTCAATCGGATTGCAGTTGAGGTGGAGTATTTAGAGAATTCACGGTATTTGAAAAACCAAGGTTTTACAGGGATATCAGGTTGTAGTTTACCATAATGTTTAAGCTTGTCACGACACAGGCCAATCCATTCTTCCGACCATTTCTCTTTTAAATCAGTTTTAGCTTGGGGGCAGAGATCCTGGGAATAACAGTTAGGATAAGTCTCAGTGCCATTACGAATAGCCCATTTTGCACATAAATCAGCCTGCTCATTGCCAGATATTCCTGAGTGTCCAGGGATCCACGCCAGAACAACTTCAATGCCAGATGAGAAGCATTTGTGCAGGAGTTCTCTAGATTTAAGATTGATGGGATGAACCGCTTTAGATCTAAGAGGGAATTTTAGAATGTCTTCCAGACAGCTACGACAATCAGTTAGAATTATGGATTTATCAAGTTTGTGCGATTCAACCAGAGAAATAGCTTCAAATAAGGCTATGGCTTCGCCAGAGAATACAGAAATTTTAGAGGGACATTTAAAACTCAATACTAAATTTAACCGGGGAACCCAGACCGCAGATCCTACAGGGTCATTCAGAGAAATTTTTGAAGAGTCTGTAAACATAGTCGACATCCTTTGACATCCTTCTTTCTGTCTTACGTTCTCACAACATATCTACAACGGTGGTTGACTGGTTTCGCAGTTACCTGTACGGGCGTCGACAGCGCATACGCATTGAAGACACCTTCTCTGCGTGGTGTGACACATCTGCCGGCGTACCGCAGGGTGGCGTTCTGTCCCCTCTTCTTTTCTCTATTTTCATTAATTCTATCACTATTCCTCTTTCTTCTTCCTATCACATGTATGCAGACGATCTCCAAATTTATACACAAGCACCACTCTCTGGCCTCCCAGGCGCGATTAATGTGACAAACAGAGACCTTGAGAAAATATCCGACTGGAGTAGTTCGTATGGGCTTAAGGTTAATCCTACAAAGACCCAAACCATCATAATTGGCAGTCAGTGGTATGTGTCTCGTATCGATTACTCTTCACTACCACAAATCACTTTTGATGGTATTCCAATACCATTCAGCCGCAAGGTCAAAAACCTTGGAATAATTTTTGACGATAGCTTAACATGGCAGCCTCATGTATCCGAGGTAAGCAGGAAGGTGTTTGCCGCGTATGGATCGCTCAAACGACTCAAGAACCTCTTACCAACTAAAACAAAAATTTCTCTAGCGCATTCTCTTCTTTTACCGATACTGGATTATGCAGACGTTTGTTATCCTGACCTTACTGTTGAACTGCTACAAAAACTCGAACGTCTGCAAAATCTTTGTATTCGGTTCATCTTCGGTCTACGAAAGTATGACCACGTCTCCCAGTACCGGTCCTTGCTTCAATGGTTACCAATATCCCGTAGGCGGGACTGCCATATCCTTTCCCTCCTTTACTCCGTCCTCTTCAATCCTAGTACTCCTCCCTACCTTAAAGAGCGATTTATCTTTCACGCGTCAACCCTGACTCGCAATCTGCGAGCCAGTCACAGTCTTACGCTCAACCTTCCTCCGCATAGGACCGACTTCTACGCAAAGTCTTTCACAGTGCGAGCTATCAAGCTGTGGAATTCTTTGCCTGAAGTCGTTCGGCGGTCTCCATCACTTGCAATATTTAAAGATCGGGTCAAGAAGCATTTTCTGACCAGTATTGATACTTAGTAAATCCTATCTCTCACTCTCTTTTTCTATTGTAAAACTGTTTTCTGTTTTGTTTTCTCTAGTATTTACTTTAAATTCTGAGTATATTATCTATCTATCCTATCCATCATAGTTAGGTTTTATGTATTAGTATATCATATTATTATGAATATTTATGTATTAGTGTGTACAATAGTATAAGTAGTTTATGTAAGTATATCTATATGCACTATCCCGCTCACCGTCATGCATTTCCTTCCACCCAAAGGTTGCCTGGTAGAACTTGCTACCGTAGCAAGAAGGCCGCCTTGTTGTACTTTTTAATGTTTATTTATGTTGTGTCTGTACATATTTACTTTACTGTGTGCAATAAAGAATTATATTATTATTATTATTATTATTATTATTATTATAGTCAGCCAACCAGGGAACTTTTCGTTAATGATCTTATTGAAGTGGGAATTAGCAGCAGGATCATCTTTTTCAATACCCAAATAAGTCAAGACACGAGGACTGAAGACTAAAGCCCCATAAGGTATTGAAAACAGAGGATTGCCAGGATATTGAAAAACAGGTGCAGCATCCATAAATTTCTGATAGCTTTTGTATAAACAAGGAGAATCTTTGTGGGTCCAGTAAGAAGAAGTAGGAATTAAGTTTGACAATTGACAGAGGGAAGTTAATAAAGGATGAGAAGAGTCTTGGGCAATTTTAAACAGGAAACGGTCACTGAGTAGCTGTCTACGAAAGTAAAGAGGAGGTTCAAGGCACTCTACTTGAAGAGCCTTGGTGGGAGAGGACTTCATTGCACCACAAATGATACGGAGGCATTTGGCTTGAATTTTGTCCCAACAGGCTAGTGCAGTTTTATTACAGGGCTCAAGCAGGAACGACCCGTAGTCAAAATGACTGCGAATGATAGCATTATACAGAATTTTCTGTGTGTATGGATGAGCACCCCACCACACACCTGAAAGTGCCCGCAAAATATTCACACCTTTCTCACATTTCTCTTTTATGTACTTGAGATGGGTAGTACCAGATAAGCGGGAGTCAAAATAAATACCAAGAAACTTAACACTCTCATGAACTGCAATGGAATCATTTTCTAGAACAATATTTACATCTGGAATCACTCTTTTACGAGTAAATACAACAGTTGAGCTTTTAGCAATGGACAAGGAGAGACCATGATCGGTTAGCCAAAAGTTAAGATTTTCAAGAGCGCAATTTAGGCGAACTGAACAATCAGAGATTGAGTCAGACGAAACGTATAAAGTGATATCGTCTGCGTACTGAAGTATATTACAATCCGAGTTACATGTAGATTCCAGTTCAGCCGTATAAAGACATAATATCAATAACAACAACCATAATTCCAACCAGCAGTCAACACTCATAATGACAAAACTGATGTCATTACGATTTGTCAAAATCAAACAAAAATAATAAAAAATGAAGGTTTCAAGAAGAGGTTTCTACTTTTTGACAGCCAATGGACTGGGGTAGATGATGATCACAGTATATTTTAATCGTATTTCACGTAGGAATAAGCGTTTTTCCCGCGGTAAAAAGTATCCTAGGTGTTGACCAGGGCTAGTAGCTACACACCACAAAGAGTTTCATGTACACACGTACTATATTTTCGAAGATTATCGCGAACAAACGATTTGGGGTAAAATATTTTTCAATAGATGTCGCTTTTCTATGAAGATGAAGTTTTCTAAAACGCGGTATAGAGGTGTTTTCTGAAATCTATAAGAGGTCCCTGTTACCCTGACCAGTTACGATTTTATTATATGTATAGATTTGAAGAAAAATTAAAGTGAAGAATAGCAAACGCTATATAATATAATTTAAATCATGACTGAAAAGCTTATAAGTATGGAAAGCTGTAGAAAATAAACGATTTTGTAAAAACAAACGTACCTACGTTTTTCGGCTATAATTCAGAAACTTCAATGAAAGGTGCATGAAAATAGGAATAGTAAGGAAACAACCCTACATAGAAAGAAACAGAAGGC
The DNA here is from genome assembly GCA_024500475.1 of Phthorimaea operculella. NCBI lineage: Eukaryota > Metazoa > Arthropoda > Insecta > Lepidoptera > Gelechiidae > Phthorimaea > Phthorimaea operculella. Next base: position 418,545 of record JANFCV010000238.1, read on the forward strand.
TGTAGACTGTAATCTAGTCCGAGCCTCAGATGAAGGAAGGTAAGGATAGCGCCGGGTCGAACCCCGGCATGACGACATTTTGTTTTATAAGCATTCACAAAAGAAGGCGACCCGAAATGGAAATATTATTGCTGACATCTTGCTTAAATGCCATGTTATATGAAAAAGACGCAAACAAAAATGTTGCCATTTCGGGGCCCCTTCTCTTGTGAACCGGGTAGTACAGTCTCTCCCGCTCACTCATGACATGAACAATCCAAAATGTAAGGTTTCGATTTTTTTAGACTGTAATAATTTACATCAATTGTTGTTACTTTTCTAGATGCAGCAACCTTTATAGAATCGTACAACATAGTTTTTGTCCAGCTTGTCGGTATCAATCACAAAAAAATCGAAACCTTGAAAATGGAATTGTTCATGAGTTAGCGTGAGTGACTGTACATGTAAGCGTGCCGGTGTGATCATTGCACAAAAAACTAACTTATCTGGGGATATTTCGTGAGAGCTGCACACTCGAAAATACATGCATGTATCACGCGTATATCCCTTGCAGGGTAGGTAGAGCGTTAACGGCTGTAAAAACTCGAAAAGAAAGACAAACATTTCAAAACTGAAGTGGAACCTTTGTTCCCATTGGCCACTACTTTAATTGGGGTTGGCAGCTGTCAAAATGGCGCTACTGTAGATGGTCCCACAACAAAGCATTTTTTGTATGGCGGAAATCAGTTTTTCGAAAATTTTATTTAAATTACGCGATGCAGTGTACACGTCTTTTTTCATTTTCCAAGTACAGTATATTTACACTTTTGATTTTCACGCCTCGCAAGTTTTTCACAAAAGTTTTCAAGTTAATAAATAAACCGCGTTTTGTTGATACAATATGTACCACAAACAACATAAAAAAACGGAACATCTTTTTTTTTGTCGTTTATGTAAAAAGGGCGGACGGGCAAAGGTTTTAGGAACATACAGCCTATAGAACCGACCTATGGTGGCGCCATCTACCCTACGCTTTCACTGGCCAACCCCATTAATAGAAAAGTGGACCAAATGGTAAAGTGAACGAATCGGTAAAGTGGGCCATACAGGAAAATGGCCTTAATCAAAAAAAACTGCATATGGAAAAGAGGGCCATATGGTAAAATAACCAGTGAGAACGTGGATCTAATGGGAAAATGGGCCCTATAGGGATGTAACAAAATAGGAATGTGAACCATATAGGAGAGGTCAATGTCCAGCAGTGGACTGTTGTAGCTGTACTAGTATTATATTAGTAGTAGTAGTAGAACTATTATGAGAAAGTGAACCAATTGAAAAAGTGGATCAAATTCCAAAGTAGACTTTTACAGGAATGAGAATAAATCAAAAACATGACCATATTAGAAAAAGGGGGGGGAGGGTCAAACAGAAAAGGGGATCAAGAGGGAAAGTGGACCTCAAGGAAAAGTCAACCTATTGAACCTGTTTAGTTCACTTCAGCTTTGAAATTATTGCCTTTAATTTTCATTGTTTTTCACAACCGTTAACGCTCTGCCTACCCCGCAAGGGATGTACGCGTGATATACGTATGTAACTATACCGGGAGTAACAGAAAGGGTATAACAAGCCGAAAGGAGGTCAAGGTACTCATGAAACTGAACAACTTTCCCCGTGGAACATGGGTCGAAATATGAAAAAAAATTGGATCTCCCATACAAAATCGCCGTTGAGCTAATTGATTTACTGTGGGAGGTCCAAAATATTTTTCATATTTCGACCCATGTTTCATGGGGAAAGTTGTTCAGTTTCATGAGTACCTTGACCTCCTTTCGGCTTGTTATACCTTTTCCGCGAAAGTACAGCTCTTAAGAAATATCCCCAAATAAAAAGTACTTAAGTTTTTTGTGCAATGGCTACACCGGCACGCTTACATGTAAAACAAAATGGCTTCATGCCATGGTTTGACCGGGTGCAATCCTTCGTACATCAGCTGCTGTGGTAAGGTGTAATTTTTTTAGTGCAAATATTTTATGAGGTGAACCAGTCGATGATACTGGACAACTTTTCTGACTGATGTTTTTTGGGTAAGGTTGTTGAGTAATTAAAAAATCAGATAGTCTTTACATGCGTATTACGTGCTTTGACCACGTTTTATTTTATTACCTATTATGGTAATTATGGTAATAAAAACGTGTGGTCACCTGCTTAGAAAGAGACAGCGCTACTTTTTTGAGAGCCTCTCTCGGCTCGCTTATAGCGTTACAGTGGACCTTCCAGCTGTACGACCGTAGGGAGGGAGTACTTAAAGAATTCCCCTTTGTTCCCATTGGCCACTACTTCAATCGCCACTAGTGGCGAATGGGACGAAAAATTCCCAGTCGCCACTAGTGATGAATGGGAACTAGTTGCCACTACATAAGTTCGCTTTGCATTGCTCGTTTCATCGTTTTGGAAAATATTTACCTCCGTCTGTGCAAGCAAACATTATGACAAAAAGCGGCAAATTGCTAATTTTTATTATGAAAAGCTATTAAATTGCGAACCAATTAAGGTCAAGTCAGCTTCTGAATTAGAGCGACTTCATCGCACTTTCGTAGAAAACCTAGCAATTTTAGAAAAATATAACTTACCAGACAAAAACTTTATGTTATTTCATTTGTTTTGGTCTAAATTAGATAAAAATACTCGCGAAGGTTTCCAAATGGAATACAACTTGGACGACATCCCTTCTCTTGGGTTAGTGCAGGAATATGTCGAATGTCAGTATAAGGCTTTGGAACTATCATTAAACCGTCAACTTCTCATCAAGTAGTTCAGAGTAATCTTGTAAAAAAAGTTCAAACAAACTTGAATGCGAGGAAGCCTACAACTACACTATTTTCTGCAACACCTACTTGTGCCTTCTGTACTGGCCAGCATAGTCTTCATACTTGTCAAGAGTTTTTAAAGGACAATGCTCACGAAGTATGAAAAAAAAAACCAGGCCCGGCGCAAACATTATGTATCTCAGTTTGTCAGTATAAATGAGTAATGAAATGCCATATAAGTGCCATTACCAAAAACGATGGCTAAATGTAAGAAATTGCTATTTTTTTTTGACAGGGATTGTATTTACATTGATCAATAGTAGAAGCTTTTCAACTGATATGTTGATGATGACAATGATATTTAAAGGACTTTGCGAATAAAGAATATTAAAACAACTGTATACATAATAAAAACATCATTTTTTCAACCTCATCCACAATTTCTAAATCTAATATTACATTTTGGAGTGCAAGTGCTGGGTGTGCAAAACTATCTTGATGCCTTGCCCACCCAAGGTAATATATCACCGACATAACATGTGCACAACAACCTAGCGTCCTTTTTCCATGTATGCATGAACAATAATATTCGGCAATGCCATTTATCCCATTCTCTCTTGTATATAAAACGTATGTATAATACGTTCTATTGGTCACATGTCGTGAACTGATGCGACACCTGATGAGTTGACAAACATCTCCATTTAAATACAACGGCACAGGGTTTCGAAAAACTTCAATTTCATACACACCGCTTGGTTTGATGTGTTCGCTACAGTACGAGGCTGCTGACCAATTCTGACGTCTGACCAATTCAACAAGTCAAGTAGTCGATAGTTTTCTCGAACTACCCGCAATACCGCGCGCGGGAGTTTTCGCGATTTCTGCCTTTCCCCGGTCGTAACCGGAGTCTCTGTAGCACCCGACGACCCAGACAAGACACCTAGTCGCATGCGACGCCTCGGACCTGCCTGTTTTTACAGATAGCGATTCGAGACATCGCCCATGAGCCTCAGCCTCGAAGGCGACTACAGTGCAGTCTTGCTCGCACTTGTAAGACTTATACCACTCTGTAATGATGCTCACGGTGAATTCGGAGCATATTAACTCAATAAAATAATGAAAGTTCAATATAGCAAAACAATCATAAAAATTACACCTTATAAAAAATAAATAGCAGTTTCCTATATTTAGCCATCGTTTTTAGTTATGGCACATATATGACATTTAATTACTCATTTATATTGATAAACTGAGATACATATCGTTTGCGCCGGGCCTGGGTTTTTTTTGAGCATTCTCCTTTAACTCCAAATATGCGTTTTGACTTCGTAAAAGAAAAGGGATTTTGTATTCAATGTTTTTCGAATAAACACAAAGTTGGAAAGTGTAATCTCTTCACTGTAGTGAATGTGGACATTCACATCATAGTTTGCTGCACTTTAAAGAAAAGGAACAAGATCCTATTATAAAGAAAGAGCCAGCCTCCTCGGACTCACATAAAAAGGGAGTTTCTTCCCCTTGTTTAACTCTTTCCAATAACAATAATAAATTGATGCTTTTCGCTACTGCCCAAGTTTTGATTAAAGATAAAGATGGGAACTTCCAACCTGCTAGGGCGGTGCTTGATAATGCCAGTGGAAGCAACCTTATTTCAGAACGCTGCGCAGAAAGGTTAGGCTTACCTATTAGTGGAGTTGGAGAGTCGCTTGTGGAGTCCAAGGGATCTGTCTTTTGCGAAATTAAGTCCCATCAGTCAATTTAAATTTGAAGCTCGGGTTATGCAAACAATTTGTGCCGAACAACCAAGTCAATCTATAGAAATGCTGGATTGGTCTTATATTAATAATTTGTCGTTAGCTGACCCTGATTTCACTCGCTCAGGACCTATAGATTTGTTGCTGGATGGAGATATTTTTGCTTCTTCATTATTAAATGGTCGCAAACGAGGGAAACCAGGGCAACTTAAAGTATTAAATACTGTTTTCGGTTGGATCGTCGTGGGAAATTGCCAGTTAGGCTCATCTTCTGGAAATGATAAAAATATGTGTATGTTTACACAAAACTTGTCCCAAAATCAATTGTCGTTGTCGTCGTCGTTGGATGGCTTATTCTCCTCGGGACGCGTTCTCCTGAGAATTCCGTCATCATTTTTCATATTGATTTTATTGTTATTTTGAAGGCATGGGGTCATTCTTTGTAGGAATGTAAATAAAATTATGCGAGAGGCCCACTTTTTTATCGAGTAATTGCGAAGTTATAACAAGGCCACTATTTGTTGTGACGGAATCTAGAGAACGGAATAGGGTTGTATGATGGATCTAACAAAAATTATTCATGTGGCTTTGTTTACAAGTATTGACAAGATGTTCATAATCATGTGCATACATTATCATGTTATAAGGAAAATTTACAAATCTGTTTTGAATTTTAATAGATATTCATAAAGAAAATTGAAGCCCACTATTTTATGTGACGGATCTGATAAAATGTCCACTATTTGGGTGACGGATCTGATAAAATGGCATGGTTTATTTTTGCTAAAACCCTGGTTCATAGAATTCCTGCTAATGGTACATCATTTCTTGGTTTCGCTTACTTTAAAACACGAATATAAAGGCTGTTAGTGCGTGAAATTTCTTTTTCAGACCAGCGCCTTTCTGTTAGTGGGAGGCTGGGAATAAGAAAACGTTTAGATATCAATATCAATATTTATAATTTAGTTAGGCTTTTGAGTTCCGCATTACGATCTTTGCCGTGTGGTGTCTACAGAATAGAATTTCATCACCTCAAGTCTGCCCGTGGGTATCGTAAGAGGCGATAAAGGGCTTCCGGGGGATGGGCAGCAGCGCCTCCCGTGTTGACAACATACTCCACAAACACACACTGCGGTCACCAACCCGCGTGCCCAGCGTGGTGACTATAGGCAAACCCCCCATGAATAGGTCGAGAAAGAAACGGCCCCTAGTTCCCGGCCGCCCTACTACCCCGAGCTACGGTAGTGGCCCGGGTTATGGTAGGGCAGGGGGTGCGAAGAATCTCCGGGCTATGGACGACGGCTGCCATAAACTGACCCTGGCGACCTCCAATGAACGCAGTCAGCGGCTGGATGACAGCCTCTAAATCCTTGAAGTAGAATTAGATAAGATACGGTGGCATGTTCTTGGGTTGTCAGAAATCCAAATAGACAGGACACGATAACTCTAGAATCAGGTCACTTATTCTACTCCAGGGAAGGGACCGCGCAGTCTCATAGTGGCGTAGGGGTTCTCGTCAATAAAGCTCTTTGTGATAACGTGAAGTAGATCTGCAGCGTCTCTAACAGGGTAGCGTACCTCGTACTGAAGTTGACCGAGAGGTACTCTCTCAAGGTCGTACAGGTATATGCGCTGACTTCGAGCAGCTCAGTTGAAGAGGTGGAGGCCCTATACGATGACGTGACGAAGGCCATACACCAAACCACTAAGACCCACTTAACTGTAATCATGGGGGACTTTAACGGTAAAGTGGGACAGGAGCACGGCGAATCAAGCTTGGGACTACATGGCTACGTGAGCAGAAACCAGCGGGGCCAAATATTAGTCAACTTCCCTAGCAGGCAGGGACTGATCTATATGAACACCTTTCATCAGAAAAAGCTCAAACGGAAGTGGACCTGGAAGAGTCTAAACGGCAGGACGAAAAACGAAATCAACTTCATCATTACGAATAAACGGCATATATTTAGGGATGTCTCAGTGATCAGTCGATTCAATACCGGAAGCGATCAACGACTAGTAAGAGGCAACCTAAATATCAACTTCAAGCTAGAAAGAAACCGCATGGTGAAGCCAGTACTCCGCCCCAAGCTGCCCCAAGCCGGACTTGAACTGAAAAATAGATTCGCTGCCCTGGAGACCCCGATAAACGTTGACGAGGACCTAGAGGGCATAGTCGGGGTTGTTCGCGAAGTGGGGACAAAGCACTTTCGTAAAAGGCGAACGGATTAGAAGTCCAAACTTTCAAACGAGGCCCTGGTCTGGTACTGACGCGAATTAGTCTGGATACGCCAGATTATAATGCATTGCCAGATCCCCAGTCACTTAACAAAAAGATCCGAAATATAGTAAGACGCGACCTCCCAAGCTATTACTCAATCGTACAGGAGGCGATTGACAAGAACCAAGGATCGAAAGTTTTTTTTACTGGAAAGGAGTCATCTGGCAAAGCTAAACTACCTCAAATGGTGTAACTGTCATATCGGTTCCAGATATTCTCGCTGAAATTGAAGACTTCCTATGGAAATCTGTAGTCTGCCTCGCATGCGCAAAAACCTCCACCTGACACGACCCCTAAGACTAGATCTCCTCTCTATCGTACAGAAGATCTTTCGGACGTAGGCATAGAGGAAATCAGGGCGGCTCTCAGACAGATTTAAAATGAGAAGGCTCCCGGGGAAGACGGAGCGGCCTCTGAGCTACTTAAGGCCACATCTACAAGCTGTTCTCGAGAGTCGTCAGAAATCATCGCATCAAGGTTTCATGCCTTATAGCCACCGGAACAGATTCATACTGTAAGGCAGGTTATTCAGATGCCTAAAGAAACTAACCACTGTGTGGCTTTTGTGGACTACGAAATAGCCTTTGACTCCATCTTGGAGTCTTTGTAGCGGTGCCAAGACGACTGGCGGTATGTTGAGGTGCTGAGAAGCCTCTATCAAATGGCTCCGATGTACGTTCAAGTACAAAACCACAAAACAAGGTCCATCCAACTGCTCCGTGGTGTAAGACAGGGTGACGTTATATCCCCGAAACTCTTCACCAACGCACTGGAGGATGTCTTTAAGACTCTACAGTGGGATAGACTGGGCATCAACTTTAACGGCAAAAATCTCATGCATCTTCGCTTTGCCGACGACATAGTCATAATGGCCGAATTGCTGCAGGGCCTGCAAAAAATGATATCTAGTCTTAACTCTGCCTCGAGACATGTTGGACTGGGGATGAACTTGGATAAGACGAAGGTCATGTTCAGTCATAATCACTCATTATCCCCGAACCAGTCTCCGTCGAAGGTGTAGCCCTTAAAGTTGTTCAGAAATATGTGTACCTTGGGCAAACTTTGCAGATGGGTAGAGACAACTTTGAGGCTAAAGTCACCAGGAGAGTGCAGCTTGGCTGGGTAGCATTTGGAAAGCTGCGTCACATCGTTGAATCATCTTTGCTACAATGCTTCAAGACCAAGGTGTTCGGTCAATGCGTCCTACCAGTCATTACGAAGGAAGCCAAGACGTGGAACTTGACAGTAAAACTGGCTCACAGGCTATATGTCACTCAAACAGGTATGGTGAGGTCTATGCTCGGTATCTCTGGATAAATTTCGGAATGAGGCTATCCGAAAAAAAGACCAAAGTTACGGACATAAATATAGCAAGATGAAGTGACAGTGGGCTGGTCAAATTTGTCCTTTAAGCGATGCACGGTGGAGTAAGCGGGTTCTCGGCCACGTCTCGGCAAGCGTAGCGTTGTCACTCTCCAGCCAGATGGACTGACAACTTAAAAAAGGCGGCTGGTAGCGACTGGATGGCCAAAACGGGAAATCGTGCTTTATGGCGTTCCCTGGGGGAGCCCTACGTCCAGCAGTGGACTGCAATAGGCTGATATAGAAAACGTTCTTTGATTTTCATGTACCAGCAGAACCAGCCTATCATTCCAAACAACTTTCGCTTTTAAGCCATTTTCGTATATCTTATAAATTAGCCAAGTTCCTGGTGGTCTACATCACGTACGCCAGCGACCCTCGATCGAATCGATAAGGAGTCATTCACGTATCTGTTATAGTTTCGATGGCCTCCTGGTGGTCTATACCACATTGGATTGGACCCTTCAGTACTAACAAGAACGATAAAAAAAATAAGTTATGTTTGTCTTTGATGTGCTAGCAATATCAAAACATTTATTTTCACTTTTATGATTAGTATGTATTAGGATAAAAAGTGGCCAACAGTGGACACCAAATTTTGTCCACTTTTATCGATTCTCTTTATTCCGTCATCACCTTATCAGATCCATCACCGCAAGGATGACGGAATATGACGGATCTGAGGTGATGGATCTGATGACCAAGGTATATTTTTTCAATTTGCAAGAAACTTACTATGCGTAAGGCAGATTACTATATACGATTAATTTCAGTAAAAAGTGGTACATGACATACCAGTGTTCAAAAAAATTCAATGTGTTACTAACAGGAGAAAATCGCCTTAATAGTTATGATGAAATCGGGAAACAAAAATACGGATCTGAAATGTCAACTCTTATTTTGCCTTTTTCTGTAAATATTATGCAGATCTGACCAATAAGTCTTCTTTAATAAGTATAAGGTAACGTCCTGGCAGGATAAAATTATATCTAGGTTTAATAGTTGAATAGAGATATGCTTTTAAAGGACTGCTTACGGAACTGATATGGACAATGGACACCATTGTTAAAGATAGCTTGTTTTTTAAACTATGGCTTTTAAAAAATATACGATGGCATAATATGATACTTTGGTTCAGTTTTCATCTATATTTATGAAAATGAAAGCCTACTTGACCGAAACAGTAGCAATTTTAAGGCGTTTAACAGCCAAAGGTGGAGTGGACGCCGCCTACGGAATTTAGAGAATGAAGGTTTAAAAAATATTTTTTAATTATCTACAATACTGGGTGTTACAAAACAACCAATAAAGCTTAAAGGAGGTCAAGGTACTCGTAAAACTGAACAACTTTCCCCATGGAACATGAGTCGAAATATGAAAAAAAAAAATTTGGACCTCCCATACAAAATGAACTCAATTTGTATGGGAATTTTTATGGGTTGTTTTGTAACACGTTGTATAAATGCTAATTTTGAAACTTTGCCTACATAACCAATGGTTTATACTACCTAAGAAAAAATCGACATATTTTTACCATGATCACATCTGTGTGTTTTCTTGTGCCACTCATCAGATCCATCACCGAGAAGAATAAGCCGGATAATTCCATTAAAAGATTTTGGGAAGTTGAAAATGTTAGTTCTCCTGATTCCTTGTCGTTGTCGAAGGAGGACCAACTATGTGAAGATTATTTCGTTGAAAATCATTCCCGTAATGAAGACGGACGGTTCATTGTACCGTTGCCTTTCGTTAACCCTGCTGTCAAACCCATCTTTTCGAATTCTCGTGACATCGCATCTAAAAGATTTTTGTCATTGGAGCGGAAGTTTAATACTAACGCTCAAAAATGCGTATGTACAGTTTATGGAAGATTACCAAGTTCGTGGTCACTTAGAGGAGGTTGACCCACCTGCCTCTACAAATGGAAGATTTTATTATCTCCCACACCATGCTGTTTTACGCCCTGATTCTGTCACCACTCCCCTGCGTCCAGTTTTTGATGCTGGTGCTAAAGATACTAATGGTGTATCATTAAATGACACACTTTTAACGGGACAAAAATTACAAACTAATATTTTTGATCTCTTGATGCGCTTTCGTTGGCATCCCATTGTTTTCACTGGCGACATAAAACAAATGTACCGCCAGATTTTTAGTGTAGGAAATAAACGATTTAATAGTACATTGTTGTCGAGGTCGGGAAAACAAGGCTTTGCTGGACGAGTAGAGTTTGAAGTCCGAGCCGTAGGCGAGGACTTCAATTATACGAGTCAAGCAAAGTCATTTTCCCCGAGGCTTACATAGTGCTTTTCTCAAAAAATGCTAGGAAATAACCGAAATAACACACTAAGTACGTACTTTATAAAAAATGTTTTCCACGGTCAGTTTGGCTTCAGCCCTTATGCATCCCTTATGTTTGGCGGCGTGCAATCCATTTCGATACTACTCTCATCTTTATTCCGTTTTAAACAAAAGAGACTACAATACAATAGCCTCAATCATGAAAATTTTCACGTTTTCCCACCCATTTTGTTTGTTTTTCGACCAATTGTGTATTTTTTAATAAATAGGCATTTAGCAAGGCACAGTATTCATTGCTATTCAGCCATTCTATAGTGAGCGTCAGGATGGCCGGTGTACCTATACAGATTTGAATGAGACCTATACTGAAGAATAGTACCTAAGTAGTATTATTTTTAGTACATAGCCCGTTGATATTTTTACAACTTATTGTGTGTTTCAGGGGGTACTATTTAGGTACTATTTATTGGTGTAGGTTTCAGAATGATAGTTGTAGCGATTAAGAAGATATAACAGTACATCGGCCATCCTGACGTCAGAGCCGCCGGTGTACCAGAATTTTAATATTACGGCTAAAGTATTGAGGTACTAATTTTTATTTTAAAGGTACTATTTGGTACTATTTTTCAGTATAGGTCTCATTCAAATCTGTATAGGTACACCGGCCATCCTGACGCTCACATTCTATATGTATGTTTAGTTCATTCCTTTTTTATAATATTTGTCCATTTGGGATAGGCAAGGGTTATAAAATTATACTGCCTTGTCTTTAGTTAGTTCTTATCAACTTTTCATACAAAATTACGTTCCGTTCTTATGAGATTCATAGAGATATCTATTTTGAAATTAATTACCCGTGTGGCTTAGCGTGTAACGAATTTACTTTGCCGGACACCAGCAAAGGATTTCCATACAACTTTGCTGGCGCGGTCGGAGACATGACACACAATGGGAAACTTTGCGTATTCTTTTTTTGAAAGAAATGAACATATTTCCTAGCATATTTGAGAAAATAACTTTTAATTCTCTAACAGCTCATTTTTTTGAAATAAGGTAAAGAATGTAAATTTAAGACACTATATTTTCGAATCCACCAAAATTTTGCCCAGATTCATAGGAAAAAAAACATTTGCCAAAAAACACATGATGTAAGAAAGCATAAATTCTATCACTGTTTTAAATCTTATGAGTATATTTAAAATGTTAATACAGGTAACTAAAACTTGGAATCCGCCAAGAAATGTATTGGTATGGTATTTTTTTTTGAGTTTGTTATGTTAACGACATTAACCGTTGATTTTCGGTTTGAATGGGGTATTAGTAGCTATTGCGCAGAACTTTTTGCCAAACAATAACATATGTAACGAATTTATAAAAGAATCCAACATTTATAACCATTGGAATACAGATTTTGTTTCAGTCGTTTCCTTATCCAAACCGCAAAAAAATAACAGTACAAATTTTAGGTAGACTTTACATAAAATTTGATAAATTTATTATCGGTAGCAAAGTCCAACACATTTTTTAATCAAATTGTATGATTTACTAAAAAAAAATTAAATAGGAATTTCATAAATCCATTTTCAACCTTAAAACTATAACAGTAAAGTTCAAATTCGTATGCATGGTATTATTAATAGAATCCAGTATGGCGGCGGCGGTTTGCGTGACGAGCGGCACAAAATAGAGAATTTACAGAAGGCCAGCTCGCCCCTTCTTTCGATCACTTATGCCTACTCTTTAGGGTTGCTACTTTTACTTTCTGTTTTTTATGAAGTTACCTATCGTTTGTAAGTATGAATTAGGTATATGCAGTTGATAAACTCTGAAATTACTAGATATGAAATATTTTTTACCTTATGGAAGTAGGTACTTACTTACTTGAGTAGAAAGTCATATTATATTATATTTCTAATAGGAAATAAGTAGGTCCCCACCTACATCGGTCGATAGGCAATGGGTTTGGGTCACGAGACTAGGTGGTGAGTGAGCATAGCGAAGCGAGGTAGGCAGGTAGGTAAGTAGGTAGTAGGTAGGTAGAGGACCGGCCGGCGGCGATGACCGACACGACAAAGGGTCACGTCGTTCATCGGTGTTTTCCACGCCAAACTAGTGTATCTATCTAAAAAAAAAGCCCAAAAAGAAATACCTATCTTGCCATCAAAAACTTTAATAGGTTAGGTACCTATAGTTGAAAGGTAGGTATTTTTGAACAGGGAGTCAAGCCATCATGAAAGTCAAACGTACCGTCAGTAGTCAATCGCACACAGATTACCTACCTACCAATGTATTGGCTGGCAGGCGGGCGATACGCGCTGGGAACGGTAGGTAGCTAGGTTGGTAGGTACCTATCATGACATGAACATGACGACATGAAAAATGCGGGGACGCGCCCGGTCAAGAATCTGAAGCTGTATTTGTAGGTATAAGTTGGTAGGTACCTACCTTAGTTTCGAAGTATAAGTACCTACTTACCTACTATAGTTTCGAAGGTCACCAGCTGCCGTGCCGTGACGAAATAATGAAAAAATATCCAGGATCGTAATAGTCCATTTGGACTACCATAGGTAGGTACTAGGTACCTACCTAATGATCGGAAATGAAGATGACATAACCTGGACCTTTTGCTATCGGTATTTCGGTACTCAACGCTTCACCTCAAATGCTGACTAGGTAGGTATCTATCTACTGTGGGTAGGTACCTACCTAAACCCATTTAACCTACCAAATCGAACTAAAACGCAACCTACCTACTTCTACGTAGGTACGTACCTAAAACGCTAAAGCACATATTACGAACGAAAAATAAAAATTTTAAAAAGAAATCCCTCCATTTCTAGTGTTTTGAAGTAGGTATGTATTTATTTATCAAATAAAAGAGATCTACTTACTTTTCATGATTGCGTGGGAAACTGAAAAATGACAATGCACAATTTTCTGAGGTGTTATTACACCCAAACAGATCACAAAAATATTTTTATTTACTCGCCATTCCGTCCGCCCGCACCGAACGCGCCGTTCACACTCAACCAAAGCCGGTTCGACACGGTTCCACAGAGCGCGTAAACGACGCGTGTGGATGTCTGAGTGAGTTTAGCCGCGTTTGCTCGAAGCCGACTCTCTGGATTGCGCTAGCCAATACTTACTTTGTGCGAGCGGTTTCATCGCGATTCGCGTTGCCATGCCAGCCAGGCGGCCGGCCGTGGGGTGGGGGGTACTGGCTGGGTGTGGGTCATATTAATTCATGCAATTCATTGATATTTTCACGTTTTTATTTTATCTGTTATCTGTAGAAGAAAGAAGAAATAAAATAATAAGAATTTTATTGGGTTTTCTCGTCTAATGAATCATTAAAAAGTACCTGCCTAAATAGGTACCTACCTAAATAGGTACCTACCTAAAATTCTATTAGCTTTCTCTCAGTCAGGGTGCGCAACCGCCAGCGGTGCCTAGAGCAGTTGAACAACTTTAACTTCACACAGGTACCCACTCATTCATCGATATGAACAAGTTTCAAAGCACATGATGCAGCAACATAAAGAAATATACCAAATTTTTTGCGATTTTGATTATGGTAGCCATATTATAAAAGGTTTCGTTCCCGGGACCCGGGAACTTTCGGGAATAATAAAAGTACTCCGAAAAAATATTCGTTCCCGGTGGGGATTTGGTTTATTTCCCGGGAAGTTTAATTGTGATGTAATCAGAATCTTATCAGTGAAACTAGAATTTATTAAATTTAATTAACGAAATTATAGTCTGATACTCAATCTTAAAAAAAGACGTAACAGTGTTCGTTTAACCAGGCTCCAGCATGGCTACTACCCATATGTATATTAGGCATATTTCACGGATTACCAAAAGTGCGGTAGTAGACTTTCAAAGTGGTGGAGAAGATAGTTATGACGTCACAAAGATGGCGGGCGGGCCTGTTCTGTTAAACAGTGTATCTCGATAACCACATAACCGATCAACTTGATTTAGGTATCAAATGAAAGGAATTAAAATGTAGATTAATTACTTACATACATTGATAACCGTAATTCATCGGTAACGTTGATATATATTCCATCCCACTGTAAGGTCTTGAAGACATCCTCCAGCGCATTCGTGAAATCTTCAGCCCGCGATTTTTCTCAATGGTCTCCTGTATGAGTCAGGTGTTCCAGCTTCGGAGGTGACGTTGTCGTGATAGCCCTGATTATGCCCTCCAAGTCCTCGTCAATATTGGCCGGGGTCTCCAGGGCAGTGAATAGATCAATTCCAGTTGGAATTCATAATGTCCGGTTTGGTGCAGATTAGGAAAGAGAAATAGGTTTATCGTGCGGCTTCTATTAAGCTTGAAGTTAATATTCAGAATACTTCTTACAAGTCGTTGAACACATCCAGTATTGAACGTATCATAACCATAACCATAACAGCCACAACAGTCCACTGCTGGACATGGGCCTCCCCCTATCGGGGGGTATTGCCATACTCACCACGCTTGGCAGGCGGATTGGCGAGCGCAGTGCTAAGATGTTACATTTACAGGGAACGCTGCTGCTGCCCATTCCCTGGATGAATATCCCTCAGTCGCCTTTTACGACACCCACGGGTATAATTGGGGTGATGCTATTCTAAGCCGGCATCACACGGCAACGAACGTATTGATTACTAATTAATGAGATTCTTGTGGATATGTCTATTATCCGTCCTTCATTCTGCCTTCGTTAACCCTATCGTTGGGGTTTTTTGTCTATTATCCGTCACGATAAAGTCGTCCTTCGTACTGCCTTCGTTAGCCCTATCGTTGGGTTTTTTTATTCTCAAAATGGTGCTTATACACGACAGCATTTTCCTTCCGAGGAAGTTAAGCAGCATTTTGCCCCTAGTTAAGAAGTACAGACCTCCTTCCCGATATCACGGAGAGCTTTGTTGTCTAGGAAGTTTGCAGATCCCTGGGACTGTGTGTCTCCTTCCCTGACGTAGAGTAGGTGGCCAGAACCTGGATCCGGATTGTACTAATTGTGTCCACCCTCTCTTTGGACTTTTGGCAGACCAAGAACATGACACCGATTATGTATATTTACGCGACTTACTTGTTTTATTATTTGTGGTTAACCAGCCGAAACAAAGAGGGCTACACCTTCTACCAAATAATAATACAAGTCGCGTAAATATACATAATGAATGATACATGTTCATTTAATAATAAAACATGACACCGTTTCTTTCCTTATTTTATCTCAAGTATTTGGAGGGTTTCTTTTACGCATAAAGTACACAAGTTTTACGTAGCCAGCAGTCGCAGATAAACTCCTCTCCACCACTTTAAAAGACTACTACTGCACCTTTGGTATTCAATAGAATATTAGCCATGCCGGAGCATAGTTGAACGGATTTGGCTCCGGAACCCCTTGGGTCCTCGACTATTACGTCATATTCTGGATTCACCCTTGACCAAATTGCTCAGAATCAATCAACCAAGGTGTTACATCAATATATCTTACAATTTATGACCTACGGGGCCAAGACGGGCAACCTGACAGGAACAGTCAAGCATTGCAGTTAGTTTGATACAGACAACTTTGAGGGTGAAATCATCATAAAAGTGTACCTCAGCTGGGTGGCATAATCATAAATAAGAAGTTGCTGCATATCCTTGTAACAGAGCCCATCAGCGGTGTTACCCGCTGCAACCACTTTTTTTTTTTCACGGGAGAAGGGAGTTTTCCCGGCATGTTGAATAATTCTCTCTATTACAAAAAAACTGCATCAAGAGCTGAGGCGTGGTTTAGAGGAGCTTTCGGAGTTCATGACAGAGAAACACAAAAAGCGACTTCAGTTTTCTTGTTTCCCGAGAATGATTAAAAGTCGGGAAAAACGACTTACCTCATTCATTACACAAGCCCCCGCTTGTTCCTAAGTCGATCGAGATATTTGGTTGGTTTGGAATCATAAGGCTGTTAAGATTGTTCTGAAGATTGTGTTGGGTAGGTAAGGTAGTTAGCTACAAAGTTCGAATTGGTTTGTTGAGTTTTTGGTAGTTTCTGGTTTTAGGACTATCCTGTTTTTTATTTCATCTTTTGTTAGGGTTGGGTAGGATAGATTGGGTTTGTATGATTATCATCATATCAGCCATAGGACGTAAACTGCTGAATATAGGCGTGGCCTGCATCCAGCTTTTCCTCGCAGACTTGACCAGCACACCGAGCATGGTCCAGGAAGACATATAATAATAATAATAATAATAATAATAATATCCGTTTATTTCAGGCCACGAGGACCCATAGAATAAAATAACACTATACAATATATCTTAAAATTAGCTAACATACTATAAATACACTACAATATAATCTAAATGCTAGATAGGCACTTTTGTTGGCGGCGACTCGCGTAGCACAGGGGGTCGATAGCGCCTAAATACGACTCCCTGTGGCCAGAAATCTTCCCGTATCAACTCACACACGACTTTGCGGGGACCCGACAAAACAAAAGACCTAAAATTAGTGGCAATTTTAGACTCTAGCCGTCGGATGTAAACCGTCGAATCGCCGGGGGTCCATGGAAGTTCCTGGCGGAGCTGACACATCTTCTGCACGTGCTGCATATCTCGCGGGTGGTGCCATATGTCTTCTATCTCGCGCAGATTGAATCGCGGTCTTTGTCTATCCTTAGCAATGCCTTAACATGCGTGTCGCGGTGCTTCAGTATGTCTACAACTATTTCTTTCTCTCGCGGTGACAAATCAAGGTTGCTAAATTAAAAAAACAATTAAATATTTTAATGACAACACTGATTTCATTCGGTCAGTGAATTGCCAGCCCGTCTTAAAATAGGTGGTTTTACGTTCTTTTTGTTGATTTACTGTCCTCATTTTTGTTCGGCTGCTTTTACTGTACTTTTTTGAACGGTTCAGTCTAGACACTATTTTCAGTGTTTAAAATTCTATTTCCTTTCATTTTGCAACAAAGAATATTTTGGCATGTCATGGTTGCTCTACCCGCGTATGTACTCAAGGGCCTATATCTCGGTCTAGGTGGGCCTTAGCCTAAAATTGCTTAGGACAAAAAGTTTTAGTTTTAGGCCCTTCAACACGATAAAAATATTAAGTTAACGAAATTCGAAAACTAAAATTTTATCAAAATTTGCTTGTTTTTTCGCCATAGCGGCCTGAATAGAGTAGGGTCAATCTGGCAACATTAAATATCTGTCAAATTGTCGGATAAATCTTGGATATATGAAATAAGTAATTGGTAAGTTATTTTAGTTTTTCTATAAACAAATACATATTAATTAACTATAAGTGAGTAGCAGTAGGCCGCCTACTTTGGATTTGTCGTTGCTAATAACAGATTTACCAGTTGCAAATCAGTGTTTTGTTTGGTCAGAGTTTATGTACTTTTCGGGGCGTTTGTTTGTTTATTGTTGTTGTATTTTGATGGATATCGTTGATAATATTATTGTATGTTTTAGGCACCTCTAGCGTGTAAACCAGAAACACTGTATGTGTGAGCACCTAAGTTTTGAGAAAATGACCAAAAACGATTTTTATTGAAATTTGCTTTTTTTATGAATAACTTAAAACATTTGAACTTTTTTATGACTGGAACTAATAGATATTGGTTACACCTTACTAGCCATTCCAATTTTACACAGATAGATATTAAACAAACAGAAATATAATGCGAATACAGTAATTTGCTTCTGCGTTATGAACATACCGCATAAATATTGTGGCTTTGTAAAGCAAAAAACACTGTATTGGTTCATCATATCAGCCATAGGACGTCCACTGCTGAACATAGGCCTCCCCTAAATATTTCCACCTTCCTGTATTGGTTCATACAGTGTATTTCTTTTACAATATTACTGTTGCGCAAAGTAGGGATGAAGTTAGCCTATCAGCAGCAGAGTGCTCTGATATGGTTGCAATGACCTCTGACATGGTTGCAATGACCTCTGACATGGTTGCAATGACCTCTGGCGTGGTTGTAGCGTCTTTTGACATGATTGCAGAGTCCTCTGACGTGGTTGTAATGACCTCTGACATGATCGAAGAGTCCTCTGACATAGTTGCATAGACCTCTGACATGGTTGCAATGAACTCTGACGTGGTTGCAGCGTCCTCTGACGTGATTGCAGAGTCCTTTGACATGGTTGTAATGACCTCTGACATGATTGCAGAGTCTTCTGACATAGTTGAATAAACCTCTGACATGGTTGCAATGACCTCTGACATGGTTGCAATGACCTCTGACATGGTTTCAGCGTCCTCTGGCATAATTGCAGAGTCCTCTGACATGGTTGTAATGACCTCTGACATGGTCGCAGAGTCATCTGACATGGTTGCAGCGTCCTCTGACATGATTGCTGAGTCCTCTGACATGGTTGCAGAGTCCTCTGACATGGTTGCAGCGTCCTCTGACATGATTGCAGAGTCCACTGACATGGTTGTAATGACCTCTGACATGGTTGCAAAGTCCTCTGACATGGTTGCAGAGTCCTCTGACATGGTTGCAATGACCTCTCACATGGTGAAAATGGCCTTTAACATTGTTGCAGAGGCCTCTGACACGGTTGCAAAATCCTCTGACATAGTTGCAGAGGCCTCTGATGTAAATACAGAGTCCTCTAACATGGTTGTAATGACCTCTGACTTAGTAACAGAGACCTCTGACACGAAATCAGAGTCTTCTCACATGGTTGAAGAGTTCTCTGACATGGCTGCAGGTGCCTCTGACATAGTTCCAGAGGCCTCTGACTTGGTTGCAGAGGCCAGTGACTTGCAGAAGCCTCTGATATGGTTGTAGAAACCACTGACATGGTTGCAATGAACTCTGACATGGTCACAATGACCTCTGACATGGTTCAGAGGCCTTTAACGTGGTGGCAGAGTCCCCTGACATAGTTGCAGATGTCTCTGATATGAATGCAGAGTCTTCTGACATGGTTGCAGAGGCCTCTGACATGATTGCAGAGACCTCTGACATGGTTGCAATGACATCTGACATGGTAACAATGACCTCTGACATGGTTGCAGAGGCCTCTGACATAGTTGCAGAGGCCTCTGACGTGAATGCAGAGTCCTCTGACGTGGTTGCAGGGTCCTCTGACATGGTTGCAGAGACCTCTGACATGGTTGCAGAGTCCTCTAACATGTTTGCAGAGTCCTCTGACATAGTTACCTACAGAGGCCTTTGACATGAATGCAAAGTCCTCTGACATGGTTGCAGAGGCCTCTGACATGATTGCAGAGACCTCTGACATGGTTGCAATGACATCTGACATGGTAACAATGACCTCTGACATGGTTGCAGAGGCCTCTGACATAGTTGCAGAGGCCTCTGACGTGAATGCAGAGTCCTCTGACGTGGTTGCAGGGTCCTCTGACATGGTTGCAGAGACCTCTGACATGGTTGTAGATTCCTCTGACATAGTTACCTACAGAGGCCTTTGACATGAATGCAAAGTCCTCTGACATGGTTGCAGAGTCCTCTGACATAGTTGCAGAGGCCTCTGACATGAATGCAGAGTCCTCTGACATGGTTGCAGAGTCCTCTGACATGATTGCAGAGTCCTCTGATATGGTGGTAGAGTCCTCTGACATGGTGGCAGAGTCCTCTGACATGGTTGCAGAGTCCTGTGACATGCTTACAGAGGCCTCTGACGTGGTGGCAGAGGCCTAAAATACGTTTCCACAGAATCCGACCATTAAGTAAGGTTACTTATAAATAGAATCATTCGAGATTTCGTGTTCGGGGCACGCGCAATATTGTAAAAGAGAAACACTGTAAGTTCGTTTACAGTGTTATGGCTTTACAAAACATGGTTTTATGCACATACAGTTTTTTTTTGTTTGTCTATAACTTCAATTGTATTCACTTTTATGATGAAATATTAAGTTCAGGGTATGTATTAGAATCTAAATAATCTAATTAACCCTATAGAGCTAAAACACTGTATGTGGCACTTACAGTGTTTTTCCTTTACACGCTAGTGCAAAGACCTAGGGCTGTCACCTGCTTGATCCTCTCGTGGACATTCTTGGTCGTGAAAGAAGGACAGTCGTAAATCCTATGCTTCCCACTGCATATGAAACAGCCTTGATTTCCTTGACCAGGCTGCTTGTCTACTTGACTGGATTGCTTGTTTACTTGACTTGGTTTTGCTTGACTGGATTGTTTAACTGGAATGGCTGTAAAAACATTGAAAGTTTTAGGCTTCTGGAATTTACTTGTATTACTGGAGCTTGGATTGTTGTGGCTGGATGCTGAGGATTGAGAATAGTGAGCCTTGTCTTGGCGAAGTCTATTGACAGCTTCTAGAACGTCTGCACGATCCTTGAGAAAGTCATAAAAGTCATCTAAAGTAGGCATCTCACTGCTAACAAGGCTATTTCGATGCTCTTCCCATTTTAAACTTGTGCTTGAATCTAGCTTGGAGGTCATTATGTGAATAATTAATGTATCCCATTCAGAAGTGGGTTGCCCCAGGTTTTGCAACGCACGTAAATTCTTAGTTACATGGTCCACTAGAAACCTGAGTGACTTGTCTGATTCCCTAGTCATAGGATCAATTCTGAATAAAGAATTTAAATGATTAGTTATTAACTGGCGCTTGTTATTGTACCTCTTGCAGAGTAAAGACCAAGCTTCCGCGTAATTTTTGTCAGAAATTTCGAGGTTAGAAATAACTCGAGCGGCCTCCCCCTCGAGGTAAGAGCACAAATAATGAAACTTGTGAATTGGCTTAATTTTCTCATTTTTATGAACGAGTGATTCGAATGTATCGTGAAAATTGAGCCACTTGAAATATGTACCATCAAAATTAGGTATTTTGATTATCGGGAGGCGAAAACCTACATCATTATCTCCGCAATTATGAAAGGAGCAATTGTGCTCTTGCCTCACTCCCTCATGT
The DNA here is from genome assembly GCA_024500475.1 of Phthorimaea operculella. Taxonomy (NCBI): domain Eukaryota; kingdom Metazoa; phylum Arthropoda; class Insecta; order Lepidoptera; family Gelechiidae; genus Phthorimaea; species Phthorimaea operculella. The sequence goes on from JANFCV010000238.1 coordinate 439,940, forward strand.
CCTGAATGACTTGGTTTGGGCTGAGGATTTGTACCTAACAATATCTCAGCACATGCTATGTTTTCGTGGAATCTCGTCTCGAAACTATCACGTATTTCTAACTCATCGTCTAAGTTTTCCCCGTTCAAAATCTCAATGCGACACTGCAAGTCATCAAAATCCGCGAACATTTTATGAAAACCTTTTAATTGAGAAAACAATTTGCAATATTCCTGAGCTGGCAAGCCGCCATCTTCGGTTGTGATGGAGGTTATGTAGTTATTAAACTTGGTTATCCTACCTTTAATGGACTTGCGTTTGCCAATAAGTTCATCTAGACTTGTACCTGTGCCAGTCATTTTTAATCCACGCCTATTTCACTGAGTAAACACAAAGAAATTTAACTAAAACACTACTGCAAAAAACACCACGGAGATTTGAACTGAACGACACGTCTACGCGGTTTGAGTAAAACGTAAAATGCGGGTGGAATCTATCGATGGCTACGGTAACGCTAACGCTACCTGACTGAACGCTTCGCACGTGCACGCCTTGCGCTTGCGCTATTTCACTCGCACAGACTGGAATGTTAGGCTCAACCTTGAACTTGGATAGATTATCTAGTTAGTAGCCTTGGTTAGTAACAAGTTGCTTGACCTACTTATTATAAATTGTAACGGGAAAACATGGAACAGAGTTTACGATAAATGCTTAATTGATATGAAAGGTGATGATAGGCAATATTTTGCTTTGGTTGTACCTACCTGTGCTTGAATGAATGTTAGAAAGGTAAAGAAATATTTGAAAAAAAAAAAAAAATATACAACGTGTTACAAAACAACCAATAAAGCTGAAAGGGTGTGGAAAGGTCCGTTGCAAAGAGTCAATTAACAAAAACTTAGAGCCGTAGTATCGTTTTTGAAAACTACGAAAAAAACTTTTTTTTATTAAATTACACTTATTTTTAATCGTGGCATCGCAGCACTACTTTTGACAGCTCAAAGTTCAAATGAAGTTACCGACGCGGCGAAACGCAGTTCGGTCTACATTGCTGGCTATTACACAAATGTCATCAATACAAGAAACTAAGTCAACCAGCAATGTATGCCGAAGCGTACTTTGTTCGCCAGGTAGTGTAGCACCTAACCTAGACTAGTGATGTGATTATTTTATCGACTGATAATAATGAAAAATATTCTTTTTTTTGGTTAGTTATGTAACAGGTTGTATTAACTCGACTGCAAAGGCCTTGTTCGTACGGTCCGCTCCTGGTAATATGCGGGTTCCGTAACGTACTCTTGATACCTACAACTACAACACTTATTGGCCTACTAGTGCACTGATGCTATCTAGCGGGAAAAGCGAGTTACCTTTGCTTGCTGTGAGACCTGAGTTCGATTGTCTCGTGTGCCTGTAATTTAACTGGCTCCCACGCCCTTCAGCCCGAAAGAAGAACAGCGGTAGAAATAGGCGTGGTGGTGGTACTTCCCAGGCGGGCCTTGCACCACAGAACCCTACCACCGTTAAATAAACACTAACTCGAACAACTTGAGTGCGATTAGCGTTAGAGGTAGTTAACTAGGTACCTAAAAGTCATCTAAAGTAGGCATCTCACTGCTAACAAGGCTATTTCGATGCTCTTCCCATTTTAAACTTGTGCTTGAATCTAGCTTGGAGGTCATTATGTGAATAATTAATGTATCCCATTCAGAAGTGGGTTGCCCCAGGTTTTGCAACGCACGTAAATTCTTAGTTACATGGTCCACTAGAAACCTGAGTGACTTGTCTGATTCCCTAGTCATAGGATCAATTCTGAATAAAGAATTTAAATGATTAGTTATTAACTGGCGCTTGTTATTGTACCTCTTGCAGAGTAAAGACCAAGCTTCCGCGTAATTTTTGTCAGAAATTTCGAGGTTAGAAATAACTCGAGCGGCCTCCCCCTCGAGGTAAGAGCACAAATAATGAAACTTGTGAATTGGCTTAATTTTCTCATTTTTATGAACGAGTGATTCGAATGTATCGTGAAAATTGAGCCACTTGAAATATGTACCATCAAAATTAGGTATTTTGATTATCGGGAGGCGAAAACCTACATCATTATCTCCGCAATTATGAAAGGAGCAATTGTGCTCTTGCCTCACTCCCTCATTCCCTGAATGACTTGGTTTAGGCTGAGGATTTGTACCTAACAATATCTCAGCACATGCTATGTTTTCGTGGAATCTCGTCTCGAAACTATCACGTATTTCTAACTCATCGTCTAAGTTTTCCCCGTTCAAAATCTCAATGCGACACTGCAAGTCATCAAAATCCGCGAACATTTTATGAAAACCTTTTAATTGAGAAAACAATTTGCAATATTCCTGAGCTGGCAAGCCGCCATCTTCGGTTGTGATGGAGGTTATGTAGTTATTAAACTTGGTTATCCTACCTTTAATGGACTTGCGTTTGCCAATAAGTTCATCTAGACTTGTACCTGTGCCAGTCATTTTTAATCCACACCTATTTCACTGAGTAAAACAAAGAATTTTAACTAAATACTACTGCAAAAAACACCACGGAGATTTGAACTGAACGACACGTCTACGCGGTTTGAGTAAAACGTTAAATGCGGGTGGAATCTATCGATGGCTACGGTAACGCTAACGCTACCTGACTGAACGCTTCGCACGTGCACGCCTTGCGCTTGCGCTATTTCACTCGCACAGACTGGAATGTTAGGCTCAACCTTGAACTTGGATAGATTATCTAGTTAGTAGCCTTGGTTAGTAACAAGTTGCTTGACCTACTTATTATAAATTGTAACGGGAAAACATGGAACAGAGTTTACGATAAATGCTTAATTGATATGAAAGGTGATGATAGGCAATATTTTGCTTTGGTTGTACCTACCTGTGCTTGAATGAATGTTAGAAAGGTAAAGAAATATTTGAAATAAAAAAAAAATATACAACGTGTTACAAAACAACCAATAAAGCTGAAAGGGTGTGGAAAGGTCCGTTGCAAAGAGTCAATTAACAAAAACTTAGAGCCGTAGTATCGTTTTTGAAAACTACGAAAAAAACTTTTTTTTATTAAATTACACTTATTTTTAATCGTGGCATCGCAGCACTACTTTTGACAGCTCAAAGTTCAAATGAAGTTACCGACGCGGCGAAACGCAGTTCGGTCTACATTGCTGGCTATTACACAAATGTCATCAATACAAGAAACTAAGTCAACCAGCAATGTATGCCGAAGCGTACTTTGTTCGCCAGGTAGTGTAGCACCTAACCTAGACTAGTGATGTGATTATTTTATCGACTGATAATAATGAAAAATATTCTTTTTTTTGGTTAGTTATGTAACAGGTTGTATTAACTCGACTGCAAAGGCCTTGTTCGTACGGTCCGCTCCTGGTAATATGCGGGTTCCGTAACGTACTCTTGATACCTACAACACTTATTGGCCTACTAGTGCACTGATGCTATCTAGCGGGAAAAGCGAGTTACCTTTGCTTGCTGTGAGACCTGAGTTCGATTGTCTCGTGTGCCTGTAATTTAACTGGCTCCCACGCCCTTCAGCCCGAAAGTAGAACAGCGGTAGAAATAGGCGTGGTGGTGGTACTTCCCAGGCGGGCCTTGCACCACAGAACCCTACCACCGTTAAATAAACACTAACTCGAACAACTTGAGTGCGATTAGCGTTAGAGGTAGTTAACTAGGTACCTACTTGCTAGATATGCACTAGATTTAAAATGTAACTAAGCTAGCGTTTTTGAAGGCTAGACTACAACTAGGGCTTGCAAAATCTGAGAAAAGACTAGACACACTAGAGAAAATTGCGTAACTGATATTCACAAGTAGAGGTTGGTAAAAATAGGTAAAAAATAGAAAGGAATAAAAGGGATTGGGCTCACGTTCCTTGGCTTTCCGTGATGAACCTCGCTGTCGCTCGCCACGCCCTGCGCTGATCTTGACGGTAGGTGTCTCGAAACTGGTCCTCGGAAAACGTGTCTTGCTAGAATTTTCGAAGGATTATATGAAACTTGCGGCAAGGTTCTTCTTGCTGTCCTCTAGACTTGCGATTTGGCACGCGAAGAAGTGACGGTAGGAGCGCGTGTAACGATGGCGGAACCGCGTGCTTCGGAACTCAACACGCTCGTAGCGGGTTACGGAGAGCTGGAATCTTCTCGACCTTGTCTTGTACTCGTAGGCTTCTTGTAGCTTGTTTGATGGCGCTTCGCTCCCAACTTGCGAGACCTTTAGGCGTTTCTAGACCTAAGATCCGGGGAGAGGCCACGTGTTTCGGCTGTATCCGAAGATTGCTGCAGCCGACAGTCCTGTCACGGTCGCCAACTCGATGTTGGGGCCTAGGGTGCCTAACATCGAAAGTAAACTCGTACTACAAATTTAAGTAGTTTTATTTCTTCCTTGTGAATCTATACAAATCAAAACTGTAAGTATGTTTAACTGGTATGCGATGTATCGAAAAGAAGAGAGGGCGCAGCTAGAGTGCGGGCCTTATATATGACAGTCGCGGGGGGCGGCTGAGGCGGGGGGTGGTTCTTCAACTGTGTCCGTGCTAGGGGCGCGAACATACTCACATCCTAAAACCTTTCATTATTAGGCAGTTGCATAAACTACTATTAAATTACAGCCTTTTTAACAGTTTTATATGGTTTTCACTATGTATTTAATGCTGATTATATGATTCATATGATATATATCTCTCTTCGTATGGGACATCGAGTCGTTTAACGACCCGATGAACCCTGGTGTCAGAGTTTTTCAACCACCTACTGCAAGTAGCAGGCCAATGATATGATAATATATGTGATAAGTACGTGTTATTAAGCTACAGTACGTATTCTTGATTTTACCCGCCATCCTGACGTCAGGATGGCGGCTTACTTTAAATGCCATGTCTATATTGGTTGCCGCTATTTGAAATGATTTTAATATACATTTTGGGAGGTAACAAATCTATCTATACATCTAATAAAATCGTAACTGGTCGGGGTAACAGGAACCTCTTATAGATTTCAGAAAACACCTCTATACCGCGTTTTAGAAAACCTCATCTCCATAGAAAAGCGACATCTATTGAAAAATATTTTACCCCAAATCATTTGTTCGCGATAATCTTCGAAAATATAGAACGTGTGTACATTAGACTCTTTGTGGTGTGTAGCTACTAGCCCTGGTCAACACCTAGGATACTTTTTACCGCGGGAAAAACGCTTATTCCTACGTGAAATACGATTAAAATATTGTTCTGTGGCTGTCAAAAAGGAGAAACCTCTTTTCGAAACCTCTATATTTTTTATTGTTTTTGATTGATTTTGACATATTGAAAAGACATCAGTTTTGACGTTCATTGCCAAACACCAGTTTTATTTACATGTCTTCAGTGAGAGTATAATAGTATTCTTAACATGTCTTTATTTGATAAAAATATCGTATTGAAATACTTTGTTATGCAACAATAAATCCTGAATGTAAGTAAATTACACTCATTTATTAGAATAAGGCGCATGTGGATTGGCGAGAGCTGTGCAATATTTTACATGCACGCTGCTCCCCACTCCCTGTATAAAATTATCCGATTTTACGACAATCTGAATAGAATTTGGGATGATACCACTAATAAGCATCACACAGTTTATGATTATTTGCCATAACCCTATCAGCCACAACAGTCCGCCGCTGGACATGAACCACCACACTTCGCTTGCAGCGCAGTTCAAGATGTTGCATTACAAGGAACGTTGCTGCCCGTTCTTTAGTTGCTTTTTACGACACTAACAGGTAGAATGGGGGTGATGCTATTCTATACAGGCATTACACGACACAATAAAATTTATTATTTTTATGTGTACCTATCTTAAGATTATCTCCCTTTTTAGGGTTTCGTAGTCTACTAGAAACCCTTATAGTTTCGTCATGTCTGTCTGTCTGTCTGTCTGTCTGTATGCCGCGCCCTCATACCTTCGTCAGTTTTAGAGCTATCGACATAAAATTTGGAGAGAAGATAGATCGTGTTGACCCAAATATAGAAATGTTAAGAAAAAAATATTTAAAATGTTTTTTGGACCCCCTCCCATACAAGTGAAAGGGGGGCAAAAAAATTTTTTTTCTTCTGTAATATTGAGTAGGGTATCGTTGAATAGGTCTTTTAAAACTAAGGTGAGGTTTTTTGAAACAAATTCTCTAAAATGTTTATGTCACGAGATATTTGCTTTTAAAAAGGGCGTTTTTGACCCATAATTTGTTCCAGCTGTAACTTGTAAAGTATAAACGCTAAAAATTTGAAATAAATATGGAATATAGCTTACAATCTGAAGTTACAATGAAAACTATAACGGATATCGTACCCTTAAAGGTTTCAGAAAAAATTGAGTTTTTCTATATGCGGTTGGTCATCATACTGCTGCTAACAAACCAGCAACAAAATTAAGTTTGTAATGCTGAAAAACCTGATATTTAAACGTTGACTACGAAACCCTATTTGTGGGCGTGTCTGACACGCTCTTGGCCGGTTTTTTCAGAGAAATTCTTCCCTGTCTCATGGGCCTTACTTAGCCAAGTAAGGAGAGGCCATTGTAAGACTCAGTAGTACTACACTACATCCTGACGTCAGGATGGCGGCTCACTTTATATGCCGCGTATTTTGTAAATAAGGAGGTAATAATTATATCAGTAAAGGTAACAAATAGTAGCAATTCAGTACTAAATATTCATACATAATACATCTCATTTCGTCACATTACACCCACCATCCTGATGTACACCTTTGCGGCATTGTGAAAATTATTGATTTTTTGTAAGTTTGTTATTTTTTGCAAAAATATAGCCTATTTTCATAACATTTTGATATAAAATGGTTAAGTACTTTTTGTGCAGTGAGGGGTTTTATAATTCATAATTCATTTTATTCATGTAAAGTAAACAGGTACATTTGTGAGCAGGTACAGATGCTAAAAATAAAGTTACACTGAAGACTGCCTTTGCAGGCATGTACATGAGCATATTAAACTATTAAAAATATATTGGAAATTAATTATAGTGTTATAGTTTATATCAAAATCATATCATATTCCTACAACAATTTTAACAAGGAATCTGACCCAGGTTGTGTGTTATCCTTTCACAATGTAAGCTGTTCTGGTTTTTTGTTTGTAGGGTGACCACATTGTAATCCAAGCTGTAAAAGAGGTATTAATATAATTTAAATCATGACTGAAAAGCTTATAAGTATGGAAAGCTGTAGAAAATAAACGATTTTGTAAAAACAAACGTACCTACGTTTTTCGGCTATAATTCAGAAACTTCAATGAAAGGTGCATGAAAATAGGAATAGTAAGGAAATAACCCTACATAGAAAGAAACAGAAGGCTGTAGACTGTAATCTAGTCCGAGCCTCAGATGAAGGAAGGTAAGGATAGCGCCGGGTCAAACCCCGGCATGACGACATTTTGTTTTATAAGCATTCACAAAAGAAGGCGACCTGAAATGGAAATATTATTGCTGACATCTTGCTTAAATGCCATGTTATATGAAAAAGACGCAAACAAAAATGTTGCCATTTCAGGGCCCCTTCTCTTGTGAACCGGGTAGTACAGTCTCTCCCGGATGAGCTTAAACACTAGCCGCGCCAGTAAAACAAATAGACTCGCATACGCGTTGCAAGCGAAGCGGGCTCCAGTTTTCAAACCATAAACGGGTGAGGAGCTTAAACTAGCCGCAGCAGCAAAACAGACAGACGCGCAGACAAATTGCGAGCGAAGCGAGCTCGACTTCTAACATCATAAACGAACAAGGAGCTTAAACACTAACCGCGGCAGTAAAATACACAGACAGGCACACGTATCGCATGAAGCGACGAGGACCAAAACACTAGTGTGTTATACTAGTAAAACGCGATTGTAAAATTAGCAGACACGCATGCACAGTTATTGCGAACGAAGCTCTCGATATTTCACGCTACAAACGGCGAGAAGCCTATAGCCTTAGGCCTTATGGCGATATTTGGCCAAAAAGCTGCATTTTTGTTTAAAAGCAAACCGCTTGGTACAGTTATAGAAGGGACCAAAATAAGCAATTTCAGTCGCAGCAGTCGAAGTTTGCTCCATTGGGAACAGAGATGGCGCCACTTTTACATAAAAACCTTTAAAAAAATCTACAAGTCCAACGGGTTAACCGATTTTAATGTTTAGTATGTCAAATGAAAGCTAATTACATGAAGCAATATAAAAAAAATATAAAAGTTACGAAAAATTATTACAAATGTGCACAAATTCGATTTTTTTATATATATTTTAAACTATTTTTAAGTTTTTGCTGAAAAATAATGATAAATCATATGGAAAGGGTATGTTTTTATGATATAAAAATATAAAGAATTTGACTTTGCGTTTAACAAAAAAAATTATAAGTCAATATCTTTATTACTTTCCGCAATATATAAGTTTAAAGATGGCGCCAGACTTAAGATTAATGAGTGGCACTTATAAGATATTTTTCTGAAACCTAACGTGTGGGGTATCAAATTAAAGAGCTCCACGCGATGGTTTCAAAAATATACCGCTTTACACTTTTTTGCCCACATATTATAAAAAAAACATGAGGAAAAGAGATGGCACCACTCTTACTTATGATGATGATGAAGGAATGATGGAGGCGGCAGTACGGGCCTTCAATGCATCGCATTTAGTGTCAACGCTTTACGCTGCTCCTCATAGTCGCGGATTCACCTCTTTACAAGACCGCGCCATTCTGCCCGATTTGCTGCCAAAAACTCAAATTGCTCTCAATTTCGATGTTGCATCTTTTCATGTGTCCCATCTAAACATCTTTAAATCTAAGGAGTTGACCGCCATGCTTTCGCTTGCCCTCCTCTAGCTCAGAATAGAAGATGCACTTCGCCACTCACTTATCTGCCATCCGGGATAAGTGACCGCATCACTGAAGCTATCGACGCATTAAGTAGGCTTCAATGCCACCAATATTGGCTCGTCTTAGAACTTCGGTGTTGCGAACTCGGTCGGACCATCTAATCTTCATGATGGTGCGAAGGCATTTAAGTTGGAAGATACATCGTGCGTATGTGGTGACGATACACACACCAGGTTTCGGAAGAGTACAGAGGGTTTGGCAGCACAATCGCCATATATACGGATATTTTCGTGTCTAGTTTAAAGTCGTGCGAGCAGAAAACCTTGGAATGTAGCTTCCCAAATGCTGCAGCTGCAGCACTGATTGCGTAATTGATCTCAGCATCAAGGTCACACTTAGCTGTTATAGTGTTCCCTAGATATCGAAACTTGTCAACCTGTTTCAACATATCTTTACCAAGCTTAATTGTCAGTGTCCCACGATCTGGTGTATTCAGGGATATAACTTACGTCTTTTAACACTGATTTCTAGGCGGAATATGCAGCATGCATGGTGAAAAACGGTCGTCAGTTGTTGCAGGCCTTTTGGGGATTCTGCAAAGAAGCTAAGGTCATCTGCATACATAGCTTCTATTCGGTAATAAGTGCATGCGAGACTTTGATACGCGCCTTAAATCTAGCCAAATTGAAAACATGCGGACTCCTTCGAAGACAGTGTAACGTGAACAGTTTGGGCGCTAGAACGCACCCTTGTTTCACCCCACAGGTGACGGGGAAGAAACCAGACTGATCACCGTTAGACGCAGCACTGAAAATGCTTGTCATGCAGGAGTCTCAGGAGGCGCACAAACTTCTCCGTGTACCCTAGTTTTCCTAGGACCATCCAGAGAGCTTCACGAGGTAGACTGCCGAACGCTTTCTCTAGGTCAACAAAGCAGAGTTACAACTGACGACCTTGTTCTCAGCTTTTTCCTGCAGTAGACGTACCGAGAAAATAGCTTCACAAGTGACTGTGTCAGATTGAAAGCCAAACTGGGTTTCGAGCAGAATCTTTCCTGATAAGTCCTTCAAGCGGTTTAATAGGACTCTTGCAAAGGCCTTTCCAGGGACCGATAATAACATACCGCGGTATGAGTTATAGTAAGAACGTTCGCCTTTGTTCTTGTAGAGGGCACTAATGAGAGACACTTTAAAATCATCCGGGACTTGCTCCTCCTTCCATATTCGAACAAAAAGTTTCCATACCAACAAGTGCAGCTCCGCACCGCCATATTTAAGTATTTCACCTGGTATAAGATCAATGCCAACCACTCGCTTATTATGCTGGCGGTCTGGTCTTCATCACGCGACAGGGGCTCGTCCAGCTCGGTGGCTAGGAGGAGTCGAGGTAAAGCTGTTGCTCTGCTTGGCGAGTTTTGTCATGTAATCTTATAAATTTTGTTATCCTTAAGCAGCTGTGTACCGTTTTGTGCAAATAAAGTTAAATTTACTGCTTATTTGAACTATCTAACTATTAAGTTAGATAGTTATTTTTTATATGATAGAAGGCATTATACTATTTCTACTACAACGATAAATGCTAAATACACAATAGAATTAAAAATAAGAGCGGGCTCCCATACACTAGATGTGTTTTGTATGTACGTTTGTATTGATAACGTACGCGCGAGTCCGACTCGCTCTTGGCCGACTTTTCATATCAATTGTGTTATTAATTAAATAATAATGTTAAAATCTGTGGTTGTGTGGTTAAATTCTTACTTTTAAATCTTTTTAAAAAATTAAATAAGAGTGGTGCCATCTCTTTTCCTCATTAATTTTTTAATATGTGGACAAAAAAGTGTAAAGCAGTATATTTTTGAAACCGTCGTGCGAAGCTCTTTAATTTGATACCCCACACGTTAGGTTTCAGAAAAATATCTTATAAGTGCCACTCATTAATCTTACGTCCGCCGCCATCTTTAAACTTATATATTTCGGAAAGTAATAAAGATATTGACTCACATTTTTTTTTATAAAACGCGTAGTCAACTCTTTTATATTTTTATATCATAAAAACATACCCTTTTCATATGATTTATCATTATTTTTCAGCAAAAACCTTAAAAAAGTTAAAAAGATATATAAAAAAATCGAATTTGTGCACATTTGTAATAATTTTCCGTAACTCTTATATTTTTTTATATTGCTTCATGTAATTAGCTTTCATTTGACATACTAAACATTAAAATCGGTTAACCCGTTGGACTTGTAGAATTTTTTTAAGGTTTTTATGTAAAAGTGGCGCCATCTCTGTTCCCAATGGAGCAAACTTCGACTGCTGCGACTGAAATTGCTTATTTTGGTCCCTTCTATAACTGTACCAAGCGGTTTGCTTTTAAACAAAAATGCAGCTTTTTTTTCATAATGTCTAGAGTACTACTACGCTTATCGCATGTTGCAACGCAGCACGACCGCCAGCAGGGGCGTGCGCTCCCCCCTGTATCCGTCACTGAGCCAAGTACCTAACAAGCACAATCATTGTTCAAGAACATATAGGTAATTTTAGCAAGACATTCCACTTTATGAATTGGTAATAGAGGCGCTAGAGCCAGATCACACGTATTGCAAGAGAAGCAACGTCAATATTAAACATTAAAACAATAGCGTTGCAATTGCAAGCAGCTCTATAAGAGTTTTAGAGCGCAACGATAGCACATGTATTGCGAGCGAAGCGAGCTCGACTTTTCACGTTAGATTTAGTAAGGTATAAGCAGCTTTGGGAAGGAAAGGCGCCTGACTGACTGTAAGAGGGCTGTACATTTTTTTTTACTATTGCGAACGTAAGCTAGTGCCGCCCCCCCGAGATTTGCGCCCTGGGGCACGTGCCTCACTTGCCCCTATGGTAAATACGCCCCTCCTGCACGTCTGATAAACATTTGAGGGTCGTTTCAGAACTATTGTGTATAGTAATTAGTAATACTGAAAGGTTATCAGCCTTTTACCCGCACCAAAGAAATCAATCAACTGTGCATGCTACACTACTACTAGTTTCTTTGGAAAAGTTGTAGGTCTTGCCAAGATCTACATGACAGGTGTCAGCTGTCATACTAAAAAGTCGTTTATATCGGAAACTATGCGTGCTAGATATTGGTTTCTTCGGGAAAGTTGTAGGTCTTAACGAGATCTACATGACAGGTGTCAGCTGTCATACTAAAAAGTCGTTTATATCGGAAACCATGCGTGCTAGACTATTGGATTCCTCAGGAAAATTGTAAGCCTTAACGAGATCTAAATGACAGGTGACAGCTGTCAAACTTTAAACTCGTTTATCTCGTTAACTGTGCATGCTACACTACTAGTTTCTTTGGAAAAGTTGTAGGTCTTGCCAAGATCTACATGACAGGTGTCAGCTGTCATACTAAATAGTCGTTTATAGCGGAAACTATGCGTGCTAAACTATTGGTTTCTTCGGAAAAGTTGTAGGCCTTAACGAGATCTACATGACAGGTGTCAGCTGTCATACTAAAAAGTCGTTTATATCGGAAACCATGCGTGCTAGATTTTGGTTTCTTCGGAAAAGTTGTAGGTCTTGCCAAGATCTACATGACAGGTGTCAGCTGTCATACTAAAAAGTCGTTTATAGCGGAAACTATGCGTGCTAAACTATTGGTTTCTTCGGAAAAGTTGTAGGCCTTAACGAGATCTACATGACAGGTGTCAGCTGTCATACTAAAAAGTCGTTTATATCGGAAACCATGCGTGCTAGACTATTGGTTTCCTCGGGAAAATTGTAAGCCTTAACGAGATCTAAATGACAGGTGACAGCTGTCAAACTTTAAACTCGTTTATCTCGTTAACTATGCATGCTACACTACTAGTTTCTTTGGAAAAGTTGTAGGTCTGGACGACATCTACATTTTAAGTGACAGCTGTCAAACTTTAAACTCGTTTATCTCGATAACTGTGAATGCTACACTACTAGCTTTTAAGCTGTCACTTAAAATGTAGATCTTGGCAAGACCTACAACTTTCCCGAAGAAACCAATAGTCTAGCACGCATAGTTTCCGATATAAACGACTTTTTAGTATGACAGCTTGTAACGTTGCAGTTACATATTCTTACTAATTTAACTTAAACACTTAAAGTGTCCTAATTAAACCTTTTCAAACCTAATTACAAACCTAATACCTTAGTAACAAAATAATTTCATAGTAGGATATTATCAAATCTGAAATCGTCACTGTTTACAAATTCCAAGTCGAGATGCGGCTATAATACTCGAATCAGGCCGTCGAGTTCTTTGTTAACCGATCGGCGTCATTAGGTGCCAGGTACCGCATTCCAGCCTTTGTCTAAAACATGGCGTGATATTTTAAGCAAGCTGATTGGTCAAGACGGTCCTTAACAACCGCCGCCGGGTCCACATTCGGAATCTATCGACAGGTTTCGGCTGTCTTCGTGCCTTTGTGTTGGAGCTACTGTTGACCGCTGCTTGCCATTCCGAATTAGGGACATATATATAAGTGATCTGGGATTCCGAAAATCTCGCTTCACGCACTAGGACGTGACGCGCTTCCATACATATTAAAAAAAAAATCGTTATCGTAAAAGACACCGGCACCGTACCTCGACATCGGCACGTTATTGCCGTAGTTAAATAAGGGTTAAGAACCATCTAGAAGAATACCACCACTACGCACTACACCCACGACGGTGGATTTTCCGAAGTGAAGACGCTTCCTGCAGGTACCAGCTCACTATCAGTTGCGACTGCGAGACCTCTACACTGAAGTCAAGACCCAGCCGCCTGTCGACCTTCTTCGCCAGGGGAGTACCGTTCTACGCCAGCAGAAACAGACTACTTAGGCCGTACCTACCACGACCCTTCCGGTTATTTTTTATTTAAATAAAATCTTTGTAATTGATGACGAGTACCCTCTCTTATTTCATATCCACCTAGGGTCACCCGTCACAAGCTGACACCTGTCATGTAGATCTCGTTAAGGTCTACAACTTTTCCGAAGAAACCAATAGTCTAGCATGCATAGTTTCCGATATAAACGACTTAGTATGACAGCTGACATCTGTCATTTAGATCTCGATAAGGCCTACAACTTTCCCGAAGAAACCAATAGTCTAGCACGCATAGTTTCCGATATAAACGACTTTAGTATGACAGCTGACACCTGTCATGTAGATCTCGTTAAGGCCTACAACTTTCCCAAAGAAATTGTATGTTTGATTCCGAAGCTGATCTTAGCGCAGTGGAAGCAAATTAAAGTTATCTTAAAATCTAAAACTAAATGGTCGATCAGCCTCGGAACAACATTTGTCTACGATTTGTAGTGCTCTTTACTATAGCTAAATAAAATAAATTTAATGAGAGAATTTTGTTCCGGAAAGTTTCCGGCCGAGAAATTCTTGTTTCCAAAGTCTACTTAAACAGGACCTAGCAGCGAATTGCTTACCGTGCGAACCATGACGCCGCCGTTTCCTTGTAAGTCTAGTTTTTGACAGGAAAAAAGGTATCAGGTTTTGGAGGAAGACATTTGGATTGGAATTTAGGTACTAGACTTACTGCACCCGGACACCAGCTCGTGTGGCACTCCGTCCCTTCAGCAATTTTGGTTTCACCTTAGTTTTCACAAGCACTTGGGTTCACTGTTGTTCATAGTTCGGCCACGTTGGCCCTCAATAAGAATCCTGCCCAGTTCGCATTCAAAGCGCACTACAAAACCATTAAAAATATGTGGCTAACACTGGACGCGCGAGTGACTAAAAAGTAAGGTTATATCGCCGACGGCCGCGTGGTTATCGAACCGACTGACAATCAAAGCGCCGGAACCAAATCCACTTGGTTCACTTCCCCACCGAACAGGGAAAACCACACGAGAAAACCGAAAGCACACTAAATTACACCATTTATAATTAAAATTCGCATCAACGATGCGCGCGCACGGCCACAGGACGGGACAAAGACAAACAGTGTTGCCAGCGCCGTCAGTCGCGCGGTCCGTCAGACGAAATGGCGGGAAACAATAAAACGCGCGTATACATGATGCGAAACTAAACATTCACCCGCCCCGGACCGACCCATCGGTCCGCTCAATGCATGGCAGGCGTGATAATGTAGCTACTGCTCGCTTAAGAACTGAATCCCCCACCTGAACTTCTGCAACTCGAGGAGTGCCATCACTACCCGGAAATAGGTTGAGAATGCGCCCCCGGCGCCAACGCAGTGGCGGTAGGTTGGCATCCTTAACCAGAACGAGATCCCCAATGCAGGGGGGTTCAGTCCTGTCCGTCCACTTAAGGCGTTGCTGCAGAATGTGCAAGTACTCAAGCGACCAACGCTTCCAAAAGTTTTGAGTCATTTGCTGCAACAACTGATAACGCGACAAACGATTGCTATTCACCTCCGTATAGGGATATTCCGGCAAGGCGTTAAGTGGGCGGCCAATTAAGAAATGCCCTGGCGTCAGGGCCTCTAAATCATTTGGGTCTGAGATGAGCGGACACAAAGGACGCGAATTGAGTACAGCCTCAATTTTACAAAACACGGTCGCCAGCTCCTCAAAGGTCAAAATTGTTAACCGTACGACACGCAACAAATGCGTCTTAGCGGACTTTACAACCGCTTCAAAAATACCACCCCAGTGAGGGCACGCTGGTGGATCGAACACCCAGGTAATGCCCTGACGGGAGAGGCCCGTGCTGATGGCTTCCTCGTTCTCCCTTAAGAACGTTACAATTTCTTTCATACACCGATCAGCACCCTTAAAGTTGGTACCACAATCCGACCTGATCAGCGCTGGTCGCCCTCGTCGCGACGTAAATCTCTCCAGCGCTGCCAAAAAGGCCTCCGTAGAAAGGTCGGCCACGAGCTCCAAGTGGACGGCCTTGGTGGCTAGGCACACGAACACGCACAAGTACGCCTTGACAGACTTTGCGTTCCGCAGGCGTGATGCCTTTACCATGAAAGGGCCTGCGAAATCCGTTCCCACACCTGCAAACGTCCAGGCCTCCGTCACCCGGTCCGGTGGAAGATCTCCCATCTGTGGCTGCATTGTGGCTGCCTTCAAACGGTAACAAGGCAAGCACCTAAACACAACGCTACGTACCGTTCGTCGTCCCGATAAGATCCAGAACTCGCGCTGTAGAATGGCCAATAGCGCATTACAGCCCGCGTGCGAGTTTTCTCATGACGATCCCTGACTAAGAGCTCAACTAAGGGTCCCTTTTTGAAGTAACAGTGGATGCCGCGCCGAAAAGGGCAGGCTAGCGTTCGAAGTCTGCCTCCAACCCTGAGCATACCTTGCTCATCCAGGAATGGGTTGAGGCGCACAATTCCTCCCTTCAGCTTTCCACGTCCATCCCTGAGCAGCCTGACCTCCTCTTCAAAATGTTCCGCCTGGACGACTCTAACTAATGAGCATAGAGCCGCATTCCGTTCCGCAGGCGAGAGGACAGGTGTAAAGTTCCGTTCTGCTTGAGGCTTCCTGCAGTTGTTCACGAACCGTTTGATCCAACCTGTCACCCCAAGAAGTTTGTCGAGGAGCTATACCGTTCCAGCAAGAAAGCTGGGTTAGGCTTCGGTACGAGTTGCCCCACGTTCACTCGCAAACCTCGATCAGGTGGCCCAAGCGGCGCCCTGCACTCGTTGAATGG
Organism: Phthorimaea operculella; assembly: GCA_024500475.1. Taxonomy (NCBI): domain Eukaryota; kingdom Metazoa; phylum Arthropoda; class Insecta; order Lepidoptera; family Gelechiidae; genus Phthorimaea; species Phthorimaea operculella. The sequence goes on from JANFCV010000238.1 coordinate 456,448, forward strand.
CCATTCCTGCGGCGACTCAGTCAGCCATTGAGGTCCCCACCACAGTGGGTGACTCACCAAATCAGGTGCCCTGCACCCGCGCGAAGCGCAGTCCGCTGGGTTCCATTCTCCCGGTACGTGCCTCCACACTAACGGAGTTTCCGACCCCGTAATCTGTGACACCCGATTTGCCACGAAAACCTCAAGTGTATGTACCGACGTCTGCAACCAGCACAGAACTATCCGACTGTCAGTCCACGCGTACACCGTTTCATCCAAGTTGATGGTACCACGCAGATTGCAGGTTACATGATTTAGCAAGCGCGCTAGAAGAGCTGCCCTGCCAATTCCAATTTGGGGATGGTCCATCTAGTTCTGACTGGTGCCACCTTACTTTTGGCCATAACCAGACGCACGTGCACAGTTCCCGTTGAACTTGCTGTCCGAAGGTATACAGCTGCCGCGTACCCTCGCTCCGAGGCGTCACAAAACCCATGTAGGGTAGCCTTACATCCCACCGATGGGACTAACTTGCGGGGTATCGCGATGTGCACAATCCCTGGTAAGGTGGTCACAAACTTGAGCCAATCCTTCAACAACTCTCCGGAGAGTTGGTCGTCCCATCCTAAGTTGGCTAGCCACAACCTTTGTAAAAGCACTTCGCCATGAACGTAACCGGGGCGATCCATCCGTTAGGATCGAACGTTCTAGCGATTGTCGACAGTACCGACCGCTTAGTCCAAGTTTTCTCCAAAAGGTCGGGCTCGATCTTGTACGTGAATACGTCATGCGTTGGCCTATATTGCACCCCGAGGATGCCCAACGTGTTTGGATTGTCCGGGTTCTCAAAGAGGTGCGGGTCCTGATGGAACTCGCCTGGCAAACCGGCCAGGAGCTCTGGGCAACTGGACAACCATTTCCGCAACTCGTAACCTCCTGAACCCATGATCGCGATCAGCTCGTCTCGTAGAATTAGCGCCTGCTCCACGCTATCAGCACCCGTGCAGATATCGTCCACGTAGACGTCGCGATCCAGTACTGCTGCGGCTCGAGGATATCTTACCCTTTCCTGTGCGGCCAACTCTCGCAGCGTACGTACTGCCAAATACGGACTTGGCTTAAGTCCATACGTCACCGTGTTAAGTTCGTATGTGACCATCGGCTCATCTGGGCTCTCACGCCACAAAATCAGCTGATACCGACGGTCATCCGGATGTATCATGGTTTGGCGAAACATCATTTTGACGTCTGCGACGAACGCTACCTGGTGCAAACGAAAGTCTGTGAGAATGTCCACAATGTCCCGGTTCAATTTAGGACCCGCGTGCAAACATTGGTTCACAGACACACCATTCGAGGTAGGAGCAGAACCGTCAAACACCACCCGTATTTTTGCCTCAGGTGACTTCAAGACAGCCAGGTGTGGAATGTAATAATGCTCGACACACCTCCAATCCAGGCTGGACACCGACATGTGGCCCAATTGAATATATTCCCGCATGAATTCTATATACTTCTGCCGAAGTGCTGGGTCTCGCCTCATCTTCCGCTCCATTCCGAGTAGTCTCCGTTCCGCGAGCTGTCGCGAACTACCTAAAGTGGGGCGGTTTGGGAGAAAAGGTAGCCTGGTCACGAATCTGCCTGACGGGCATCTCGCAGTGTTGTATTGATAGAACAACTCGCACTCGTCATCCTCTGGCTTCCGTCTGTCCGCCGTGGGCGGCTCTTCAGACTCCCAAAACCTCTGCAGCACCTCTGACAGCACACTACCATAGAGGACCGTATCCCCTTCTGGTAGGTCCTGAGGTCTCCAAACTGGGCCGAAAACAACATACCCCCCTGTGGTATCTACGGCCACCAAACCAGCTTCCTGGAGTACCTTCTTCCTACCGCACCATAATCTCCCGAGGACGTCCGACCCGAGAAGTACGTCCACCGTACCAGGAGTATCAAAATCAGGATCAGCTAACTCCAACCCTGTGGTTAACCCTCGTACCGTTGGTGGTAACCGAACCTGAGGGAGTTTCCCAACCACTTCATCCAGCACCACGGCTGAGACTTGATAGCTGACCCTGTACATGTGCGACCTACTGCGTACTCAAAGTTCTTCTGACCCCGAATGTCAGGCACATTTAGGCCCCGATGCCTACAGCTTCATCCGCACTTGGCTGTACATTTAGGCCTAGCCTACTCACCAGCTTACTCGATACAATACATCCCTGAGCCCCTGTATCCAGTAGGGCTCTTACTTGAATGGTCCGGCCACCGTATCCCCATACCCAAATCTTAGCCGTTGGCAAAGTACCGTGATTGGACGGGGAGCCGAAGCTGATGAGTAGGCGGCGATTACCTAGCGGGAATCCAAACGCGGTGAGGCCGCGTCCCGCGGGGTATCCTCGCTACCCAAACCTGTGTATGGGTCCCACTCCTGCTGGTAGGGAGGTCTGCCCATAAAGGCCATGGCTGGAGTTCTATAGTACCCCGACGGCAAACGTCCGTACCGAGGTTGCGCCTGTAGCCGCGGGTACTCAGGCATAGGCGGAGGCATGCGTGGGTCTTGAGACCCAACCAGGTGGCTCAAGCCCGCAGAATACTGCATGTACCCTGGTGGCTGCCTAGTGCTCCCTGACACCCGCCCGTTTGATCCCGTACCTGGGATGGGTGTCCTTGGCCATGTTCCCGTGTCGTTCCTCCCCAATCCGGCACCTGCTGCCGTGGTGGAGATCGTCCCCACGTCCGTTGGTAAGTGGGCTCCGACTGTTGACGTCCCCCTGGCTGTCCCTGTGACCGATGCGGAGGTGGGCTCCTCCTTGGAGGGGGTGGGGAGCGTTGCTCCCTCCTTTGGTGGGCAGACTCCCTTCGCTGAACCGATCCAGCGCTGCCCCCGGCGTCTCCGGAGCGATTCATGCAGAGCAGCGGATGGTGTGCACCCTGGCAGTACCTACAGTTGGTGTTTGAAGGGCACTCTCGCACCTGATGCGGCCCCAGGCACCGATAACACCAACTCCTCTGCTGTGCCACACCCCGTCTCCTCTGAACCCGCTGCGCAGCAAACTCCTGACACGCTGTCACCCCGTGGCCTGTCTCCCTGCAGTAGGCACACCCTGATTCCAATGCGGCGTTGTACCGCCTGGGTTGCCTACTGTTGCCTCCTCGCGCCGGTGCACCCGGCCGTTCCGGGTGGCGAGGGGCAGAGGTCTCCTTGCGAGGGGCTTCCCCAGCCTGGACGTCCACTCGCCTGCTTTCGGCCTCGAGGAACGACTTCAGATCCTCGTAGGTCGGGAGGTGGTCCGAGGACTTGCCCCCATGGAGCTGCTCGAATCGAGCGACCATTTCGCTCGGCAGGCGGCGAAGCACTGTGTGGACCAAGATATAACCGTAGCCCGCCACTGGCAAACCCTGTCGCTCTAGTGCGCTGACCGCGACGCTGACTGGGTGGAAGATTTTCTCGCGGAGGTCCGTTCCTCGCGTTATGGTTGGTATTGACAGCCACTGGTCTAACAGCCTGTCTACAATCAGGCGCTTGTTCCGATACCGGTCGGTAAGGATCTTCCACGCCACCTCATAATTGCTATCCGAGACAGCCAAATGCGTCAGCAATTCATGAGGCTCTCCATGTAGCCTGGACATCAGCTGAGCCATCTTGTACGCTGGCATTATGTCCGTCCGTGTGTGGACCACGCTGCTATACAGGTCCTCAAACGCCGGCCAGTCGGCGTAATCGCCTGCAAAGACTGGAACCGTAACAGGCGGAAGAGGCACCTGTAATCCTTGTCCCACTTTACCACGGAATGGCTTTTCCTTTCCGTCACGTCGCCTAGATATATCCGCAGCTGCCTGCTCAATGTATTGTGCCAGCTCCAAGCACTGGCTTACGTCGCCCTCGACCCGCTCCCGATCTTCAGGGTTAGGAGTCTCCTCAAGGAGAATGAGGCACTCTGTGAGGTGTTCCGACATAACCCGAACCCGTTCATCTGCCTGTTGTGCACTTTTCAAGAGCGCGTCCTCCCGGTCCTCGCGGCCGATCATTGCCGCTGTGGTAGTAAACCACCTTAATCCTGTCTTAATAGCAGCCTTATACCTGGCGATCGAGGGAGCCATGGTACCAACTTTTACACACTCGACTTAATAAAAACGAAAAACCAATAAACAAATACCACAAAATAAATGTTAGTTGACTGGCCTAGACCTTACCGATAAGGTACCTTTCACTAGGCAAACAATACAGTCACAAAAAAAACCGAAACAATATTTTCCAAAATTAATAAAATATGTGGGTAATATAAAAAACACGCTTAATACCAAATTACGGTTAACTATGTTGCAATAAAGCAACCACGCTCTGCTACCAAAAAATGTTTGATTCCGAAGCTGATCTTAGCGCAGTGGAAGCAAATTAAAGTTATCTTAAAATCTAAAACTAAATGGTCGATCAGCCTCGGAACAACATTTGACTACGATTCGTAGTGCTCTTTACTATAGCTAAATAAAATAAATTTAATGAGAGAATTTTGTTCCGGAAAGTTTCCGGCCGAGAAATTCTTGTTTCCAAAGTCTACTTAAACAGGACCTAGCAGCGAATTGCTTACCGTGCGAACCATGACGCCGCCGTTTCCTTGTAAGTCTAGTTTTGACAGGAAAAAGGTATCAGGTTTTGGAGGAAGACATTTGGATTGGAATTTAGGTACTAGACTTACTGCACCCGGACACCAGCTCGTGTGGCACTCCGTCCCTTCAGCAATTTTGGTTTCACCTTAGTTTTCACAAGCACTTGGGTTCACTGTTGTTCATAGTTCGGCCACGTTGGCCCTCAATAAGAATCCTGCCCAGTTCGCATTCAAAGCGCACTACAAAACCATTAAAAATATGTGGCTAACACTGGACGCGCGAGTGACTAAAAAGTAAGGTTATATCGCCGACGGCCGCGTGGTTATCGAACCGACTGACAATCAAAGCGCCGGAACCAAATCCACTTGGTTCACTTCCCCACCGAACAGGGAAAACCACACGAGAAAACCGAAAGCACACTAAATTACACCATTTATAATTAAAATTCGCATCAACGATGCGCGCGCACGGCCACAGGACGGGACAAAGACAAACAGTGTTGCCAGCGCCGTCAGTCGCGCGGTCCGTCAGACGAAATGGCGGGAAACAATAAAACGCGCGTATTGTTTGGTCGATGCGAAACTAAACATTGTATTTACTTTATGTTAAAAAAAATTGCAACGTTAAAAATCGAGCTTATGTTTAGCAGTTAAACAAAAAATAAAAAAAAAATTGCTTCGGTTGTTCATGTCTGGTTCATGCCTTTTTGTTTATGGTATCATTTATGCTATACCAACGAATTATAGATTACCAATTCGTTGTGCTATACTGCATTTCACATATCGTTGGGAAGGGTAGTGTGTGACATAGTGTTGCCGGCACTCAACCACAAAAAATTTTTGTGGTTTGGCCGTGTGATGCCGGCTTAGAATAGCATCACCCCATTTCTTTCCTGTGGGTGTCGTAAGAAGCGACTAAAGGACTCGAGGGTATCATGTGTATTGCAATTTTAGGCGACAGGCTGACAACCTGTCACTATAGCGATACACGACAATAGCTAAAACGGCCCTCAAATATGTGTCAGACGTGGCGATAACGACCGTACTTTTACGGTCGTTGACGCTCTGCCTACCCCGCAAGGGATAAAGGCGTGATGTATGTATGTATGTATGTATGTACTTAAATAGTTATTCTTCATCAGATGAGTCTCTTTAATTCTCGCTTAAATGTATGACTAATTGGTAGTGAATAAGATTATCGATTCGTATGTCCCCTCATCCCCCCCAACCCCCAAATGTTGAGCACAATTTTCTTTGTCTTTTTCAACCACTTAGCTTCAGTCTTCCAGTTTCATCATTTTGGTAGATAAAAATCGATTATGTTTTCGTTAGATTTAAACACTACAACATCACATAAGAAGGGTAGCCTGACGTTTTGTGACATAGTGTTGCCGGCACTCGACCAAAAAGATTTGAAAACTAGTCTGACGGGTTCCAATCGGATCCGATGTTACCCAGAAGGGTCGAATAAAATTTTACTATATTGAACACTTATTTTTTAACCACTTTCCTTTCCTAAACTTGACTTGTATATTTTTTTAACGATTTTCGTTGTTTTTTCTAATGTTTTACCCATGGAAACCCATCTGTTGTTTACAACATGCCAGATGTGGCGAGCGCGTAAATGCACGCGCTAACTCACCATTTGTGTGATGCCACGTTAGGATCCGCTCATACTTAAAAATATCCGAAATCGCATTGAATGATCCGCGCCGGCAACTTTACTAGAGATATAAAAATGTGATAATCGAACGAAAAAAAAATAACGATTACCTATACGGCTTATCGAGTAGTATACCCTAAAAACTTAAAAGAAGAAATTTTGTTGTGTTAATATTACATACTTATATAGTTATTCTTCATCAGATGCGTCGCTTTCATCCGCGCTTAAATGTATGACTAATTGGTAGTCATTAAGATTATCGATTTGTATGTACCCCCATCCCCCCCACCGCCAAAAGTGGAGCACAATTTTCTTTGTATTTTTCAACCACTTTGCTCCAGTCCTCCAGTTTCATCATTTTTGTAGATAAAAATTGATCATTTTTTCGTTCAATTCAAACACTACTACATCACTACTTATTTCAAATTATAAATGTCACAGTACCCATCGGCTGTGAAATACACTATAGTTATTTCAAATTATAAACGTCACAGTACCCATCGAGGCTGTGAAATACACTTATAGTCTAAGCTCCCGTCGACCAAGTCTTACCTCATAGGTCTACCGCACGGACGTATACTAGGGTTGCCTGCTATCATCCTGGCAGGAACTCTGGTAAACCCCAAAGAAACAACGGTAAAATCTTCAAACAAAGAAAACGTCATAAAACCACTAAGATTCCAGCAAAACTTAATGTAAACTGCGCCATAGAGTTACTTTCTGTTGTGTGGACACTGCGTCGACGAACGACGGAACCTGGTGTTTTCGCCTATAATTAGGAAGTACAAAGCAGGCCACTGACAGACCTTTCTAACCAAACAAATGTATGCCAATGATCTAGGTATGCCATTTATAAATATATAGGTTGCCTGCTATCAGCCTGGCCTCGGTAGACCAGTCAAATGAACGCAGGTAAAATTTCAAACCATAAAACTTGTGTTACACTGCTAAGATGTCTTGCTACCAAACTAATTAGTGCCAATCGATAACCCTAGACATGACATTGATGAATATATAGGTTGCCGCTATGAGCCTGGCAGTATCCTGGTATACCTCCTCAAACAAACGTTGGTTTAATCAAACCAAGAAAACTGCCAAGATATTGAACAAAATTAGTGTCAATCGATAGCTCTAGGCATGCCACTGATGAAAATATAGGGTTGCCTGCTATCAGCTTTTTTCTGGTATACCCTCAAACGCTGGTTAAAACTTATGTAAAACTGCTAAGATATCTTGCTACCGAACAAAATCAGTGCCAATCGATAGCGCTAGGTATGCCGTTTATGAATTTATAGGGTTGCCTGCTAACAGCCTGGCAGTTTCCTGGTAGACTCCGTCAAATGAACGCAGGTAAACCCAGAAAAACTTGTAAGACTGCTAAGATGTCTTGCTACCAAACAAAATTAGTGCCAATCGATAGTCCTAGACATGTCATTGATGAATACAGGTTGCCTGCTATCAGCTTGGCAGTATCCTGGTATACAAACGAACGCAAGATTTAACCAGCGTTCGTTTGAGGATACCAGGGTATACCAGGATACTGCCAAGCTGATAGCAGGCAACCCTATGTATTCATCAATGACATGTCTAGGACTATCGATTGGCACTAATTTTGTTTGGTAGCAAGACATCTTAGCAGTCTTACACAAGTTTTTCTGGGTTTGAATAGTTTACCTGCGTTCATTTGACGGAGTCTACCAGGGAAACTGCCAGGCTGTTAGCAGGCAACCCTATAAATTCATAAACGGCATACCTAGCGCTATCGATTGGCACTGATTTTGTTCGGTAGCAAGATATCTTAGCAGTTTTACATAAGTTTTTCTTGGTTAGAAGATTTTACCAGCGTTCGTTTGAGGGGGTATACCAGGAAAACTTCCAACCTGATAGCAGGCAACCCTATATTTTCATCAGTGGCATGTCTAGAGCTATCGATTGACACTAATTTTGTTCGGTAGCAAAATATCTTGGCAGTTTTACGTAAGTTTTTCTTGGTTTGAAGATTAAACCAACGTTTGTTTGAGGAGGTATACCAGGGATACTGCCAAGCTGATAGCAGGCAACCCTATATATTCATCAATGTCATGTCTAGGGTTATCGATTGGCACTAATTTAGTTTGGTAGCAAGACATCTTAGCAGTGTAACACAAGCTTTTATGGGTTTGAACATTTTACCTGCGTTCATTTGACTGGGTCTACCAGGGATGCTACCAGGCTGATAGCAGGCAACCCTATATATTTATAAATGGCATACCTAGGGCTATCGATTGGCATACATTTTGTTTGGTTGCAAGAAAGGTAAGGCCTGTCAGTGGCCTGCTTTGTACTTCCTAATTATAGATGCTTTGAAAACACCAGGTTCCGTCGGGTCGTTCGTCGACGCAGTGTCCCACACAACAGAATGTAACTCTATGGCGCAGTTTACATTAAGTTTTGCTGGAATCTTAGTGGTTTTCATGACGTTTTCTTTGTTTGAAGATTTTAGCGTTGTTCCTTTGAGGGGGTTTACCAGAGTTCCTGCCAGGCTGATAGCAGGCAACCCTATATATTTGTCAATGGCATGCTTAGAGCTATCGATTGACACTAATTTCGTCCGGTAGAAAGATGAGGTAAAAAACTCCATTTTTGGGCCTCATAAAATGTGGCTGACCTTGGAACCTGCCAGGATTGGGAGCTGGCAACCCTAGCGCATTCTCATCTCAAAAGGAGTCTCTTTAGGTAGGTAAACGTTTGGAGCGGTAGAAATATGAGATAATTTTTGGACTTTTTTTGCATTTTCCAACTCGAATAAAAAAGTTTCCTCCAGGTTAGGAGATGGCAACCCAGTATTTTCCTGACCTCCTAAGTGGTATCTATCGCTACAGTATACGTCCGTGCGGTAGACCTATGAGGTAAGACTTGGTCGACGGGAGCTTAGACTATTATAGTAGGTCACAAATTTTTGAGGGGGTCTAAACCAATTTTTAGGGGGTACAAATCAAAAATTTCAAAGCTTTAAAATATCGGTTTTTGGTCGATATCTTTTCATTTTCATGTTGGAAATGACTGCCGCCGTAGTTTTTGCTATGAGTAAGGTGTCAAATCAGATATCCGAGCAGGTATGGCCAGGTTATAGGCCTGTCTTTAGCGATCCAGCTCATCTCAACACAGTTACTTAAGTGTTACCTTTACTGCCGCCTTTTTAGGGTTTCGTAGTCTACTAGAAACCCTTATAGTTTCGTCATGTCTGTCTGTCTGTCTGTCTGTCTGTCTGTATGCCGCGCCCTCATAACTCCGTCAGTTTTAAAGCTATCAACATGAAATTCGGTGTGAAGATAGATCTTGTTGACCCAAATATAGATATATTAAGAAAAAATTATATTAAATGTTTTTTGGACCCCCTCCCATACAAGTGAAAGGGGGGCAAAAAAAAAAATTTTCTTCTGTAATATTGAGTAGGGTATCGTTGAATAGGTCTTTGAAAACTAAGGTGAGGTGACTTTGAAACAAAGTCACTAAAATGTTTCTGTCACGAGATATTTGCTTTTAAAAAGGGCGTTTTTGACCCATAATTTGTTCCAGCTGTAACTTCTAAAGTATAAACGGTAAAAATTTGAAATAAATATGGAATATAGCTTACAATCTGAAGTTACAATGAAAACTATAACGGATATTGTACCCTTAAAGGTTTTAGAAAAAAATGAGTTTTTCTATTTGCGGTTGGTCATCATACTGCTGCTAACAAACCAGCAACAAAATTAAGTTTGTAATGCTGAAAAACTGATATTTAAACGTTGACTACGAAACCCTATTTGTGGGCGTGTCTGACACGCTTTTGGCCGGTTTTTGATTATCGCCTTGTGACATTTTGCGCTCTGTGACGTGTCGCGCCTAGGGACAAAATGAGTATTATCTGGTTCACCGTTCATTAAAAGTATCATTTATGTTGGGTATCTGACCAAATGTTGAAAATAGGGTCCCTAAACCAAAATTAGGGAGATTAATTAAAATTGTATTTGAAATAAACAACTTGACTCCCTGTGAATGAGAAAATCTTTGAATTTCTATACTCAAAATGCATTTCCTAGTTCCTAACACAGCTGTGGTCGTGGTATTGAACCTCAGTGATCCTTATTTTAAGTTGTATCTCTTGCTTCATACCGAATGAATTCTGGATATCAATTTCTTCTTTTGTGTTTATTTCCGTGGTGTAACCAGTTCGTTGGCCTAGTCCCCATACAGAAAGATCTACTGGAATTTAATCCGGCGACCAAGCAAGTCGAGGGATGGGTCCACCTCTACCAATCCAACTTCCAGGGAAACAGGTTATCAAGATGTTCTCTGACATGCCTTGATCAATGTGCTGGACGACGTGGACGACCATCCTGCTGGAAAATTATGGGCCTGTCCGTTTATTGTATTGGTAATTTTGCTCCGTCCAGAAGAACTGGGCCCCGTGTTTCGAAAATACAATTACAATCCTACAATTACAGGTGAAAATCTGCCTGTAGCACACTTGTAGTTACAATTTACAGGCTACAGGCGTTTTACGAAGACACTTGTAATGGTACGATTGTCAGGCAGGACCGCTCAGGACAGGACCAATCCAAAATCTCTCACAAGTCGAAATACAACACTATCTGTAGTGTATCGAGTAAGTCTATTGACTATTGTAGTAAACTGAGTAAGTGTATTGACTGTCAGTGTTTCGTGCGCATACGTCACTACGGTGGGGTGGGGACTACATCTGCCCCGTCAGTCTATACCCGACCGTGTCCATGAGTGGTGGTGTGTTGTCGAACCAACTCCTGTCAAGTCAATCATCAATACGATCCCTGTGGATCGTACAATGGCGACGAGGATAAATCGGGAAAACCGTGAGTAAAGTGCAATATTTTTCCCTTTTGAAAAGGGAGGAAAAGGCTAGGAAATAAAAATAATGATTGAAATTCAAAAAATATTGAACGTGCAAAAAGTAATTCTTTGATAAGAAATTTCCTACAAAAATACTAATAGTAATAATATTTCTGCTATAGCTGTAACTGCTTCAGGAGCGATAAACCATATATCTTTTGCTATAAGCTAAAGTATTTGTTTTATGTCCTATTAAGAGACCTTAGATGGAAGTCATTGACATTGGAACGATCGACGAAAAGCCAAATTTTAACTGTGTTCTAAATACTACGTTACATATCGAAAACTTGACTTTTAGTCGCTTAATAATGTTAACAAACTCTTGTAAGTTTTCACGGTATTTGATAATCAAAATTCAGGAAAATCCGTATTTATACAATTAGATCCAGGAGTGGTTTTTGAATAAATTAAACACCAGAATAAACAAAACTAAAGAACACTCTTTTATTGATGATTAATTAGGAAAAATTAGAAGAACAAAGTATGCTCACAAAATCAACCCGAAATCAAAAATATGGAAAAATACGTAGCTCACGAAATCAGGTCTGCACCCTCGAACGAACGCCTGGCCAAGTAGAAACGAACAATAGCACACGACCCCCTTTTATAGCCTATACAACCGTAGTGCTGGGCGCGAACCGAGTCTTGAAAAAACGATGCTTCTTATACGGCCTCTCCTGACAGCTCGTCGTCCTCGACGGGAACTTGGGAAGCAGAAGTAGAGCCAATGCTTGATGTCGAGGGGGCTGCTGCAGGGTCAATTGCCACGACTGGGGAGCCTGCACCAGAGTCTTCCTCTTCGTCATCTGCAAAGAAATAAAATTCTGGAGCAACCATTAAAGTTTCATTGTCCTGAAACTTTCACTCGATCACATTCATACTTTAGCTACAAGAAATGAAAATAAAAATGAAACATTTGTATAAGGTAGGAGGCGTCCCAACCACTTTATACAAATGGCATGAACTTTACCAAACATTGAACGGTCAGCAAGCTTCGGACGAGTTACTCTGCCGAAAAAAAACGGCACCAGCGCTTCAGGTGGCCAACTCCAGTATGATGTGGGCGACAAACGCCAGACAAAGCGACAAACGCTATAGGCGACAAACGCCAAACAAGGCATGATATAGGCGACAAACGCCGGACAAAGCGACAAACGCCATATAAAGCATAATGTAGGCGACAAACGCCAGAAAAAGCGACAAACGCCAGAAAAAGCACAATGTAGGCGACAAACGCCAGAAAAATCACGATGTAGGCATGGATGTAGACGACAAACGCCAGACAAAGCGACAAACGCTGTAGCTAAGCAAAACATCTCACTCATCAAAGATTATTCGACAATTATATAAGCACAATACCATTTGTTGCAATTAAGGCCAGAGATACAATATTTAGGACTAAGAGAAAAAAAAAACTCTAGTCTCTACCTACCTACTGCCTACTGGACAAGTAAAGAAAGCTATTGAAACTAGGTACTGATGATGGGGATTTGCACAAAATTACAATTACAACAAATGGCACAGTTTGTGCTACAAAAATGAAAAGTATGAACACTTACGTTCAAAAAAGGCGGCACACGACTCTGGGCACCACTCGCCTCGCCATGGCACCATGTATTGCGCCGCTGCTTGGGTCGTCTTCCCATAGCCACCACTGAGAAGCTTCAGCTCATAGCGTCCGTTAGGCAATACCCTTATCACCTTGTAAGGTCCTCGCATTCCGGGATCCAGTTTACCTGTGGACTGGGAGTATTTTATAACAAAAACAAGATCCTCCAACTTGTATACCCGCGGAGGATGTCTGCGCTCGTTCACTTTTGCATCCTGCGACTCCTGATTCTTTTTGAGTAGCTCACTTGCTCGGCTTCTAAAGATTTCACGCCTAGCTTGTCTGTCGGGAATTGAATCCTCAACTGCGACATCGCGGATGAGTGCACGAATTACTGGTGTTGTAGCATTCGTACCAACCATAAGGTTTAGAGCAGAAGCTTGCGTCGTCTTTTGCTTGGTGACATTGAGGACCAGCTGCAGCTTCCACAAGGTATCAGACCAGGATGCATTTTTATAGGTTGCTTCAATACGCAACATGTTAAGAACAGTGCGAATGTACCTTTCGACTTGTCCATTTGAGTTGTGCATCTCTGGAGTGATATAATGAATATCGCACCCAAGCTCAGATATCCATGAGACGAATTCATTCGACTCGAACATGCGTCCTCTGTCGGATACCAAGAGGCGAGGTACACCGAACAATGACACAGCCTGTTGCATGGCACGTTTGAGTTCTGGAGCATCTTGGCGATAAATCGCGTATAAGAGACAGAACTTTGTAAAGGCATCAACCAGGACTAGTACGAATTTGTACCCGTTGGACATCGGCAGCGGCCCAAGGACATCAGCATGGACCGTACCGAATGGGATGTCCGATTTATCCCATGAAGTGATGGGCTGGTGTGGAGCTCTTGGGACTCGTTTCTTGGACATGCACACTAGACAATGGGCAATATACTTCCTGACAAATTGTCGAAGTCCCGGGAACCAGAAGTGTTTCAGGATAAGATCGATGGTCTTATCTGCGTTGATATGTTCGTGCTCGTCGTGAAAGACTCTCAGCAAGCTCAGCCTGTGACCTTTTGGGATGTAGCATAACAGCCTTTGTTGTTCTCCCATCGACGTATACTTGTAGTACAGAATATCGTCCTGGGCAACATACCTATTGGAGTCCAATTGTCCATCACGCAGTTTGTCCAGTAACCCTCGGGTTTCGTGGTCAGCTGCTTGCGCAATCTGTGCCCAATTGCGAGGCTTGGAAATTTGACTTACCTGGCGTGGTGGATTACGGCTGAGATAATCAGCATGGGGGATCATTACGCCCTTTCTATATTCGATGGTAAAGTCAAAGTCTTGAAGATAGATCCACCAACGTGCTACACGTGGCAGAAGATCCTTTTTACGCTCCGTGGCTTTCAGAGCGTTGCAGTCCGTGACTATCTTAAAGTGCAACCCTACCAAGTAGTGACGGAAGTACTGCAGTGCTTTCACCACAGCAAGGGTTTCTAATTCGTAGGAGTGATATCGTTGCTCAGCTCCTTGGGTTACCTTGCTAAAATAAGAGACCACGTGTTTTCGTCCATCGTCGTGAGTCTGCAGTAGGACAGCGCCGTAGCCCCCCACTGCTGGCGTCAGTGTGGACCTCTGTCTGTAGCTTTGGGTTGAATATGGCGAGGACTGGCTCATTAGTTAACTGCGCGATCAGATATTGACGAACTTCCTCTTGTTCCTGACCCCAATTAAAATCTACGCCCTTCTTAGTCAAGTGTGCAATACACGCGGTTTTGGTGGAGTATCCTTGATATAGCGGCGAAAATACCCGGCAAGTCCCAGAAATTGACGAACTTGTCTCACATTGGTGGGGATAGGCGCGTTTACTAGAGCTTCAATTTTAGCAGGGCTCGGCCTAACCTGACCTTGGCTCACAATTCTACCCAAGTATTCTACCTCTGTACTTAGAAAAGAGCATTTTCGTAAATTTATTGAAAATCCTGCACCAGTCAGTGTTTCTAACACCTCTCGCAACAATTTAATTCCCTCTGACACCGTAGAACTCATGATTAAAACGTCATCAACGTAAACAAGTACTTGTCCCGCATCAATAAATTTACGCAACGTGTTGTTGATGATCCTTTGATAGACGATCGGGGAATTCGACAAACCATACGGCATTTTTAAATATTCGAAATGGCCTTCCGGAGTTACGAAGCCAGTAAGCGGAATGGACTCTTCACTAATCGGTATTTGGTGAAAACCGGTGGCCATGTCGAGACTAGTAAAGTATTTGTAATTACCCAAGCGGTCAATGTGATCGTCGATCAGGGGAAGCGGGTATCTATCCTTAACCGTCAAACGATTGAGTGCCCTAAAGTCGACACACATCCTATCCTTTCCATCTTTTTTCTTTACCAATATTATAGGGCTGGCGTACTCTGACTGGGACTCCCTTATTATGCCCTTATCCAAGAGGTCCTTAACAATACCACGAACCTTAAGTTTCTCTTCATAAGAAAGTTTGTAGGGACGGTAAACGACCGGTGTGGGATCCGTGAGCTTTATTTCCATAACACCAGTTTTAACGGTTGTTGTGGCAGTTCCCGAAATAAAGAAGTCCGAAAACTCATCAATGACGGTCATTAATGATTCGCGTTCCGTGCCCTGAAGGGGCGTTTTGATATCCGCCTTGTTTTCCTCCCGAACTGTATTAACCTTTGTAGACGTGTGTGCCAAAATATGTTGAGAGTCTTTTGTTCGGACAAATGTTATGCCGTCACGGTTAAGTATGTCCGTTCCGATAATGATTGGTGCGTTCATATACGACGAAGGGACAACAACGAGATCTGCTTCTATAGCAATATCGCTTAGCTCAATTGTAACTGTTACATATGATGTTGCAACTACTCCGTCTTTACTTAAACCTTTTAGAACACAATACGTTGGTTTCGGTTGGCATGAAAGATGTTTCAACATATCTGAAGAAATAAGCGATACATCAATTGCACCACTATCAATAAGTACGTCTGTTGGTATACCTTCAACTACCGCGGAAGTTACATCGTTGTTTTTAGACGTTTCTTTGGACCTATCCATGCACAAATTGACTTTACGCTGATTACGAAGCTCGGAACGATCTTTCGCGAAGCAAGAGTTCTCTGTATGTCCGGTTTTTTTGCAAAATGTACACGTCACTGTGGAACTACTTGAATTAGAGGGTACATTAGGTTCTAGAGTAGAACTCGGTTTAGGACGCTTTTGCCTACAACTGCGACCGGTATGTCCTCTTTGACCGCAGATATAGCATTTTAGATCGTTTTTATGATTTGCTCCTATAAATGGGCGTTTTTGGGATAAATTACGAGAGTCTCGATGCTGATCTTGTTTACTGCGGTTAGGTTTTGTGTAGATGGACAAAAACGACACTAAATTTTCAGGGTTTAGATCAGCATTTGCAGCTGCTGCTCTTATCTGTGGATTATCTATGCCACGTATCACTATTGCAGTCATAAGATCACTACTGAGCCCTTTAACAATACGGAGACGCAATAGTGTACGCCGGGCGTATTCTGCATAAGTTGGATGCCTATCCGACGTAGACTTCATTACCTCGAACAAAATGTTAGCGTAATCCATCTTTCGAGGACACAACGGTGTGAATTCGAGCTTAAAATTCGACCATGTACGGTCATTCGTCACCCATTCGTTCAGCCAAATCCTTGCATCACCCTTGAGACACGACGCTACTCGCGATAAGCACTCATGGTCATTCCAGCCATTTGCAGTTTGCGCCCTATCTACTTCTTGACACCATGTATTAATATCATGAATGGTGGGGTCGAAACTCGACACAAAATAATTTGATTGCGAACGACCTGATTGCAACGACCTTATAGCATCTGCCAGTTCTTTTGCCGCATCGGAAACTTTTGGTTCACTATTGTGAGAAATGGGGGTAGTTTTAGATTTTTCTGACTCCTGTGTCTGACACGGAACATCTCGAAAACAGTCTGTACCACACGTTGGCACTTCAGATAAACTAGCTAGCACACGTAGTGCTGGGCGCGAACCGAGTCTTGAAAAAACGATGCTTCTTATAATACTGTTTAGTCTAAGACGCCTGTCTGAAATCATACAGCAAAATAAAGCTTGGTCTAAAACGCCTGTCTGAAACTATCCAGCAAAATAATGCTAAGTCTAAAACGCCTGTCTGAAAACATCCAGCAAAATAATCATTTATCACACCCACAGAACCTATCATACAGCGCTTAAAAGCCCAGTAGCCAAAGCTATACAAAAAAAATACAGTTATCAATATTTGTTATGATTACTTTTTAAATGTAGGTATTCCATACAAGTTTTGTATCGCGCATTATCTTACACATTCTCTGTCAAATATAGTTAAAATTATGATATTTGTAGCGGTTTTATGAGAATTCTAATAGCGAAGGTGAAAAGCGCGGAAAAAAGGGGTAAAAGTGAGGCGCCGACGCAGATACAGTTCAGATAGATTAAACGAATAACTATTCAGAGCATTCAGTTACACTAAAATGTCAAGTGGATCAGGTTTAAGTGCTAGAAGCGGAGAAATATTCAGGTATGTGACAGATTATGTTATCATCATATTACTTACGATTGAGATCTCATAAGTTACATAGTGAGCACAGCGGTAGGTATAATCATTTAGTGCGTACTTTAACCTACCTTTTCGGGACGTCACTATTTAGTTATATACCTACAATTGTACAACCGATGTTGTATGTATGACGTGTTTTAAACGGAGTTGCTACCTCACGTTATAGATCTATCTACTGGCCGAGTGTCTACTGTACAACGACATGATTAGATTCTACGTTGTTGTTTATGTGGCATACAGAATAATCTTCCAGTTCATGCCCACCTGTTCTTAGTAGGTATATAAACGAAAAAAGAAAATCACGGGATCATGCCCACTCTAGTATGGATGTTCGTCCATTGCTTGCCTCACTACTTGCAGGCCTCGCATCAAAGCCAAAGTTAAATAATTATAAAGTCCTAATTATTGCTTAACATTTTGTAACTGAAAATAATTTTATTATGACAGTAGTTCTGAAGTTATTAAATGTTAAAGTTGGGAATCGGAAAAAACAAAAGTGCTAAAGTTTGGCTGTATATCGAGTATTTCGTTCTTAAATCGTTATCGTTAGCTATACCGAAGCAAACAGTGCAAAAAAGTTTCACACCATAGTAAATCTTTGGTAAAAATACGTAATGATAGTAAGATCTTTAAGAATTAAGTTAGTTTCCCTGTTTTGTACAACAATTGCAGTAGCTATTCTACATTAGAAGGAGGGATATTACATACCTATTGCTTTAATTTTCATTTTGATGAGAGACAATTTCTTGGACCAGAAATGGGCATTTTCCTTTATAACTTATAAAAATAAACCTAGCTGATAACTTTATAGGCAAATACAGTCATAATAAATATAAAAAAATGATCCTTTTTATTAGTTTATCACATAAGTAATTGAAAGATTTCATTGACCAAACGTAGCATAAGATTTATTTAGATCAAAAGCAAAATACAAAGAAAACTATACCAAACTATATTTTGATATAAACTATTTGCTATAAGGATTCACTGCTTAAATTCATGTCTCAATTAAGTATAAAAATGTTTAATATTTTGATGTGTATGTCTCCAAAGTTCTGAATTTTACTCAAACACTTATTTTTAGTAATGAGTGAATAAAAATGTGTCCCACTCCCACCAAATACATCTAAGTTAAGTATGTACCTTTGTGAAAACTAGGCACATATAAACAACTATTAAAAGTAAAATAACATAAATGGGCAGAGCGAAAAGTTAGTTGAATCATAGGCAAAATAATTTCAGTGTACAGTATTTAAACCTAAAACAGACTTTATTTATTTTAATCTGTATGGTAAAATTTATTACTAATATTTGAACAATAGTAGCTGCCTACATTTCACTGTATTATCAACAAATCAGTTCAATATAGTACAAAATACAATGCATTTGTAAATATTTTATTAAGAAGTGTGTTTCATGAAGAGAAAGATAACACAAATACTTAAAAGTAGGTATTTGAAGGAAGGTCTCTGTTTGTGTCGTTCATTTAGTAGCAGGTGTAACCTGGTCCGTAAAGCAATAAAAGCAGATATAACCTGATCGTTAAATCGATAAAAGCAGGTATAGTTATAATCTGATCGTTCAATCGATGGCAGCAGGTAAAGACCTGATCGTTAAATCGATAAAAGCAGGTATAGTTATAACCTGATCATTAAATTGATGGTAGCAGGTAAAGACCTGATCGTTAAATCGATAAAAGCAGGTATAGTTATAACCTGATCATTAAATTGATGGTAGCAGGTAAAGACCTGATCGTTAAATCGATAAAAGCAGGTATTGGTATAACCTGATCGTTTAATCGATAAAAACAGGTAAGACTTGATTGAAATCAATGTAAATTCGAAGTATTCTCATAGCAGTTAAATTGGTACCTATAAGGTTGGGCAAACAGGTAAGACTGATCATTTAATTGATGAATGGTAATAGTTACAAAAGCGAAAAACTGATTATTTAATACACATATATATTGTATGTGTGAGTTTGTGTTTCTGTAAGTACACAGCAGCGCCTGAAACAGCGTTAGGTAGACGAGGACTACAATGATAATTCATACTTCTTCTTCTTCTATCGTGTAGGACCGAGTCGATGAACACCCAGTAAATTACTTACGTAATGTTTGTCCTTCTTTCCCGTCACATCAAAGCAGGTAAAAGTAATATTTTTTTAAGTAAAGCTAGTGACTTGCGAAGCAGGAGGGTGACAAAGGCTACTTTTTGCAACAGGAAGTCATGTAAGTAGTAAATACAGCCGCGGATGAAACCGGGGGTTCCCACCCTAGTTATTGAGATATGATGAGTGACTCTCAATAGTGTATTTCTGGAGGATGAAACAAGTGGGTCTGAATGAGATGTACCTATTACGAAATGTTGCAGTATTAGCAATATCAAATCAAACGACATTTTGGATCAATGATTACTGTAGTATAGTAGGTACGAGTACCAATGATTTTCACTCAGGGTATGACGTAATACATACAGGTAGGTGTGTAAATAATGATACCTACCAATATTAATATATCGCATATTATGTGACCACGAAGTTGCCATGCTTTGGATTTTCGTCGCGGGTTCGATCCCCGTGGATATTCTCGTAATTTATAGGTATCTATTACTGTTTATTGACTCTGTTTTAAGGTGTCCTTCTGCGATTGGTACCTAACCAATAGATATTGTACAAATTTCAAGTAAGTTTTCGGGGGTAGAAGTCTTCAGGGTACCTTCCTACAATATTCTTAGATTTTGCGTTCAGAATAAATAAGAAACCATGTATGTTTTATTTCGATGCGTGCAGTTTGGATTTATTATGTTATTGTAAAAAAAAAGGGGTAAAAGATGGACCTCATGCGACGGTAACAGTCAGATGGCGTATACTTAGATACATTATACATTGCTATGTAATTAGTCTGCTACAAGTATAGAGACTATGCATCGGTGACTGCGTTGGAAATCAGTCAGCAAATTGAGGGTAAGCTTGCACAATTCAAAATAATTTCTCATTAAGCAGTTTTGTGCCGCGTTAACCTACCAGTGAAAGCGCATACCTCTTGTGGGTTACAGTCTACGACCGAGAACTATGAACTGACGACTTCTAGTGTTTAAGTACCTACATAGGTAAGTAATTTTTAAACTACAGGTTTAGACTGTCGGGTCTTTACTCAGGGATAAAAAGGGAAGCTGATTTATAGTGTAAATATAAAAAAAATAGTAATTTAAGGCGAGTACAGTGGCTGCATTAGCAACTTGTAAAGACTTGTCTGATGTTTGTTGAGTGATATAATAAGTTTCATAAACCTACACTACCTTTGCTGACTTATGGAGATAATTAATCATCAATCAGCACTGGCAAATAATTTATTATTTGGTTAAAAGTTTTGCGAATATCATACATGAGTGTACTTACCTACCTACTTATTTCTTTTTATAAATTTTGTTCAGTTAATAATAATAAGTGTTTAATTGCAACTATTCTAATGTAACGAAAAGTTAATTTAATACTAAATTACATTTTGAAATACGAAAAAGATAACTTTTGGGGTAAAAATAAATTCACTAAGCAAACTAGCAGAAAGTCAATTTCTTCTTTAGAGAATAGTGCCTATTTATTTAAGTACGAATCTAACTTATCTTCGGTTTTCGCTTTTGTTGCATCAGTACGAAAAAATAAGATGAATTACTTTCAATATTCAACTGGTTTAATTCAGTGTCAATTTCACCAGCTCCTCAGTTCATGTACAATAAAATACCGAATTATCATACTTAATATTAATAAGTTGAACTAAGCTGCAAAATCATAACAATAGAACTAGTCAATAATGCCTTATGCGAGTATAAAATATTTGACGATACGTATCTTTTTTTATCGATGATAAAAATAAAAAGTATCTAAGCATTAATCCCCTACAGATCTCAAGGACTGCAGATTGAGTCAAGCAAAATAACATGTCCCTAATTCAAGGAGAATAAGGACTTGTTTTCTTTACCCAAGCAACATTATATCGGGTAAATTATATATTGAATTCTAAGTCTATCACTAGTTAAAATAACAATATAGTTGAAAAATGAAAAAAAAAACGAAGGAGGGGGAAAAGGTAATAGACAAAATACTTAGTTTGTTTAGATGTAATGAATTTATAATTTTATTAATTTGTGCGTAACATAGATGTAATGAATTTATAATTTTATTAATTTGTGCGTAACATAAATGAAATTAAGGAAACCTACATAAGTACACACGTGTTTACACTAATCTATTTGAATATGCTTTATTCTACTAGTAAAGTAAACAATTGAATATTATGAAAATATGCAACTCAGTTTAATATGATGTTAGAAAAAGTAATAATTTATTACAAACGGTTTTTAGAAAATATTATTTAATGGATCAAAATTAATCGAGGAGACCATAGCAAAACTAAAACAAGAAAGGGATGTAGTGTATCGAGTAAGTCTATTGACTATTGTAGTAAACTGAGTAAGTGTATTGACTGTCAGTGTTTCGTGCGCATACGTCACTACGGTGGGGTGGGGACTACATCTGCCCCGTCAGTCTATACCCGACCGTGTCCATGAGTGGTGGTGTGTTGTCGAACCAACTCCTGTCAAGTCAATCATCAATACGATCCCTGTGGATCGTACACTATCGATTCATTCATTTCATTCACTCAAAATTGAACGTCAATGTCCTATCAAGAAAATTGTGAAATGTGATTATAAAAAAAAATACCCGGAAAAGTACTAACTTAAGACGAGGCAGTATGGTCTGAAGACCTTCGCCTGTCCAGATAGGATAAAACAAAAAAAAAATGTGAAATGTGAAAGGTTTCTGTTCCAAATTGATACATGGTTTTCATAAAATTAATCCACGAAACATCCGACATATTTTGTGAAAGCGGGATGGCGACCGACAGAAAGAAGGCCCCGTACCATTACAGCTGGGCTCCTGTTGGTGCACCTGGTGGTCTACATCAGGTACTCCAAACCTTCGTTGTCTATTCGCCAGCAGAAGCGTCCCAGCAACCTGAACAACTTTGGCTTTGGGGTAATATCTGTAACTCCTATAGTCCAGCTGTAACTCCTATATATAATGTTTATATTTATAAGCCTTTATAAGCCTTTATTGCTGACACGTAAAAAAACCATGGCCATGGTATTAGGAGTAAAAATGGAACTCGAATTATCAACATGGCTCATGAAAATAAACTGAAAGTGATGAATACCTGCTTCAAAAAGCAAACAGACTCAAAATGGACATGGAGCTCACCTACAGGAGAGTATAGAAACGAAATCGATTACATAATTTAAATATAAACTGGACAATGTTAGTTTTAATTGTAGTTTAGATACAATTCAGATATTTTTAATATTAAAACAGAAAAAGTAATGTCACGAGTCAACAACAAGTTGACATGTGTCGTTGCTAGGGTGCACCACAGACAGTAACCATAGAGGCTAGGTACTATCCTCTTTACACCCTCCGAACTTTTTAGAGTTTGCAGCTTGATCAAACTCTTCTTAGCCCAATTTTCTGACTCAAGTCTTGAAGTCTTGGACCGTAGAGAGGTTTCGTGAACATGTCGGCTAACTGGTTTTCTGAAGGCACTTGTTTAACTTCCAGTTCACCGTCGGCTACACGTTCACGCACAAATAGGTGCTTTATCTTAATATGTTTGGTACGCTTGTGGTACTCGTATTTTGGATTTTGTGAGAGCTTCACCGCAGATTCGTTATCAAGGTGAAGTACTGGTTTTTCTAATTTTATAAGTCTGTTCAGTAGACTATTTAGCCACATTATCTCCTGAGTGGCTTCGCTAGCCGCAATAACCTCAGCTTCAGTTGAAGATATGGAGACGATTGTTTGTCGTGCTGCTTACTCTTCCAGCTGATTGCAGCTCCTGAGAGCAGGCAGACCATTCCCGATGTGGATCTGCCGGTCGGTATGTCTCCGGCGAAATCAGAATCAGAGTAGCATATCATATGTTGGGGCGAGGTCTGGCAATAGACTAGGCCTTTCTCCACCGTTCCTTTTAAATAACGGAAAATCCGTTTTACTGAAGCAAAGTCTTGTCTTGTTGGAGATTCCAAATTTCTAGAGGCTTTGTTCACAGCATATGATATGTCAGGCCTTGTGCCTACTGATAGATAAGTAAGGGCTCCAACGGCCTGTCTGTAATTGAAAGTTGTTTTGTTTTCACGGTTTTGTTCCTCATCATCATTGCTGGTGTTTTCCTTGATAATGGGCGTTGGCGTGGGTTTGCTGTTCTGCATGCCAAACTTTTCGAGTAACTTCTTTGTATAGGCTTGCTGGTGCAGCGTTATTTTGCCTTTTTCAGCTTTAATTTCCATACCAAGGAAGTAGCTGGCAGGTTTGGTCGTGATCTTAAACCTTCCTTTCAGTTCTTTTATAAATTCATCTGCAGCGCCGGTCGTGTTTGCTGCGACGAGTCCGTCATCGACGTAGAGGCCAATCAAGACCTTGGATCTTCCTCTAGTTCTGTAGTATAGGCATGGATCAGCTTCACTCTGTTCAAAGCCATCGTTGACTAGGAATTCAGCAATGCATGTATTCCAGCATCGTGGAGCTTGCTTCAATCCATAGAGGCTGCGTTTCAGTTTACAGACCTTCTTTGTTCCGTCTTGGTAGCCTTCAGGCTGCTTGACGTAAATTTCTTCTTCTACTGTACCATTGAGGAAGGCTGTTGCTACATCAAACTGACGTAAACTCAAGTTTTCTTTGGCTGCAATAGCAATAATTGCTCGTATGGTGCTAAGTCGGGCCACGGGACTGAACGTCTTGTCATAGTCGACGCCTTGTTGTTGGGAATACCCTTTGACAACTACTCTTGCTTTGAATTTGTCAATCGAGCCATCCGGAAGTGTTTTGACTTTGTATACCCATTTGCATGGCAGTGCTTTTCTTCCTTTGGGTAAATCCACTAAGTCCCAGGTCTCGTTTTGTTGTAGAGACTTTATTTCGCTTAGCATGGCTTCTTGCCATTTTTCTTTGTAGGGCGAGTCCAATGCCTCTTTGTAGGTCATCGGGTCCTTAGGTATGTTGTTAATTTCGGCGACAGCAGCCAATACCTGATCGTCGTACCTTTCAGGTCGTTTTATTGTTGTCCTTTCTCTTAGGTTGTACCGGTTCGGTGTACCAGGGGCGGAGAACGGACGGGACTCACTGTCACTTGCAATGTTGTCATTATTTTCGGTTTCATGTTCCGTTTGAGGTTCAGGTTCAGGTACATTCTCAGGTTCGGATTCAGTGTCAGGATATTCAGGGATATCGTCATGTTCCGTAGGATAATTCTCGACCCTTTGAGTAGAGTCTGGGGCGTTGACGATGTCTCGTTCATGTTGGGTATCGTCATCTGAATCGTCAATGTCTATTTGAACTTTCTTTTCATTTGAACCGGTTGAAACATTGTTGTTGTTAGAAGTATCATTGTATGTGAAGTCTATGTCGTTTTCAGGGCTTGAGTAAAAGTTGCTTTTGGTTACTCTTACATCTTTGGAAACATATACCTTGCGTTTGGATGGAACGTAGACCCTGTATGCTTTGCTGGTGTCTGAGTAGCCAACAAATACGCCAGGAATTGCTTTTGGTGCAAATTTCGGGCCTTTATTGGGTCCTTTCTGCAGTACGAAGGCTTTTGAGCCGAAGGGATGCAGATGATGAACACAGGGCTTCCTTTTAACCCATTTTTCAAATGGCGTTATAAAGTCAATGGCACTGTTGATGCATCTGTTTGAAAGGTAGTTAGCAGTGTTAATTGCTTCTGCCCATAGGTGCATTGGTGCTTTGGCGTCAATAAGCATAGCTCTGGCTTTCTCAACAAGCGTCCTATTTTTGCGTTCAGCAATACCGTTTTGGTGTGGCGTATAGGGTGCAGATAGGCGTCGCCTGATCCCATTGTTCTTTAAATAGGCATCAAATTTGTCGTTGACATATTCTGTGCCATTATCCGTTTGCAGGTGTTTAATTTTGTCTCCCGTAAATTTTTCCATTTCTTGTTTATAAGTTTTGAAGTGTTCAAGCACTTCCGATTTCTTTTTCATAGGGTACACGCGAGAGTATCTGGTGTAATCATCAATAAAAGTGACGAAATATTTGTTTTTTCCATTGGATGGAGTGATCGGACCACATACGTCGCTGTGCACAATCTCCAGGCGTTCAGTTGTCCTTGGAGTCGTTCTTTTTGGAGGGCTTGGAACTCGAGTAAGTTTTGATTGAATGCATACGTCACATTCTGGCAAAGTCTCATTTTTCTTGAAGTCGAGTCCAATCATTCTCTCGTTATTGAGGGCAAGGTGTAGGTCTTTTTCATTCATATGACCAAGTTTCCTGTGCCAGTTTTGTATGGAGTTTTGCTTTATGGTTTGTGGTTGCGTTGAAGGAGTTATAATATCATCTATCGCTGCATTGCATTCTTCAGCTTTTAGCGATTTGATATAGTAAAGCCCATTTTTCTCAGATTTTTCCGCAATCATAAGCAGTATTCCATTTTTATTGTATACTAAGCCAACGTTGTCATAGAACGTTGCTCTAGCTCCATTTTTGGTCATCCTCGATAAGGAGAGGAGGTTTTTGCATAGGTCAGGAACGTACAGCGCGTTTTCGAGGTGAATCTTTCTGTTTTCACTTGAAAGTGTGACTCTTCCTTCTCCTTCGATATCAGAAGAAAAATTTTTCGATGCAAACTGTAGTTTCCTTGACGTTTTCTTCATGTTTTGAAAGTATTCCGAGTGGAAAGTCATGTGGGACGTACATCCACTGTCGAGTACCCATCTGTCATCAACGTCGTTGTTATCTGAAGATAGGAAGCATTCCTCACTGAGTAGACATTCCTCGGTGTAGGGGGATTGTTCAGTGTTTGGTTCTTCAGCGTAAAGACATAAGAAGGCACTGTCACAAGGTTTAGGGCTTGGTTTTTTCTTGTTGTTAGTCTTCCAGCAATTGGAGCATATTTTGTGGTTCCTTTTCTGAAAGATTTTGTTTCCCGTCTTCTTGCATATTTTGCAGATAGCGAGAAGTGCATCTTCTGTCTCTGAAGGTTGACTCGAGGTCCCGACGTTTGTGTTGTTGTGGCGAGATTCGTATTCGTCGATAATTTTTTGTTTGAGCTCGTCCGGTTTTGGCAGGGTGTCTCTTGTTTCAATGGCCACACGAAAGTTTTCATATTCTGACGACAGGCTGTACAACATGATTATCGTCAACAGGTCCTCATTTATGGCTACGTCCATTTCGTTGAGTTTGTCGACAATATCCATAAAATTGCGGAGATGTTCGCGGATGTCGCTGCGTTCGTCAAGTTTTGACAGTATAAGCCTTTTCAAGAGTGCTGCCTTTTTAGCAGGGCCTTTGCTTGCATATATGGTTTTTAGTTTTTCCCATAGTGCGTTTGCGGTCGTGCATTTTTTGATGTCTTTTAGTTGGGAAGGGGCGATTATTAAAATGAGTTCGCATCTCGCTTCTCTGTCCCCTTGTTTCTCCTCTGCAGTCGCCTCGTTTGCAAGAGGGGTCTCAATATACTGCCACAGTTTGTTTTTTGTCAGCAGGGCTTCTGCCTGTATTACCCAGGTGTCATAGTTATCCGAGTTTAGTGGATCGATACTGTACTTCGGCATTTTTATTTGGTACTGGTTTGGTACGATTTTTCTGTTTTGCCACGAAAGTATTTTTGTTCAAACTCTAGCGATCTTTAGATCTTATTTACATTCTGCTACCATTTTAACTATTGAGCTGTTTGGGTAAACAATAAACAAATATAAACTGGACAATGTTAGTTTTAATTGTAGTTTAGATACAATTCAGATATTTTTAATATTGAGACACAGAAAAAGTAATGTCACGAGTCAACAACAAGTTGACATGTGTCGTTGCTAGGGTGCACCACAGACAGTAACCATAGAGGCTAGGTACTATCCTCTTTACACATAACCTCCAACAAACCCAGCTTTTTTGATAACATACAAGTCATTCAACAACTGAACTTCTACACTAATCACAGAATGGTTCGAGCTACTCTCAGAACACAGAAACACAGACAATCCAGAAAAAACTTCTACAACCCAATCGCGAAAACTTCAAATCAGGAAACCCAACTGATAGAAAACACAAACAATTCAACAACACAGAAACGATACGACGAAGGAATTCCGAAAATGTCCCAAAAGCACTCGAGACACACCAATAAAAAACCGAAAATAGAAAGCGAAGAAACTAGACTCCTACTTGATAAACTAAGAGAACTGTTAAAAAACAAGAAAGACAAGCACATCCTCAAAGAAATAACAGAAATAAGTAAGAAAATACAAAACAACTATAAAAAGGACATAAAGAAACGAAGATTAGAAACCATAACCAACCAAATACAAAAAACAGGAGGAGTTAAAAAGGCACTAAACAAGCTCAAAGACAAGAAAGACTGGGTACCTAAGATAAAAAACAAAATGGGAACAGCGGTATCAAAACGAAAATCAATCAACATTATTGCAACAGAATACTACACTAAACTTTACAAATGTGCAAGCTCGCAGACGAGTGACAAGATCCTTAAAGATGACGGTGATGAAGAAGAAATTCCAGAAATATTGACAACAGAAGTCAAAAAGGCAATAAATTCTTTAAAGAATGATAAAGCTCCGGGACCAGACGACATAGTTAAGTTAGAGAACTATCTGAAGAGAACATTAAGACACTAACAGAAATTTTCAACGAGATATTAAAATCAGAAAGTATACCAAGCCAATGGACCATGAACACAATAACACTAATCCACAAAAAAGGAGCCAAGGATGATGTAGGAAACTATCGACCTATATCTTTAATGTCCAACTTATATAAAGTTTTCTCAAAAATACTTTTAAACAGACTAACAAGAATGCTAGACGAACAACAACCCAAAGAACAGGCAGGATTTAGATCAAAATTTTCCACTATAGATCACATTCATACCATGAAACAACTCATAGAAAAGTACCAAGAATATGGAAAATCACAATACAATATTGTGAATTTTAGAATAGGTGCACTTCTGGGCAGGTTTTTGGGGGGTTTTCCTGTCCAGGGCAGGGGGTCCGGCTAACTATACACATGTAACACCTTTCTTGTTTTAAATATTGACTTAGTGATTATTTCCATTTACTTGTCATTCATTGAAGCATAAAGACACATGCTGTGTGGTTAGCCTGGCCAGCCCCGAGGCAGTGCCTTTATTTTTATTTTTTTTATCCCGCCCGAACCGCGTTTAGAG
The DNA here is from genome assembly GCA_024500475.1 of Phthorimaea operculella. Lineage (NCBI taxonomy): Eukaryota > Metazoa > Arthropoda > Insecta > Lepidoptera > Gelechiidae > Phthorimaea > Phthorimaea operculella. The sequence continues at coordinate 485,016 of JANFCV010000238.1, forward strand.
TAGGAACCCAAATTGTTATAAAAAAGAGAAAATTTTGCACTAAAAATTTTCCCTTTTTTAAGTTTGATTTAAAATGTGACTTTCTTAAAGTGAATCTTGTAATTCCTACTGAGAAATAAATGCTTTGAGTTTTCATTGCCTTCATCGACTTCAACAAGGCGTTCGATTCCATAGACCACGACTCACTTTGGCAAGCCTTATCAAACCAAGGAATCCCGTCTAAATATATAAGGGTTCTAAGGAACATCTACTCTAACAACACTGCAAGAATTCAGCTAGAGACAAAGGGTGAGGAATTTCAGGTGAACAGAGGAGTGCGTCAAGGCGACCCTTTATCCCCTTAACTCTTCTCCGCGATACTGGAAGAGATCTTCAGAAAAATAAACTGGAATGAAATAGGACTAAAGATCGACGGTCAAAAGCTAAACCACCTAAGGTTTGCTGACGACATAGCACTATTTTCTGAAAACTCGGAGACATTGCAAAGCATGCTACAACAACTCGCTGAAGAAAGCAAAGCAGTCGGTTTAACGAAGAACAAAAACAAAACAAAGATAATGACAAATAAGATAAAGTCCGCCATAATGGTTGAAGAAGAACCAATAGACTATGTCGAATCCTACATATACCTCGGGCAACTCATATCTTTTGAGAACCAAATGGACCAAGAAATAGAAAGGAGAATAACCGCCGCATGGAACAGATATTGGTCCTTAAAGGAAATATTTAAGAGCAAAGAATACCCTATGTCCATAAAACGGAAAGTTTTTAACACATGCCTCTTGCCATGCCAAACATACGGATGCCAAACATGGCCTTTATCCCAACAGCATCTAGAAAGTCTAAGAGTGTGCCAGAAAGGCATGGAAAGAAGTATGCTTCATGTGACACGGAAAGATAGAATAAGAAACTCAAAAATAAACACTGACCAAACTGGATGATGTGGCTGCAAAAATTGCAAAACTGAAATGGTAATGGACTGGTCATACGATCAGAGACAAAGTCGAAAAATGGTCAGTAGATATAACAACATGGCCACCCAGAAATGGAAAACGCAAAAGAGGGAGACCTACAAAACGATGGGTGGCCGATATTGTAGCAACTGCAGGACCTTAATGGACAAGAAATGCTAGAATATTTCAAACATGGAAAAACCTGGAGGAGGCCTACGTGTCTAAATGGACACGCTGATACCGAGCCGATGCTAATGAAAATGAAAAATTGTTATTTTTTTTATTAAATGAGATTATAATTTAGGTAATAAGAAATGTAATTTAATGAAATGTAATTTAATGAAATGTAATTTAATGAATTTTTTAATGAAGTGCAATGTAATATTTTTAACGTGTCAGCAATAAAGGCTTATAAACAGTTACATAATGTACTTGCGAAAATTTTAAACCCGAATATGATTTTTCCGAAAACAGTTCGCCTTTTTTTTACTTTCCGCTTTATGATTTGCCAAAGTAACGTTTTCCAACTTTGGTAAATCCCGAAGATTACTTTCCTGTTTTTTCATTTGACTATTGATTTAAATTCCAGATCAACTAAATACCGCAGTAACGAAATCCATATGTATCTTATTCCATCAATTTTCTTTTCCAAATATTCTTGACCCATATGCTACTACACTTCTCAACATTTTGAAATCCAGATATATCTTATTACAAACACGCTATAACACGCATCAACTTCCAAGTTCATGTTCATGCATGTATGCAAGCAAGCAAGCAAGCAAGCAAGCAAGCATGCATGCATGAAAACAAGCAAGCAAGCATACTTGCATGCAAACAAACAAGCATGCATGTAAGCATACAAATAAGCATGCATGTATGAAAGCAAACAAGCAAGAGAGCATGCATGTATGGAAACAAACACAAGCATGCATGCAGACAAGCACGAGCAGGCATGCATACATGTCAACCTAACCCGAAGGCTATGGCAGAAGCGAGCGCTCGCTACACTCGCCTGCTCGCTTCCGCCATAGCCTTCTGAACCTAACCTATCCGAAGTCGGGGTGCCCAGAAGTCACGTGCTCGCTGCGCTCGCACCCGGTTTGTCTAGTGTCGGTGCTCGCTTCGCTCGCACTCGCGCCTCCTCTGGTTTTCGCCTTAGTAATTCGAAAGTTAATGACAGACATCGAGGTGCCGCAAATCTCCGAGCTCTCTTCGCTCGCTCCCGCACGAGCCTCTTCAGGTCTTTCTCCCATGTTCATCTGCACGTAAATACGAAACGAACCCCACCACACTTTTTCTGAATATTGTTAGTAATGGAAATTGAAATATTTCGCAAATGATAGGTACTATGAGAAGAGACAGGTTGGAAATAGAAGTTTTGGTATAGTGAAACTGGTGTCATATAAAATGGTTGCCAAAAGACACAAAGTTTAGTTTTGAACTGGAAAATGATACTTCTATAAACTGTTGGTCCGACATTATGTCATTCTGCAAACCAATATATCTGGAAACAAAGCATTCTAGGAACCATTTTCGGATTATTTCGAGAAGTAACAATTCGGATCAAAGATATGTTACCAGCTGAATAACTTTTGCTTTGGAGTCACATCTGTATCTCCTATAGTTTAGCTGGGCTCCTGGTGGTGCTTCTGATGGTCTACATCGGGTATTCCAGACCCTCAAGTGGAAGCGAAAGTAGCCTATGTCCGTTCTCGGTTTATGAGTAATCTCGGTGTAAATAAATTATAAGTAAAAAACATTTTTAAAACAAGCTTTTATTTGGGTGCGCTAAAAAGTATAAAATAATCTATTTACTACAACTTTAACTTGTAACTTTTAATGGCATTAAATCTACGTCTTCACAATTTATACCATATAAAAGCTTGTCGCGAGATTTGACCTGTGTCTAAATCAATAAGTAAATTAGAAAACCAGTGTAAATGATCATAAATAAACTTTTAAACTAAGTCACACCACACGAGTACCTGCTTAAATCTCGCGACAAGCTTTTATATGGTATAAATTGTGAAGACGTAGATTTAATGCCATTAAAAGTTACAAGTTAAAGTTGTAGTAAATAGATTATTTTATACTTTTTAGCGCACCCAAATAAAAGCTTGTTTTAAAAATGTTTTTTACTTATAATTTATTTTTTGCTTTTTAGTAATCTCTGGAAAAAAAAATTACAACATTCTTCATTGACTTTGAAACTGCGTTCATGCGGACTACTGGTACGAATCTGCGAGGCATCGGTTTCATGAGTGTCTTACGACAACTCGGTATGAGTTTCGTCCTCTACGATAAGCTTCTTGTACCCAAGCGGGGCAATCGCTGAACTTTACGTAGCTTCTTCATCGACAGTGCCATGAACAGAAGACTAAAAACCCCAACACACTCACCCAATCTAAAATTCTGTGCAAAGCGTCATTTACCTCACACTAGTATTTATCTTACATTTTATCTATGTTTTTCACCCATTTAGTAAGAAAACATAACAAACTTACGTCATACCTGGTCTTGTTTTGAATGACGTAAACGTCATTTTAATTTTCGAGTTATTCTGAAAAATTCCTTTCATTTGACATCCATATTGTAAAAAAGCATAAAAATTATATTCTGCCATCTTAAGAAGTCCACCATAGTTAAATAAGAATGACGTCAACTTGTAATTTGGAATAGGTAATTCTCAGCAAGCCCTTTCATTTGACACTCATATTGTAAATTATCATAGATGGCCATCTTTAGATGTCTGCTATATTATTGTCTGAATTGTACTCAGCAAGTCCTTTCATTTGACACCCATATTGTAGGATTGCGTCAAAAATTACTTATCGGCCATCTTGGATATTCCGCCATTTTGGATTTAGAATAACCACACACAATTTAACATGCATTGTCATCTGAGTTAAACGTGTTTACAAAATTTCAGCTCAATCGGTTGAGGATATCTGCTTCAAAATTGAGTTGCAAGATTTGACCCAAACAAACATTTTTACATACTTACATACTTACATACATACATACACTGCAAGTTAAATAAAAGCTTTTAAAATTTATCAAAATCGGTTGAGTGGTTTAGGCGTGAAAGCGTAGCAGACAGACAGACAGAGTTACTTTCGAATTTATAATATTCGTATGAATAATAATACACTGGAATTTACATTTGCAGTTTTCTGATATTTATTTTAACGATTTTACATAATTCACTTAAAGTTAACAAAACAGCAAAAATGTGGTGGTTTTTTGGTTCCTTTACTTTACCTTCCATATTATTGTTACTAGCTGGTGCCCGCGAACTTCGTTTCGCCAAGAAAAGTTTATGAGCCAGCAGGCACATCACGCAAAACAACCTTTTCAATATAGAATTTTTCGTGTCTCTTAAAGTTTTGCGAAGCTCTTGGAGTTCCGTCAGGTAGGCAGACAGACAGGTTCTCCAGTGCTAATAAGGGTTCTCACTAATCATAAAATATGACCAGGACGTTTATCTTCCACCATACCAAACATCAAAAAATATCGCCAACTTTTTGAGTGATTTATGCACAATTAGGTATACCACACAGACAAATTGACTTCTTCATCTTCCTTGCATCTTCTCATTTTGGGTGGTGTTTGCTCTTCTAATTTTTCGGCGCCATAAGGTTGTTTCTGGGGTGTTTAGATCAGGTTGGTCTTCTTTTTTCGTGAGGTTGGTCATACAGACTAACAGATTACATTTTGAAAAATAGGTAGTGTGGTATTGATATTGATTGTATACTTATTTTAATACCCGCCCACATTATTTTTAGGGTTCCGTACCCAAAGTCTACCCTATTACTGGGACTTCACTTTGCTGTCTGTCGGCTACCAGGCTTATCTCTATCTCTACTTATATTTCTTAATAGTAAGACAGTTAAAATTTAAAGAAATTACAGATGTTGTATTTTTGTTGCCTTGCGTCTCCCATACAACAAACGTGTTTTTTACACGTACCGGTCACGTGTGTTTCTCAATTCCCATTTTCTTACTTTGTCTCATGGTTAGTATTTTATGCGCGATTGGTACGATTAGGGCAAGCAGATGATGATGATGGTTATGACGATGACGATGATGATGGAATAACCTGGAGGAACCCCGGACTACCGCCGATATGGGTTTGTTACTTGTCTATGAAGAGCAAAGCCCACCCCATCCCTCCTGTTTCGAAGTCTGAGCACTTGAGTTCCATCTTGATGATATAATAGTTGATTACACTACTAAAACCGATGTTTCTTTATTATTTTTATGTGAAAGAGCAACCCAGCTGCTTGACCCACGATGTCTTCTACTTACTTATTGCACTTCTGTTTTTGTTTTCTCATTAGTGACTTGTGTAGGTATGTACACTTTTTTTATACATTAGGAACCTAAATTGATAAGCCTGCAGGAGCAGCCCATCAAGTCATAAAGATTTTTCTTTGTTTCCGGATTTAGTACTTCTGGTGTTCTGTGTATATCAGGTACTCCATAGCTTATACTACGTACCAACCATCTTTGAATGCGCGCGAATGAGTGATTTTCTGTCATGTGATGAAGTGAAGCTATAGGAAGCTGCGGAGAAAATGGTCAAATGAAATAGATACAAACCACAAAAAGTTTCATTCACGCCCGTCATATATTTTCTGAATGTGAAATACACGTGATATGAAGTGGGGCACGTTTTCTCCTCCCAATGTATAAACAAACGCTAAATATTTGAATAGACTGTGGAATAATTTCTCAATCTGAAGTTTCAGATTGAGAAATTATTCAGAATCAGAAGTTTTTTCGACCTATGTTCCGTGGAGAAAGTTATTCAGTTTCATGGACTGGTTCACCCCTTGAAATAATTTCAGTTGATTTTTTTTCATCTTATAGGTAGGTACTTATTGCTCTACCAAAACACAATATCGATTTCCGTGCAAACTTTCAAGTATAGTGGCAACCCCTTTTAGGGGTTGAATTTTTTTAGCCTATAACCTGGTCGGTAACTTTCCCAACATTTTGGTATAATTTGCATTAAAATCGGTTCAGTCGTTTTTGCGTGATGCTTTCACATACAAACATCTAAACAAATAAACAGAGAAACAGATAAACAGATAAACATCTAAACAGAAAAAAAATCTAAAAATTGCTGAAACGTGTTCTGTTATCGATTTTAAGTATCACAAAACAGTTTTTTTTCGAAAATCTTCTATGTACAGACTTTCGACCCTCAACAACTTTATTATATGTATAGATTACTAGATATTTTTCTGAAAAATTTAACTAATTTCGAAAATTCTCAATTCCATGACCAATTTTCTCAGCTCCGTGACCATACAAAATCTAAATCTGATTCTAGTAAAGCAATTGGTGGCGAATTAGAACCACTTCATCAAACACATTTTTTGGCAATTTTTCAATTTTGTTTACACCAGAAAAGGTGATAAAAGTAATTGTTCATGGAGTTGAGAAAATTTCACCATAGCTGTAGAAGTGCCCTCAAGAATAAGAAAATACTAAAGTTTATCAATTTGCGGTTGGTAACAATACCTACAGCTGCAAACAAACCAGCAACAAAATTAACTTTGTAAAGCTGAAAGACCGGATATTTAAACGTTGAATACGAAACCCTATTTGTGTGCGTGTCTGACACACTCTTGCCCGCTTTTTTATTTCCTTCTTATGCGTCGGTCGGTTATTTTCGATTTTCCTGTAATCAAGGTTTAAAACATTATAACAGTGTGTAACGACCAAAATTACGCAGTCGCGCTATATACGACATTTCTCAAATGTCCTATAATTCACATAGTCATCATAAAGTCCGGAATGAGGCCATCCGAAAATAGACCTAAGTGACGGACATAGTCTGGAAGTGCAGCGAGCTGAAGTGGCAGTGGGCTGGCCACATTTGTCGTATAGTAGAACCGACGGACGGTGGAGTAAGCGGGTTCTCGAGGGGAGGCCACGCCTCGGCAACCGTAGCGTTGGACGCCCTCCGGCCAGATGGACCGATGACTTAAAAAAGCGGCCAAGAGCGTGTCAGACACGCTCACAAATAGGGTTCCGTAGTCAACGTTTAAATATTAGGTTTTTTTGGCGTTACAAAGTTAATTTTGTTGATAGTTTGTTTACAGCTGTATGGTGACCAACCGCAAATTGAAAAACTTTAATATCTCCATAATCTTACGTGGTACAGTATTCGTAATATAAGGAAATTAAACTTCATATTAGGAACTATATTCCATATTTTTTTCAAGTTTTTAGCATGCATACTTTAGAAGTTACAGCTGGAACAAATTATGGCACAAAAACGCCACTTTTAAAAGCAAATATCTCGAGAGAGAAACATTTTAGAAACTTTGTTTCAAAAAAAACCTCCCCTTAGTTTTAAAAGACCTATTCAACGATACCCTACTCAATATTACAGGAGAAAAAAAAAATTTGGCCCCCTTTCACATGTATGGGACGGGGTCCAAAAAACAAAATATTTTTTTTCTCAACATTTCTAAGTTTGGGTCAACACGATCTATCTTCACACCAAATTTGATGTCGATAGCTCCAAAACTGACGAATTTATGAGGGCGCGGCATACAGACATACAGACAGACAGACAGACTTGACGAAACTATAAGGGTTTCTAGTAGACTACGAAACCTAACTAAGGCGGCTGGTAAAAGGAGCGACTCCTTGGATGGCAAAAACGGGAGATCGTGCCTTATGTCTATCTTGTCTGTTGTATGTGTCTATGTATAGTTATAGAAAGTATTGTGACTCTCTGCAGGATAGGTACCTACATTAAGTTGATTTTCAATAAAGACAAAACCAATATAATATTTAATTACATATGGTAGAATACCAAAGAATCATGCCCACTCTAGTATGGATGTTCGTCCATTGCTTGCCTCACTACTTGCAGGCCTCGCATCAAAACCACAGTTAAATAATATACAGTCTAATTATTGCTTAAAATTTTGAAACTGAACATAATTTAATTACAACAGGACTTTCGAGGTTATTGAATGTTAAAGTTGGGTATCGAAAGAGACAAAAGTTCTGAAGTTTGGCTGTATATCGAGTATTTCGTTCTTAAATCGTTATCGTTAGCTATACCGAAGTAAACAGTGCATAAAAGGTTCACACCACAGTAAAATCTTTGGGAAAAATACCTAACGGTAGAAAGGCCTTTAACAGTTAAGCTAGTTTCCCTTTTTTGTACAACGATTGCCGTAGCTATTCTTCATTAGAATGAGGGATATTACATATTGCTTTAGTTTTCGTTTTGAGGCGAGACAATTTCTTAGACCAAAAATGGGCAATCTCCTTTTAAAACACTTCTCGTGTTAGGTATAAAAATTTTTGGAAAACTTCTGGAAACTTTTGAAAGTCTACATATGGTATCCTGTACCTTAAGTTTGGGACTTGCTCGAGTTATTCAGAGCTTACAGAACTGTACCTTGCTCCCCGTAAACCACGCCAAGGTGATCCCATGGGGGGGTATTATTATTATTATTATGGCGTTCCCTGGGGGAGGCCTACGTCCAGCAGTGGACTGCAATAGGCTGAAATAGAACCTCTCACATTAAATTACAAGTAGATGTGTTAAAAAACAAAAAACCCGACGGCGGTAATTTTGAAGTAGTATTTTGCTGTAAAAATTCGCCATTTTGAATCTATAATTTTTTTCTATATAACTAGCCAGTCTCAGTCGCGCTATGTCAAAATCCAATTATCCGTTTGGGCTGTAGCACGTAAAAAAATGTCTTGTCCACATACATACATACATACTCTCGAAAAACATAACCCTCCTTCTGAGGCAGTTGGGTAAAAACTAAAGAAAACTTTGTTTTAGTAATATTTATAACTTTCAACTGAAAAATATTGTACTGTGAACCTATTCAACGATATATTGTATTGTGAACTACGTATATTAAATGAAATTAAAGCGTATAATTAGGGGGATTGTGCTCAAGATGACATATTTTTTGTTTAGCGGTAAATATTTCGTTAAATAAAGTCATGTAAGTTTTATAATCTGATGCATATTTAAAAGGATAATATTAAACCTTCCATCAAATATCTTATCATACACAATATGTGCTTCCCTCTAAAATATTATTCAAAAACGCTTAAAATTATTTTGCCACAATTAAACTAATCCGTTATCAAAATTTGTTGCACCAAACATTTTCAAAATTGGCAACAATATGTAACACATTTTTATACTTACGCGCAGCAAATATTCTATCATTACAGTAAGTATATTATTCTTGCCCAAAATAATACTAGATAGAGTTGCACATTTTTTCCGAATTGATACACAAAATATCTATTACAAATCTTAAAATCGTACCTACCCATATTTTAAACAGTTTTGTACAACGTTTATGTTACTCAAATAATAAATATTGAAACTAATAATAATAATAATACCCCGCAGGGCAGCTTTGGCAAGCTGTTGGTGAGTTGGCGCCACCACGGACCCGAAGTACTCCTGGGTTACCCTTTGTGGGTGCCCGCCTCCGTCTTGCCTTAACCGGCCGGGCAGAGTGGAGTCGCAAGAGTTCTTTAACTCGAGGGTGGAAGTGTTAAAGGCATAAAGCCGCGAGTAATGCTGAAGGGAGAAATCCCTGAACTTGAAAGTGCAGCACACCTCTCTACACCCTTGCTACCCGTAGGGCAGCTTGTGACGAGCTGTTGGGGAGTAGCGTCCCCACGGACCCCAGAAACCCCTGAGAGTGTAGACTGGCCGTCTCCGGCTCGCCGGAGTGGACCCCAAGGCCAGGACTCTCACCTCTGGCTTGCCTTAGTTGGCCGGCCAGAGTGGGGTCGCTAGAGTTCGAGCCTGAGCTTGGACTCGGGGGGTGGAAGTGAAACATGCGTAAGTCGCGAGTTGGTGTATGTTCTGGCCCTTGCCCAGGACCTCTGCGCAGAAAGCGGTGTACACCTCTCGACACCCCTCAGTCGCCCGCGCCAGTGTTGCGTCCCAGGGCACCACGCACTACGCGTAACAGCCCTTTAGTGGAGGCCCACCTAGCGGGCGGCGAGTCACCGTCTGCCGAGATTATCAAGATTGAGACATTTGATTTGGCAGGCGTCCCGCTGTCTCAATCAATATCCCAGCAACCGGTCCAGCAATTTCCTCCCCATAGCCCTAGTATTCCGACCCTCACCTGCAATAGTCCTTGCATCATGCCGGTGCTGGCTCTGGGTGTACTCTGTAGTGCAGACAGAGCGAGTATCGGCTTGATGTACACATCACACATTAGATTATTTGGTATAAAAAGGCCTCTGTGCTGTTGGCTTTGGCCCCACGCATGCCTCAAAGGACCGGGTCCCTGTGGGCCCGTGATTCGAAAGAGTACCAACATAATAATAATAATATACTTTTATTGCACATAAAAAACAATATTACAAGAAAAACAGAAAAACAGGTACAGAGAACACAGTACAATAAGGCGGCCTTAATGCTAAAGTAGCATTCTCTTCCAGGCAACCTTTGGGTGATATGGAAAGTGCAGAAGAGATAGAAAAAGAAAAAAGAAAATAATAATAATAATAATAATACCCCGCAGGGCAGCTTTGGCAAGCTGTTGGTGAGTTGGCGCCACCACGTACCCGAAGTACTCCTGGGTTACCCTTTATGGGAGCCCGCCTCTGTCTTGCCTTAATCGGCCGGGCAGAGTGGAGTCGCAAGAGTTCTTTAACTCGAGGGTGGAAGTGTTAAAGGCATAAAGCCGCGAGTAATGCTGAAGGGAGAAATCCCTGAACTTGAAAGTGCAGCACACCTCTCTACACCCTTGCTACCCGTAGGGCAGCTTGTGACGAGCTGTTGGGGAGTAGCGTCCCCACGGACCCCAGAAACCCCTGAGAGTGTAGACTGGCCGTCTCCGGCTCGCCGAAGTGGACCCCAAGGCCAGGACTCTCACCTCTGGCTTGCCTTAGTTGGCCGACCAGAGTGGGGTCGCTAGAGTTCGAGCCTGAGCTTGGACTCGGGGGGTGGAAGTGAAACATGCGTAAGTCGCGAGTTGGTGTATGTTCTGGCCCTTGCCCAGGACCTCTGCGCAGAAAGCGGTGTACACCTCTCGACACCCCTCAGTCGCCCGCGCCAGTGTTGCGTCCCAGGGCACCACGCACTGCACGTAACAGCCCTTTAGTGGAGGCCCACCTAGCGGGCGGCGAGTCACCGTCTGCCGAGATTATCAAGATTGAGACATTTGATTTGGCAGGCGTCCCGTTGTCTCAATCAATATCCCAGCAACCGGTCCAGCAAGTTCCTCCCAATAGCCCTAGTATTCCGACCCTCACCTGAAATAGTCCTTGCATCAAGCGGGTGCTGGCTCTGGGTGTACTCTGTAGTGCACACAGAGCTAGTATCCGCTTGGTGTACGTACACATCACAACACATTATTTGGTACAAAAAGCCTCTGTGCTGTTGGCTTCGGCCCCACACATGCTTCAAAGGACCGGGTCCCTGTGGGCCCGAGATTCGAAAGAGTACCAACATAATAATAATAATATACTTTTATTGCACATAAAAAACAATATTACAAGAAAAACAGAAAAACAGGTACAGAGAACACAGTACAATAAGGCGGCCTTAATGCTAAAGTAGCATTCTCTTCCAGGCAACCTTTGGGTGATATGGAAAGTGCAGTCTTGAAAGCGGGATAGTGCAAGCCCCTACATATACTACATAAAATATTATACACCAAAATACATAGATACGCGCAACGGCAATATAATGTGCATAATACATACTAAATATTTATAAACTAATACATACCTATACATAAACTATATACTATGGAAGCGAGGATAATGCGATATACGAAGTAGGAAAGAAGAAAGAAAGATAATAGATGACAATGTAGATGGAATACTTAAACTAGGAGATATTATACTACACTATATCCTCAGGCAAAGAATTCCACAGCTTGATTGCTCGCACTGTGAAAGAGTTTGCAAAGAATTCCGTCTTGTGTGGAGGAAGGTTGATCTTAAGGCTGTTACTGGCACGCAGATTGCGTGTCAGAGTTGCCGAGTGAAAGGTGAAGCGATCTTTAAGATAGGGAGGAGCATTAGGATTGGAAAGGACGGAGTAAAGAAGGGAAAGGATGTGACAGTCCCTTCTACGGGATATAGGTAACCACTGAAGTTGGGACCGGTGAGAGGAGACATGGTCATACTTTCGCAGACCGAAAATAAACCTGATACATAGATTCTGCAGACGTTCGAGCTTATTCAGAAGTTCAACAGTTAGATCAGGAAAACAAACGTCTGCATAATCCAGTATTGGTAGAAGAAGAGAATGTGCCAATGAAATTTTAGTTTTAGTTGGTAAAAGGTTTTTGAGTCTCTTAAGTGAACCAAGCTTTCGTCAAAAATGACGCCCAGATTTTTTACCTTGGGACTGAAAGGAATTGGAGTGCCATTAAAAGTAATCTGTGGTAACGACGCGTAATCGATTCTGTCCACGTACCACTGACTACCAATTATAATAGTCTGAGTCTTGGTAGGATTTACCATCAGACCATATGAACGACTCCAGTCGGCAATGCTCTTGAGGTCTCTGTTGGTTTGATCAATCGCGCCTGGGAGGCCAGAGAGTGGTGTTTGCGTATAAATTTGGAATAATGTCTTTTGTACCACATTAATTCTAAAAATGCATTAAAATTACTTATAAAACGATTTGCGCGCTTGCAGCGCGTTGCTTTCTTGCTTCCTCGAGACTTATTAGTGCAATAATAATAAAAAGAACCGGCCAAGAGCGTGTCAGACACGCCCACGAATAGGGTTTCGTAGTCAACGTCTACATATCTGTTTTTCAGCGTTACAAAGTTAATTTTGTTGCTGGTTTGTTTGCAGCTGTATAATTACCAACCGCAAATAGAAAAACTTTTATTCTTTTGAAATCTTAAGTACAGGTACAGTATCCGTTATAGTTTTCATGGTAACTTCAGATTGTAAACTATATTCCACATTTTTTTAAAATTTTTACAGTTTATACTTCAGGAGTTACAGGTGGAACAAATTATGGGTCAAAAACGCCCCTTTTAAAAGCAAATATCTCGAGACTGAAAAATTTTAGAGACTTCGTTTCAAAGAAAGCTCCCCTCAGTTTTAGAAAATTTATTCGATGATAACCTACTCAATATTAAAAGCAAAAAAAATATTTTCTCTCTCTTTCTCTTTTCGTGTGGGACACCGAGTCGTTCAACGACCCGATGAACCCTGGTGTCAGAGTTTTTCAACCGCCTACTGCAAGTAGCAGGCCTCTGACATGGTTGTGTAACGACCGCTATCAGAAACAGCAGATAAGATAAGATAAAGATAAAATTTATTTATTTGCCATAAAACCACAATTACATATTGGTATGCAAATCATTATAACAATAGATAATAAACACTAAAACATGAGAAAATAATTAAAAGAAAGCATAAAATTACAAAACAGATAATAAAATATGTCATCAAATTAAATTAAATTATTCACTTCATTCGTTAATTAAAATTACTAATAGAAAATAATAAAATATAGACACAAAAAAAAATTATACACCATGTCATTATAATTATTTTTTGAAACATTACATTAAAACACAGTCATTTCATTATACATTATTAAAAGTCAGATTTGAGTATGCTAATATAATAGCAACCGGGACCGACGGCTTAACGTGCCCATCCGAAGCACGGAACCATCTTACTTGCGGACAATCAGGTGGTTCAGCCTGCAATGTCCTAACCAGACTGGGAACAAATTCACAAAGTGATAAATATCAACTTTGTGAGTGACCCCACCGGGAATCGAACCCGGAACCTTTGCGTGGCAGGCAGGCATACTAACCACTGCGCCACATCGGCTGTCAAAAAAAAAATATTTTGCCCCCCTTTCACGTGTTCAAGAAATATTTAATTCAACAGGGGTTCAAAAAATATTTAATTCAAATTTTTCTATCATTTCTAAATTTGAGTCAACACGATCTATCTTCACACCAAATTTTGATGTCGATTGGTCCAAAACTATATATAAAAATATATAACTATATAAACGAAAATATTTCTAGTACGGAATCCTAAAAAACTGAACCCATTCAACTGAACAAATAAAACATTGTAATAGTAAAGATTTCAAGAAAAAAAGCTGGATTTTGGCCTGGTTTCTCCACGACAGACCACTTACACACTTTAAATCAAACAATAGAAAAGTTTAACGAATTCAATAAACCCTTGTACCTGGCTTTTATAGACTACGCGAAAGCGTTCGACAGCATAAATCACTCAGCAATATTTACAGCACTACAATCCCAAAATATTGACGCCACATACATAAATCTCCTAAAAATAATTTACAGACACAGCACAGCCACCATTCAAATGCAGACTTCCGGAGCCTCGTTTAGGATCAGCCGAGGGGTAAAACAGGGTGACCCGCTTTCGCCTAAACTTTTCACGTCTACTTTGGAGGAAATATTTAAAACACTCTCACAGTCATGGTCATCTAAAGGCATACACGTTGGCGACAAAAAGCTAACCATCCTCCGTTTTGCGGACGACATTGCCCTGTTCTCCACTTCAGCCGCAGAACTCGAGACCATGCTACAAGAGCTAAGCGTGGCAAGCCTTGAGGTTGGACTTAAAATGAATATGACAAAGACCCAACTAATGTGCAACAGTACTAAACGTAAGGTGGAAGTGGGCGGGCAGATAATACACTATGTTGACGAGTACACATACTTGGGCCAGATAGCATCCTTCGAAAACAGGCAGGACAAAGAAGTCGAAAGACGCATCCAAAACGCCTGGAAGAGCTTCTGGTCCATGAAGGAGCTTATGAAGAGAGACCTTCCATTGACACTGAAGCGTAAACTCGTTGACATGTGTATTCTGCCCGTCTTGACGTACGGCGCACAAACATGGTCTTTGACTGAAGCACAAAAGTCCAAGCTCAAGGTTTGCCAACGCGCCATGGAGCGCAGCATACTAGGTGTTAAAAGGATCGATCGGATCAGGAACACAACCCTGCGCTCCAAAACCGGCATAATAGACGTTGGTAAAAAATCCGCAAAGCTGAAGTGGGATTGGGCAGGACATGTCTGCCGTATGCATAGCGACCGATGGGCTAAAGTCACAACAGAGTGGGTGCCACAAGATGGCTGCCGTCGTCGTGGGCGGCCTCGCAGAAGATGGAGAGACGACTTGGAAGCCTTTCTCCAAAACTGGCAGCTGGAGGCCCAAAATCGAGACGGATGGCGCGAGAGAGGGGAGGCCTTTGCCCTGCAGTGGGACACTGAACAGGCTACGTAAAAAAAAAAAAAATAAAGACCTTTTTTATAATTTAGTTTTATTTTTGATTAATACTGATTAGTACAAAATAACTTTTAAGATTAGCATTTCACTTTATTACGTAATAATTTGCAATAGACAAAACTACATTGTGATTTAATTGACGTATGATTTAAATATACTTTGCAGAACTTAATTAAAAAACAATCCTTTAATAAATTAGGTGATTATTAAGTAGTTTTACATATTTGCAACAGTCTTTAAATAAGAGCTCATTAAGAAATATTTATGAGATTAAACGAGAATAAATTGAGGTACAGTTAAATACTTACCATCCTATTTATAAACATTTTATTAGGAAGCTGATTGTTTATTTTAATATCAAGTAAGTCAATAAATACAAATTTTATGAACCTAAAACCACCACCACTCCTACCAGAGTAAGACGACACAGCGTTAGGATAAGATGATATACGCGTTAATATTTCTTAAACAGTGTAAGTTAATAATTCTTTCCTGGCGACTTGTTATATGGGGAAATATTAAACATGGTCGAGAATACGGAAAAGAATGCTCAAAACAGTGAATACGAGTTTTTATGGGTAAGTTGACATACAACCTCACACCCACTAATCTGGTATGTCGTCTTACCTTCGCCTTACTCAAATCGTAGTTCTAAAATAATTATTTTTTTGTTAAAAATGTAAAACGTTCACATTACTCTTT
The DNA here is from genome assembly GCA_024500475.1 of Phthorimaea operculella. Lineage (NCBI taxonomy): Eukaryota > Metazoa > Arthropoda > Insecta > Lepidoptera > Gelechiidae > Phthorimaea > Phthorimaea operculella. Next base: position 500,963 of record JANFCV010000238.1, read on the forward strand.
TATTAAAATTTATATACTAGTGTAAAGGACCCCTGAGCTATATGGATCTAACTATAAGTCCGACAACTTCGTGCGCGACCCTCCTGCGGGGTACAGACGGTCGGGGGGCAAGGAAGCACGTCATTTTAATATGACGTGCTTCGCGGATGCGCGCCTCTCCCTTCCCCGCTATACCTCCCGCTACCCGCTGACATCTCTCCCCCCAACGTCTGTCACCCCTAGGGAAGGTCGCGTACGAACTTGTCGGACTAGCTATAGACCTATCTGTACCTATTAGGGTTTTCGAATACCCGACCAATTTAGATACCCGGGTATCGGGTACGATTTTTTCAAATACCCGGGTATACCCGGGTACCCGGGTATTACTTTTTGAAGTAAAAATGCATAGGTAATTGAGAAACAAAGATGTAAAAGTAAGCTCAATTTGAAACGGCTACCTTTCAGATAAAAGACACTAACATTCAGGTTAAATAAAGTGGGAATAATTTATTAATTTAAGACAAACAAAATATGTACATAAATACATTAATCAGTCACATTTTTCATCACTTTATGTTTCACTCGCTTCTAACAGTTTTCACGTGAGAATGAGATAATTCTCGGTGGTAAAAAGTATCTCCCCTATATTACTCCAGGATAAGTAGATAACCTAACTTTCCATAGGTGAAAGAATTATTGTAATCGTACACCTTATACACTAAGTACAAATTCCTTACAAAACTGCAAAAATATTACAAAATGATATTTTTTTAAGTCTTATTTTACAAGCCTGCATGAGCTTACAGATGTATAAAATCAACTTGTTAAAACAAATAATATTACAAGTTGAAAATATAACAATATCCACAAGCTATCCTCTCTTTTGTTTGTATTAAATCAGTCTATCTATCTCTTTTTCTCGGGTACCCGGGTACATCCGTCGTTTGTACCCGGGTACCAAAAGTCTGAAATACCCGGGTATACCCGGACCCGGGTACCCGGGTAGAAAACCCTAGTACCTATTAACCTCAAATCAAAGTTGTTCTCAGGTTTTGGTGTCATTATTTCAACAATGGTGCACGATATTTCTGATATTATGGCTGATTATTATAAGCACAGATATGGCCTAGATAAAACTATTAAAAGTTTTTGATTACATTTAGTACTTTCTTTTTTATTAGGTTTTTTAGTGTGTGGGACCCAATATTCCTTAAAAAAATAAAAAAAATAAAATCTTAAATATCTCGAAATAGGTACACTTTTGCCCCATGTACATGTACATGGGGGTGATTTCGATTGCAAATTACCTGGATCGGGATCGGGACCAATTACCAGTAAGCCTATATTTCGAGAAAAAAAGTTGGTGATCCTAGTAACAGCAAACCTTTTTGGTAACAGCTGACACTACACTACTGGCTGAATAATGTGTGGTTCTATTTTCCAACCGGGCCTTCTTGCAAATCAGGGACGTCAACTGAATTGTCAAATGCACAAAAATGGTGTAGGGATAGCAAAAAAGTTGACTACATATGTAACTATGGTTAACATTATTAATACCCCTGTAACAATACGGTATGTAAAAAATACTGCAAATATTTTAAGGGGCGAATCAGTCCATGAAATTAAACAACTTTCTTTAAAAACATGGATCGGTATAAAATAAAAATTAGACCTCCCAGAATGTGTTGGTAAGCTGGGTTACCCCTGAAGGGTTAATCGGGTCGTTGGACGACTTGGTATCCCACTCGAAGACGAAGATTGGTATCACTGCCACCATGCGACTTACCATAGGCAACTGTCTACGTCCCCGCGCCACATGTCCAAAATAGCTGAGGATCCTTTGGTAGCATATGGCGAATAAACGAGTTTTTATTCTCAGCTGTTCGAGAATAGATTTATTGTTCTTTTCACTGTCCATGGAATACGTAGCAGCGTAGCATGCCTCGCCAACACCACATTTCAAATACATCTATCTTCTTTCTTTACAAGAAGATTCAGAATACCAACGTTCGCATTAGTCTTATCTTTGTATTATTTCTAATATTTCGATCTTGCCAGATTCTAATAAGCTTATTAGAAGCTTATTTCATACTTGCATAGCTATGAAATAAGAAAAAACCCCTGCGAACATTGATTTGGGTCGAAAGATTCATGGATGACTTGGAAATTGCTTGTACCATATTTTTTGTCTCCACTATCGATTTCAAAGCAAATCATGTAATGCAAGCAATTTTCGACATTATTATTAATTTTCAGAATGACATGAATTTTCTAAATTTGCGTTAGATAGGTAATGCATGACCAATTAATAGTAGTTTATGCAACGCGCTTATAATGGGAGGCTTTAGAATATGAGTGTCCGAGTACACTATTTTATCTACAATTAGTAAAAAATATGAAAAATAATCTAACCTTCGCACTCCAACATGGCGATTGCAAGCAAAAATTCCACCAATTGATCGACTTTTTTAAGTTACGATAATTCAAATGGAGATTCATAAAAACTAAAAAACTTTTAAAATTAAATTTTTTTTGGATAATATATTTCTGTTAATCATTTTAAGCACAGAATTACTAATAAATGACTAATAAATTAGTTCAAAATAATTTGAAATGGTGTCCCTACCGGGTTACATTTTTCGTTTTTTCCTCGTCTTATTGCTAGCACAGTCGAAATAAAAAAAAATCAGCCAAGAGCGTTTTAGACACGCCCACAAATAGGGTTTCGTAGTCAACGTTTATATATCAGGTTTTTCAGAGTTACAAACTTAATTTTGTTGCTGGTTTGTTTGCAGCTTTATGGTTACCAACCGCAAATTGAAAGACTTTTATTTCTCATAAAACTTTAGTATCCAATATAGTTGTCATGGTAACTTCAGGTTGAAAATTATATTCTATATTTTCTTAAATTTTTTTGCGTTTATACTTTAGGAGTTACAGCTGGAACAAATTATGGCTCAAAAACGCCCCTTTTAAAAGCAAATATCTCGAGACAGAAACATTTTAGTGACTTTGTTTCAAAGAAACCTCACCTTGATTTTAAAAGACCTTATCAATGATACCCTACTCAATATTAAAGGAGAAAAAATTTTTTTGTCACCCTTTCACTTGTATGGGGGTTCAAAATATAGGGTTACATTTAATTAAGTACAAATCTCTTGAGGGTGTAATCTACTCACAAAACTGAACAACTTTTGTTTGAAACTTTTCTTGAAAATATGAAAAAAAAATTGGACCTCCCATAGTAAGTGACACACTTTTTCAACATTTTTGTATGGGAGGTCCAATATTTTTTTTTCACATTTCGAAGAAAAGTTTCAAACAAAAGTTGTTCAGTTTTGTGAGTAGATTACACCCTCAAGAGATTTGTACTTAATTAAATGTAACCCTATATATCAATACATAGTATAAAGTAAAGTCCCTTCCCGTGTCTGTATGTATGTTTCCTTATATCTTTAAAACCCCTCAACGGATTTTGGTGCGTTTTTTTTAGTATATAGAATAAGTTAAGGGGCAGGTTTAAAAAAACTCTTTACTTCAAATTATAACCCCTAAAGGGGTAAAAAAGGGGTTAAAAGTTTCTATGGATTTTTTTTAATGCGATCTATTTTAAAAATTGTGATTTATTTATTTTATTTAATCGTATGGCTTACAGTCTAGTAATAATCTAAAGAAAGACATTTAGGTTTTTAAGCCAGTTGGCAGCGTCAGAGGGAAGGTCAAACAGATCTCTGGGGGATCCCTTGTAGGATGACATTGGACAGCGCTGGATGATGTGGTCCACGGTTTGAATTTCCTCACCACATTCGCACATAGCACTATCTTTCCAGCCCCACTTGTGGCGGAAGTAGTTACAACGGCCGTGTCCAGTCCGTAGGCGGTTCAGGCGACACCATTGGTTACGTGGTAGTTCGAAACCCGGTAACTTGGCCGTAGGGTCAAGGACGTGCGCGGTTGTCCCGACTGTTGCTCTACTCCACTCCGATTTCCAGTTTTCTGCTAGGCTGAAGTCAGGTGAGTTTTTGGCTGAGCAATATGGTGGATTTCGGGACTTGAGCCGATGGGGCGGTGGCCTGCAAAAGTGGTCGTGTGCCGGGAGATTGGGAAACGATTTGATCTTATCAGCTTCTCTTTGTAAAGCATATCTTCTACGGAGGTCCGCGGGGGCGATGTGACTGAGGACGGGAAGCCAATGAGTAGGAGTCGATTTGATAGTTCCCGTAATGCACCGCATGGTATCGTTAAGCTTTACATCCAGTTTCTCGACGTGGGCGCTGTTAAGCCAGACTGGGGCGCCGTACTCGGCAGCAGAGTAGACCAAGGATATACTGGACGTACGCAGGCAATTGGCAGTAGCGCCCCAAGTAGTACCGCAGAGCTTATGGATGATGTTATTCCTTGTGGAGACCTTCTGAGATAGCTTCAACAGGTGCTCCTTGTAAGTCAGAGATCTATCGAGAGTGACTCCAAGGTACCTTGGGCAGGGGTTATATTTTAGAATCTGGCCATGAAAAGGTATCTGTGGCTGGTAGTTTGCCAACTTATTGTTTAGATGAAAGCATGTCACTTCCGTCTTGCTCGCACTGGGAATCAGACGCCAGTTCAGCAGGTATTCACCTATGATTTCCAGGTCAGCAGCCAAGATTGACTCTCCTGTACTGAAATCACGGCTCTGTGTGACAAGCGCGATGTCGTCGGCGTACATAAACTTGATACCCTTTGTTTGGGGGATGTCGTGAATATACAGGTTAAACAGTTGGGGGGCTAACACTGATCCTTGTGGTAATCCATCATTTAATATTCGGGTACGGCTCTTAGCGTTACCCAAGTGGACCTTAAATTGGCGTTCAGTCAACATATTTGAGATGAGATTTGCTATTTCCCTGCTTGGTATTACCGTCAGGATTTTGTAAATAAGACCTTGTCTCCAGACAGTGTCGTAGGCTGCAGTTAAGTCGATGAACACAGCAGTGGACTTGAGCTGTTTTTGGAAACCCGCCTCGATGTAGCTAGTGAGTGATAAGACCTGGTCTGTGCAGTTTCTTCCTTTTCGAAAGCCGGCTTGCTCTGGTGGTATGACTGCCTCAATGAATGGTTCGATTCTACCAAGCAGGACCCTTTCTAGCAGTTTGTATATGCAACTAAGCAGGGCTATGGGTCTGTAGTTTTCAGGCGAGTGTTCTGACTTTCCAGGTTTAAGAGTTGCTACTACTTTTGCTGTTTTAAAGCTTTTGGGCAAATTGTTGTTAGCCAATATGTCCGAGAAAAGAGCGGTGATCCAGCTTACTCCTACTGGTCCCATGTTCTTGAGGAACTCATTGAAGACATTATCTGTACCGGCAGCCTTATTATTTTTTAGGAGTTTGATTCCGTGCATCACCTCCGCTATCTCAAAGGGTCGGGATATGTGTTGGTTTGTGGGAGCACTCTCTTTGAGACCTTTAAGACTCTGTTTAATTTTCTTGGTAAACAACTTGTCGCGCTTGGCTCGGGTCACCTGGACCATGCGGGCTGCGATAGCATCAGGGTTTGCTCCTTTGCACACATTATTCGGATGGAATTTACCAGTTAAACCATTCAGAGTCCTCCAGGCCTTGCGGCTTGAAGTTTTAAAATCCATTTTCTCGACTACATTCCTCCACTTTTCGCTTCTGTGACAGTCAAGAGACTGGAGGAGCTGAGCACCTTTACTGTGATCACCGGTATTTTTGTATTCCTTAAACAGATTCTCGCTTTCAGCATTCCAGCCCGGGATATATTCTTTCCTATAGCCTCTGGGAATATGTTCCTTAGCCGAGCGGAAAATAAAGTTGACGAATTTATCGTAGTTTGAAACGGTGGGTTCTAGGTCCGCGGACAGGAGGTCTGAATCAAGCTTCTTTTTATATTCTTCCCAATTAGCTCGTCCAAAATTCCATCTAGGTAGTGGCATCGGGTTCGATATCGGTATTTTCATGCCTACATCTAGGATTACGGGTCGATGTTGGCTATTTGGAAAAGCAGACAATATTCGGCGGGTAGTGGGTAGTGGTTGTTCCAATGGATCCTTTGATGTAAATGTGAGATCAGGGTTATAGTCCTTACCCCATCTCGCCGAGTGGAAAGTACCCGTATCTTTGGCGTCGAACACTAGGTGAAGGTCGAGGAGTTCGGCCCATTGCACCAGCAGTTCCCCGTTTTCGTCTGACTTTCGGTACCTCCAGTTAGTGTGATGGCTATTGAAGTCACCCGTATACAGGCAGGGATGCGCGTACTGAGGCAGGCAGGTTTGAGGCCAAATAGCGTTAGGAGGTTTGTAGACATTTGTAAGGGTCAGGTCGTCGACTTTAATGGTTATGGAAAATATCTGGTGGTCATCACATGTGTTTAGGAGCTGGACACCACTTAGAGATGATTTTGCGTAAGTGTCTATGCCATATTGACGGTGGTGGATAGCCTTAACAAGGTTGTAGCCTGGTAATTGTCCCCTCTTTTCAAGATCTGCTGAATCCTTGGTGTGTGTTTCCTGAAGATGTACGATGTCAATCTTTTGGTCAGTTAATACTCTTAGTAGATAGTCACTTTTAGCGGCGCTAATGCCTTCTATATTTAGCTGTAAAATGCGGACAGATGGTCCCACATTCTTAGTCAGAGGGCTCTGAAAAGAGCCTTTTGCTCGTGGTCTGTGACCATCATTTAAATTTGTATGGGCCATAATTGGTTTTTGCTGTCTTTCTTTCTTTGTTGGCCTGTAAGCCTTAAGTTTCTAGCTCGTTTAGCACCACCCAGGGGACACGTGCAGGGTTACGGTGGGTGAACTCCTGCGGACGCGAACTAGAATCGTCCCCATATTTTAACTTAAAAATTAAGAATTTATGATCGTAAACATAGGTACTTTTATATATATATCCTTTATTGCTTAAAAATACAAGAAATTAAATTATTTAGACAGTGTGCGCAAAGGCGACCTTATCTCTAAGAAGAGATCTCTTCCAGCCAACCCGTCGGTAGTGAGAAAATGATATTTTTGTGGGGACAATATAATGCAACAACGAGATATTACTAGGAATATAAACTACTAGCTTTCTGTCCCGCGGTTTCACCCGCGCCTTAGTGAGTTTTCTAGCCAGTGAGTAATTCTCTAAGGTGCGTGCGTTACCAAATTAGTCAACAAATAAAATAAATGAGCAAAATTTAAATAAAACCCCTTATTCAAGTGTGTAAAATAAATAAGTGAATTGTAATAGTCCTTGTTTTTGATCATGACTTGGACTTCAAAATGGGTTCAATAAAGTACCTATTTTAAAAGCATCAAATCAGAACATTAGATTGAACGAATACATTATTCAAATATTTTGGTCGAACGAACATCTTTAGCTTGTATGTATTTTTTGTAAGCCGTACGATGTAAGTATTATCCCACATGTTCGACAATCTTGCATGTCATTTTTGTGAAAAGAATGTAGTATCCCTCTGATACGACTATCTTGGTTCAGCTAAACGATAGAAGATGTCAATGTCATTAAAAATCATGGCGGAACATTTTGTCTCGCGTGTAATTTTTGTTAGCAGTATTTATTATCACATATATACGACAATCTTGGTACAGCTACCCGATAGGGGATGTCGCTGTGGTCCAATATCTTGTTCAAACATTTTTGACATGCTTGCATCATGCTTGTCATTTTCCCGATTCAGCTACCCAAAGGAGGATGTCGCTGTTTTCCAATATCTTGGTCAAATATTTTTGACATACATGTCATTTTTGTAGGCGGTATATATTATCCCACACAAAAGCGATATAGTATAGGTAAACTTAATATTTACGCAAATAATGTATTGTCACATAAATAAGACAATCTTGGAACAGCTACCCGATAGGGAATGCCGTTGTATTCCAGTATCTTCGTCAAATATTTTTGACATGCATGTCATTTTCCCGACTCAGCTACTCGATGGGGGATGTCGCTGTTTTTCCAATATCTTGGACAAACATTTATGACTACCTATTATGTCATTTTTTAAAGCGGTTTAAATTATCCCACGTAATAAAAGCGATACAAAAACAAACTTAGTATTTAAACAAATATCAAGATTTTTACGCAAGGAGGTGTATTTTTAAAGAATTGAAATATTTATTGTGCATAAAAACATACCATACTGTTTTAGTCGCAAGTATCGCGTTTCTCAAACAACCCCCGTGTTGGTGCTTGCAGCTGGTCTCGTTTCCCAATAGGTCTTTTGCTTGTCATTTTCTTTGAGGGGCAAGCCCCCTTCAACCCCCGTGCTGGCGCTTGCAGCTGGTCTCGTCTCCCAAACAAACTTTTGCTTATCTTTTTTCTTTGAGGGGGGCAAGCCGCCCTCAACCCCCCGTGTTGGTGCTTGCAGCTGGTCTCGTTTCCCAAAAGGTCTTTTGCTTATCTTTTTTCTTTGAGGGGGGCAAGCCCCCCTCAACCCCTCGTGCTGGCGCTTGCAGCTTGTCTCGTCTCCCATACAAACTTTTGCTTATCTTTTTTCTTTGAGGCAAGCCCCCCTCAACCCCCCCCATGTTGGCGCTTGCAGCTGGTCTCGTCTCCCAAACGAACTTTTGCTTATCTTTTTTCTTTGAGGAATCCAATAGCTTGACAAATATTTTTTTACTGGCAAGGCATTTTACATGTAGTATGTATGTATTACGGAGTCTAAATCTTGGTAAAACAATTTTACAGCCCCGTTAGTTTTGACGTAGTATGTATGTATTTGTAGGATCCATACATTGTAAAAACATTTTCACAGCACTGTCATTTTTGAACGTCGTATGTATGTAATTGTGGGATCCAATACCTTGACAAAACATTTTTGCTGGCATGTCATATTTGTATGCATTTGTTGGTTCCAATACCTTGGTAAAAGTTTTTACCTGCCATTTCATTTTTATATTGTATTTGTGGGATCCAATATCTTGTTAAAACATTTTCACTGGCATGTTATTTTTGTACGTACAATCGAACATGTGTTGTGCGATATACATTAATACTTCATATGTTTGTATTTGTGGGATCCAATATCTTAGTAAAACATTTTCATTGGCTTGCATTTTTGTACGTACATGTGTTGTGGGATATATACTAATTTTGCCTTACTTACTCGCCAAGAGATGTCGCTGTTAGTTTCTAAAACGCGAATCGGCTCAGTCGCGCCACCATTTTCAAAAATATTGGAAAATGTGTGATCTCGTGGGAATGAGACATTTTTCCGTGGTAAAATATATCCTATATGTGCCTATATATTATTCCAGATGCCCTTTTATATTTCTGCAAAGTTTCATGTCAATCTAATCAGTCGTTTTTGCGTGATGTCGTAACAAACACATACACAAACATCCGAATTTATAATAATATTTTTTATCCTACTTTATCCTACTTTAGTAGGAAGTAAAAAATAAAAACAAAAAAATTCGGAGTTTTCTATTAGGATTCGAACGCGACGCGCCTTGCTTAGTAAGCAAGCGCACTACCGCCACGCCACAGTGACTTCAAGTTGATCGTTGAATTAATGAATATGCTTCCCCACAAATCGTGAATCGGCTCGGTCACGCCACCTATTCCAAAAATATTGGAATATGCGTGATCCCGTAGGAATGAGACGTTTTCCCGTAGTAAAAAGTAGCCTATGTGTTATTCTAGATTCTCTTCTACATTTATGCAAAATTTCATGTCAATCTAATCAGCCGTTTTAGCGTGATGTCGTAACAAACACACACACAAACATCCGCCTTTATAATATTAGTAGGATGCTTTATTACTTTACATACATAAATACAGCATACATAAACATACATACACATTACATACATACTTACAAAAACGCATACATACATAGATACATACATACAAATACATTAATGTAATTGAGATAAAAAGTGCTCATTAACTCTTTTTTTAAAAACGAATGTTGAGGGGCTGTCTTGAATGGTCTTTGGAATACTGTTTTATCATCTGAACAAATCGGGTCCAAAAATATTAAGTTATGTAACTTTCTACAGTTTCATAGATCCTCAAGTGGAGAATATTTTTTTGCCATCGCTACCGCACATTAAAGTTTTAAGGTCAATTAAAATATGACTGGAATTCCCGTGAATCCATGTGAACTCGTGGTTCACGGTACTCGATCGCTTGACAATGTGGGATTTACGTATCTGACAGTTTTCATTCGAATTTGGTTCGCAGGAACAGGGCAGTACACTCAGCCTTCGTGTACTCCTCATCAGATATTTCAAATTCTGACATCGCCTTGACAGCAGCTGCGTCACTGCCGACTGCTGGTTTCACAGGCCGCTTTGACCTTCCCTGGACGATATCCATCATACCCAATCCGCGTTCGTTTTAATTACTTCCAATGGGTTCAAGTGGTTGCATCAAACTTTTGAATTTGAACTTTGCTTAGCTCCATTTCAGCATTTTAGCGGATAACAACACGGGAAGTGGCAGTGACCGGTTATAAGTCTGCACGTATGGGCGTAAGTGCGGGCGCCAGGGGTCGCTTCCGTCAGTGGGAGGGTCCATCGTAGACCCACTGATCAGTTACCGCCCGCTCCAAGTTGGGCAGCCCCGACCAATAAGGTACTGATCCGCCCCGGTGCTGGTTTGCTCTTTTAGGGTGTAGAGAGCACCAGCCTCAACTGGACAATCGGCGCCGTTACATTGTACACCTGCAACTAACAGGCATAAAAACATCACAAACCAACCCCGCTTATCCATGCGATTTGCAACATGGAATGTCCGTACTATGAGGACAGGCCTCCCTGACACCTGTGGAGGTTCTTCTACTGACGCACAAGATCTGCGTAAAACTGCCGTAATCGACGCCGAACTACACAGACTGAACATTGCTGTTTGCGCTTTACAAGAGACCAGACTCCTGACGAGGGTTCCTTGCGTGAGACACATTATACATTCTACTGGAAAGGAAAGGACAGCAGCGCTGTGCGCGAGTATGGTGTTGGCTTTGCCATACGCAACGACCTCTTAACATCTATAGAGGCTCCTTGCGGCATCTCGGAACGCATTATGTTGCTGCGATTAAATACGGACCATGGTTACGTATCACTGATTTCTGCTTACGCACCAACACTATCCTCAACAGATGAAGCCAAAACACAGTTTTATGACCAGCTCGACCAGACTCTACGCGGGTTAAAACCATCTGACCGCTTATATATTCTGGGCGACTTTAACGCTAGGGTCGGACAGGACAACATTGCTTGGCCAGATTGTATAGGTAACCACGGTATAGGGAAGCTTAATGAAAACGGCCAACGTTTATTAGAGCTTTGCTCTAAACACCTACTGTGTGTTACCAATACCTACTTTAAAGGCAAATCAACTCGCAAAGTGTCCTGAAACATCCTCGTTCTGGACACTGGCATCAACTGGACCTTATCCTTACCAAAAGAAAAATCTCCGCGAGACCCTGCACACGCGATCATTTCACAGCGCTGATTGTGACACAGATCACTCCCTGGTGGCATCACAAGTTGCTATAGCTCACAAAAGATCCACTCATCCAAATTGCCTGGTAGGAAGAAGCTCGATCTTCCAAAAACCAGAGACGATGAGGTGGTCCAAAAGTATGAAGAGCTTGTACGCGACGAAGTTGCCACCTGGGATGTAGACGCTCCGATAGAGGAGGAATGGGGCAAAGTAAAGAAGCTACTTACAGAAGTAGCCGGTACGGCTTTCGGTCATCAGAAAGCCAAAACCAGGACTGGTTCGCTGAAAATCTCGAACACATTACACCTCTGCTCGAGTCCAAACGACAAGCTGCGCTAAAACATCGCCTTAACCCATCCGAAAAGACGCGTATCGACCTATCGAATGCAAAATCAGCTTTACAACGCACATCACGGTACTTCGCAAATGCATACTGGACCGAGCTTTGTCAAAGCATTCAATCATGCGCTGATATGGGAAACTTTGGTGGTGTTTACGCTGGGATTAAAAGGCCCTTGGTCCTATTCCTAAAAACAGCCCCCTTAAAGAAGCGGACGGCACTGTTATTACAGATGCTCAACGCCAACTCGAACGATGGGTAGAACATTATGTTGGTCTCTACTCAGAACCAGTGAACATAATGCCAGAAGCTGCAGATTGCATGCCAAAACTAGCTACCTGGACTGAGTTAGATGATCTTCCTACCATAAGGGAGTACCACAAGGCTGTAGAGCAGCTTAAAATTGGAAAATCACCTGGAAACGATGGTACCCACGCCGAAATTATCAGGCTCAAGTGCATATTACCCATCCTGCACAATCTGTTGTGTAAATGTTGGGAAGCGGGATATATACCACAGGATATGCGCGATGCTAACATCATTACCCTATACAAAGGCAAAGGTGACCGCGGTGACTGTAACTGTTATCGTGGAATATCCCTTTTAAGTATAGTAGGTAAATTATTTGCTCGGTTAGTCTTAATAAGACTCCAGAAACTTGCTTATCGTGTATATCCCGAATCGCAATGTGGATTCCGCGCTCAACGTTCCACAACAGATATGATCTTTACACTTCGCCAACTGCAGGAAAAGTGTAGAGAGCAGAAAACACCTCTGTTTGTGGCGTTCGTCGACCTTAACAAAGCCTTCGACACCGTGAGCAGGAAGGACTCTATACTGCACTTTTAAACATCGGGTGCCCTCCAAAACTTCTAAGCCTCATTAAATCCTTCCACGAGGACATGAAAGGATCTGTTGTTTTTAACGGCAATACATCCGAGCCGTTCGAAATGCGTAGAGGTGTTCGCCAAGGCTGCGTGTTGGCTCCTACCCTGTTTAGTATTTTCTTCTCATTGCTTTTTAAAGTTGCTTTCGGCGATGACCAACAGGGTATACACCTGCACACTAGGGCTGACGGGAAGCTGTACAATATCTCGCTTCTTAAGTCAAAGCGTAACCGCGATGACTTATTCGTCGATAGCCTTTTGTTCGCTGACGATGCAGCCTTCGTTGCTAATTCTCAAAGTGAGCTTCAAGACATTGTTGATAAGTTTTCCCACGCGTGTTCTCTGTTCTCAATGTCCATTAATGCCAAAAAAACAGTAGTGCTAGCTCAAGGTGGAGAAACACCACGTATTTTGCTCGGTGGCGTTCCCTTGAACATAGTTGACAAGTTTTGCTACTTGGGGTCGACTGTGTCGAACAATCTCACCCTCGATGCTGAGATCAATACTCGTATCGGCAAAGCGGCGACCATGTTCGGCAGGCTCAGTACAAGAGTATGGAATAATAAACACCTGACCACAAAACCAAGATAATTGTTTACCAAACTTGCGTTCTAAGCATACTCTTGTATGGAGCTGAAACCTGGACTTCGTACGCAAAACAAGAACGTCGACTCAACACATTTCATATGCGCTGCGTAAGAAACATCTTGCATATAACTTGGCAGGACAGAGTCACAAACGAGCGAGTTCTAGAAATTGCACAGCTGCCTAGCTTTACCGCTTTGCTTAAGCAAAGACGATTGCGGTGGCTAGGGCATGTGTACCGCATGGAACCTTCGCGTCTACCGCGGCGTGTCCTGCTTGGCGCCGTAGCTAACGCCAAAAGAGGAGTTGGAAGACCGATGCTACGTTTCAAAGATTGCGCCAAACGGGACATGGCTGCGTTTGACATCGACCATCAAAGCTGGGAGAAGCTTGCTGAGGATAGGGATGTATGGAGAAAGCGTGTGTTTGATGGGCGTAAAGCTCACGACGATGCCTGGTTCGCTGGTCTCGCAAACAAAAGGCAAAAACGACATCTAAACATGCATGTGCCAGTCTCTAATTCCACCTTCGTTTGTAGAGCGTGCGGAAAGTCATGCCGCTCCCGTATCGGCTTATACAGCCATGAAAAATCTTGCCTCAGACACTGAATAAATCGTCTGTCACAGACGTATGAGGCCAATGATAGCTCCATTTTGATTAAAATTGATAAAAACTGCAGGCACATAACCTGTTTGGTGTAGTACCTACTACCGAACACGTGCCGTGACGTCAAACTCACGCACCGATTGCCCCGGCGCAGCATTTTCTAACTTTAGTGCATTTTACGAAAAAATCTGAATGGTCATTAAACATTTTATAACGTTATCGGGAAAACATTATAATTAACTTAGAGCTAATAGGTATGTATATGTATTAGTTTATAAATATCTAGTATGTATTATGCATATTATATTGCCGTTGTGCGTATCTATGTATTTGGGTGTATAATATTTTATGTAGTTTATGTACGGGTTTGCACTATCCCGCTTTCAAGACTGCACTTTCCATATCACCCAAAGGTTGCCTGGAAGAGAATGCTACTTTAGCATTAAGGCCGCCTTATTGTACTGTGTTCTCTGTATCTGTTTTTTTTTCCTTGTAATCTTGTTTTTTATGTGCAATAATAGTAGTTTATGCAACTGCCTAATAATGAGAGGCTTTAGGATGAGAGTGTCTGTTTATCACACGAGGCGCAGCCGAGTGTGATAATAGTTTGACACGAGCATTCTAAAGCCTAATTATTTGCAGTTGCATACACTATTTTATCTACACTCTACAAGAAAAACTATGAAAAATAATTCAAACCTCCGCACTGCACTATGGGGATTGCAAGCCTATCTACTGAACCACCAACTGAACGACTCTTGTACATAAGTAACTCTTTAACTAAACGTTAAAATGGAGGCTCATAAAAACTGAACAACTTTTAAAATTAAATAGCATTTATCGGTGAATTTTAATTCGAAAAATGATTTGAAGCAAAGATTTAATAATAAATAAGTCCTCATAATTTCAAGTGTCGTCTCGCCGCGGGTGACACTTGTTTTTTTTTTCATTCGACTTACTGTTGGCCAGTGTCAAATTGGAACAGATTACGATTTGGTACGCGGGTCAATTCGTTTAATTTTTTTTCAAATACTAGAAATCGAGTTACTTTATGTAGCTGCCAGTAGTATGAAAGATTTTTTTAAAGGCTGTATATTCGTAATGCAGTTCATTACGTTCGTACTTTCGATTCTGTAAAACGAATATTACGAACTGAGTGTAGATAAAGTATATTATTATTATTTGGTACATTTTGTTTATCTCGGTTTTCACCGGTAAGCCGATATGCACGGGCCTAGGCCAAGTGCATATCAGGGTTTAAATTCTGATTAGTTTGTATATCAGGTCGCGTGTTTGTCGCTATGATTTGTGTGTCATGTCGTGTGAGTGTTAGTATGTTTTGTGTATCATGTCGTGTGAGTCTTGGTAAGTTTTGTGTATCAAGTCGTGTGATTGTTGGATAGTTTTGTGTGTCATGTTGTATGGTTGTTGGTAAGGTGTGTATCTATCTAGCGGGGTCCCCTGAGGTATAACGATGAAATATATGAAAATGAATAGGCTTTTCAATGTACTTCACGACTTTGATAATGAAATCCAATGTACCTCATTCATTTTTGGAAAAAAGCCAAAAAACTACGTGATCTGGCTAGCGGGCTACTTTTTCATTTCAAAACAAAAATAAATTATAATTATACAGTTCGATTCGCCTTCCAATGTACTCACCAAAACAGGAATTAAATCTTTAAAAAGTTTGTTATTTTACGCGAAATACCACAACAAAAGATTTCTCTATCCAGCGGGCTACTTTTTATATTTACCACGTACAGACTTGAGAAATATACCATTTGGTTGCATTTTCAATGTACCCCTCAGTTTTGCTAAGTTTTATTTATAAAAGCATGGAATAATTGTAAAAAACCTCAAAAAAAGGTCTGTAAGATCAGCAAAAAAACATTCAATGTTTATGTATTCATTTATTATTTTTTAGTAGGAAGTGTCTATAGAGCGGGGCGCCCCGCTCGATAGTTATTTAGTCTATAGAGCAGGGCGCCCCGCTCGATAGCCGAGGGGGCACCGTGCAGCAGGACCACGAGGGAGCGCCGTGCATCACCCCAATTCTACCCGTGGGTGTCGTAAAAAGCGACTAAGGGATAATTATCCAGGGAACGGGCAGCAGCGTTCCCTGTGAATTAAACATCTTGCACTGCGCTCGCCAATCCGCCTGCCAAGCGTGGTGAGTATGGCAATACCCCCCAATACGGGCGAGGACCATGTCCAGCAGTGGACTGTTGTGGCTGTTAAGGTTAAGGTTGAGTTTGAGTCCAGTCTTAAATGAAACTTGTAGGAACATTACAGGCTGCCTTAAGCCGACCCCAGTGAAACTGTTTTACCCTCTAGCAGGTATAGTCCCTCCAAAAGTTCAAAGAGAGATCGCTTGTTTGGTGGAGAAAAATAAACAGGAATCTGACCCAAGGCACCCACTCTTCAACGCCAGTGAGGGTAGACAAAGATTGGAGAGCCGAAAAAGTTTCCTCAAATCGGCTAAGCCTACGGCAGACAACCCCGTTACGGCCCGGGACCGTATGATACACCACACACCGCGCTACGCGCGTGATTACGTGCACGCGTACTCAGGCTGTGTGCGGCACATTGACTGACGGCGTCATCACATGTCGCCGTCAGTTGATCACGTGCCGTGTCTCGTACGATCATCATAGTTACGCGCGTGATGACGTGCACGTCACGACCGACCTAATTTTATTTTCGTTTGAACCCTTTTTATAAGCTTGTAACCTCTAACTGGACATTGGCAAAATTGACCATTCTTGACAGAGGCCACTTTTAACAACAACACTGCAACATTTTTGCAAACCATACCTACATGCCTCAGAGTTTTTTACTACAGGGGGTTACACCTACAAGCATGATAAAAAATATTGTAAATTTGGTAGTAAATCAGTTAGGTGATCATTGATATGGTAAATTCGTGTGAACGTCAACTATGTTCCTTACTTTCATTTCTAATTCCTTGATAAAAATGGTTGACATTTGAACACACACATAACCATAATGGAGTTTTACGTTTGTACAGCATCCTGTATATAGGCATTATCGTTTTTTCAAAATATTTTTGCATCAGGATATTATCTCACATCAAACTTAGCAAAACTGAGGGGTACATTGAAAATGCAACCAAATGGTATATTTCTCAAGTCTGTACGTGGTAAATATAAAAAGTAGCCCGCTGGATAGAGAAATCTTTTGTTGTGGTATTTCGCGTAAAATAACAAACTTTTTAAAGATTTAATTCCTGTTTTGGTGAGTACATTGGAAGGCGAATCGAACTGTATAATTATAATTTATTTTTGTTTTGAAATGAAAAAGTAGCCCGCTAGCCAGATCACGTAGTTTTTTGGCTTTTTTCCAAAAATGAATGAGGTACATTGGATTTCATTATCAAAGTCGTGAAGTACATTGAAAAGCCTATTCATTTTCATATATTTCATCGTTATACCTCAGGGGACCCCGCTAGATAGATACACACGTTGGTAAGTTTTGTGTGTCATGTCGTGTGATTGTCGGTGTATTTTCTGCGTCAGGTCGCGTGATTGTTGGTATATTTTGTGTGTCAGGTCGTGTGATTCGTATGTCAGGTTGTGAGATTGTCGGTGGAGTTTGTGGTAATGAGTGTTCATGGTGCAAGAATTTACGTACTATGCGGCATGTGTTTAAGATAACAGCCTTTTGCATCAGGTTGTATGTGTTAGCCGAGAGCTTGAGTGTCTTGAGAGACTGGTGGAGCTGCTTCGGTATTACACCTGTTGATGAAATTACTACGGGGACTATTGTCACTTTCTGGAGGCGCCAGATTCGGGTAATTTCATCCTTGAGTTCCACGTATTTTGTCAATTTCTCGGCTATCGTGTTTTGCAAATTGTGTGTGTTAGGGACTGCTATATCAATTAAAAATCCGGTTTTGTCAGTTTTGTTTATTAATGTTATGTCAGGTCGGTTGTAGTGAATTGTCCGGTCAGTAAGGATGGCTCGGTCGTAGTAAAGTTTGGTCGTTGAGTTTTCTAAGACAGTTTGTGGGCTGTATTTATAATATGGCTGAACTGTTGGGATTAGGTTATGTTGGTGAGCAAGTTTTTGGTGTAAAATGTTAGCTACTTGGTCGTGCCTATGTTTGTAGTCGGTTTGGGCTATGGCTTTGCATGCACCTGTAATATGTTGGATGGTCTCTGGGCAGCTATTGCATTTTCTACATGTATCTGAGGCTAAGGTTTTGGTAATATATTTTTGATAATTTCTCGTTTCTATTACTTGGTCTTGTATTGCTATTATGAAGCCTTCTGTCTCTGGGAATAAGTCACCACGATTAAGCCATGCGTTCGACGCATCTTTGTCGACATTGGTTTGACTCAGGTCGTGGCGATGTCTTCCGTGTAAGGACTTTTGGGCCCACTCAGCAATTTTGTAATTGTCGTCAGTTAGTCTCTCGTCATTTTGTGTTGTGTTGTCTTGCATGTTTAAAGGTGTTGCTTTTAGATCATTTTGAACTACGGCTTTATGCAGTGATGATGTAGTCTTTGAAGGCAAGATCTAGGATGGTGCTTCCTAAATTTTGTGAATCGTACGCTGCAAAGACTTGAGATCAGATTTTGACCAATTTATTATGCCAAAGGAGTATGTGAGGATGGGAATGGCATAGGTGTTGATTGCCTTAACTGTGTTCCGAGCATGTAGCTGTGTTTTCAAAATGGAGTTGAGTCGGTTTTGGAATTGCTGCCTTAATTTCTCTTTAGTTTCTTTACATTTTATTTGTTGTGATTGTTGGTAACCTAAGTATTTATATGTCTCCTGTTCCTCTAGTGATTCTATAGTTTGCCCAGATTCTAGCTCGTAATTGTGTCTGTATCTGTGGCCCGCTCTGATCGAGTTAATTTTGCATTTGTCTATGCCGAACTCCATCTTGATGTCAGTCGTAAATAATTCTGTTAGGTTAGCTAGTTGGTATAGCTGTTCTTCGTTATCTGCGTACAACTTTATGTCATCCATATATAATAAATGGTTAATAGTTTGTCGTCTGTCAGTTTGTCCGTCATTTTCAGTGTATTTTAACTTATATCCTGGTGTAGATGAATTTAGTATATTCGAAAGTGGGTTCAGAGCAAGACAAAACCACAAGGGACTGAGTGCGTCCCCTTGGAATATACCTCGCTGTATTTTAATCGGTCCAGTCTCTACAGTTTTTGAGGGGGTTGTTAGTTTTAGCCTTGTGGTCCAAGTTTTCATTGTAGTTTTTAGAAGGTTGACTATTTTCGGATGTATTTTATATATATCAAGTACTTGTAATAGCCAGGAATGAGGGACTGAGTCGTATGCCTTTTTATAATCAATGTACATGCTAAATAAGTCGGATCTCGTTTTTTGAACATGTTGAAGAATGACTGAGTCTATGACTAGCTGTTCTTTACAACCTTGGCTGAATTTTCGGCAACCTTTTTGTTGTTCAGCCAAGATGTTGTTGTCTTGTATATGTTTATAAATAAGTTCAGATATGCAGGACGTGAGAATTTTGTACAAAGTTTGTAAACAAGTAATTGGTCTGTATTTTGCGGGGTTGGATGTGTCAGTGCTGTCTTTGGGTATCATAACTGTTGTTCCGAGAGTGATGTAAGGTGGAATCGTTGTCGGGTCTTCTATAAAGCTGTTCAAAAAATTATGTAAGAAACCAAGTATACTTGTGAATTTTTTATACCAATAGCTGTGCAAGTTGTCTGACCCCGGTGCTTTCCAATTATGTAAATTGCGTAGGACTTTTTGGAAAGTATCTATTGGAATATAGTCGAAAGTCATTTGGGGGACTGAACTGTGGTTCTCTGTTTCAATTTGTATCCACTCAGCTTGTACATTATGCTCGACTGGTTGTTCCCATATCCCGGCCCAAAAGCATTGTAAGTCTTCTGGATCTGGGGTGTCATCTGTATTGTCGGGGTCGGCAGTTTCGTGTGTGTTTGTTGTCTCCTGTCTTATCTTACGATAAAACTGCCTTTCATTATTTTTGAATTGATTATTTTGTTGTTTTCTAAGACTACAAGCGTTATACCTACGAAGACGTCCTGCAGTGACTGCGAGTTTTTGTTTAAGAGTGTCAAGAGTGTGTGTAAGTTGTGTGTTTGATTCTTCGTGTACTGTGTGGATTTTATATTGTTCTATTATATCTTCTACTTGTTTATCTAGGTTTCTGCTTCTACTCCCATTCATGAAGTGTGTCAACCTTGCTATTTTTGTACGTAAGTCTTCCAGTCTACGCTCTAACCGTCTTTGCCAGTGAGGTTTGTGTTCCTTTGTATTCGGTCGGGATCTGTCGGTCGGTTCAAGAGATATTTTGGCTCCATTTATTTTAGCAGCAGTCCATGCTGCACAGTAAATACTAGTTTGTAAAGTCTTAAAATCGGTTTCTCGATTAATATTCTCAGGGAGTGTAACTTTATTTAAATAGTCGACTATTGCTGCGAATTTTTTGGATGACTTTTGTTTAGGGATAAAAGGTCTGGTTGTAGGGTCTGTGTTTGAAAAGTGCTGATAAGTCTGATTAAATTATTATTATTATAATAGGTATATAATTGATACTTATTGAATGAAGTGCATACAAACAAACATTATATTCCATACAAACAAACTTTATCATTTGATTTCAAAACATTCACAAGCAATCCCCGCACCCCACAATTTGTTTAATGTATACGGTTTTCAGCAGAAAGTGCAATGTTTACCTACCGCTTACTAACTATTTATTTACAACTAGCTGCCCGTCAGCGGTTTCACCCGCTGCAAACCATCTTTTACCCCTTTAAGGGTTAAAAATTGAAAATCCCTGAAACACGTACTCAATTTTTTAGCTGTTTGTTCTAATTGCAAGTATTGAAACATATCGCATTTAAAAAACATGATTTTCCAGTTAAACTTTTAACCCCTTTTTTACCCCTTTAGAGGTTGAAAACCAAAAACCCCGGAAACACGTATTTCATTTTTTAACTTTTTCATCTAATCGCAAATTTTAAAACAGATCGTATTTTAAAAATATTGATTTTCCATACAACTTTTAACCCCTTTTTACCCCTTTAGGGGTTAAAAATCGAAAATCCCTGAAACACGTATTCCTTTTTCTTAGCTGTTTGATCTAATCGCAAATTTTGGAACAGATCGCGTTTAAAAATAATGATTTTCCATACAAACTGTTAACCCCTTTTTTACCCCTTTACGGATTAAAAATCGAAGATCCCTGAAACACGTGTTTAATTATTTTAGTTCTTTGATAAAATCACAAATTTTAAAATAGATCGCTTTTAAAAAAAAACATACAAACTTTTAACCCCTTTTTTACCCCTTTAGGGGTTAAAATTTGAAGTAAAGAGTTTTTTAAAACCTGCCCCTTAACTTATTCTATATACACATTTTGAATTCAGCCTTATGATTATGTCAAAAATCTTCAAAAACGTTGACCAAATCGTAAATCGGTAGGTACCGGTTTATTGAGTCAATATACCAGTAGATTTGGAAGATTCATATTTTCACTAAATAATTTACTTGTATCAGTCCAAATTATTATTTAGCCCATGATAAGTTTCTCTTCAAAACACTGCAGATTAGAAAATGCAATTGAAAAATATCCAATTAGTTTTTTGCATAATAATATCCTCCTGAGACCCTCGGTATCACCAATGATACTTATATAATTATTTTTTATTCCACAATTGTTGATAAAATTCATTGTATAATTCTTATCATTCGCTTGACTAAGACCTTTTCTAACGATAAAATTAAATAACAATGCTAAATAAAATTTTATAATATTAATTATGGGCACTGAAAAACAAGGTTTTTAAAGTTTCGGCTATGCCAACATTGAGACGAATTTTTTTTAAGACCAAAATATATATTTTGGTTATTTTATGTTAATTTTAGATCAATGAATGTGTGAAAAATAAGGACTGATAAGAAAATAAAATATAAAGAAAGTATTTTTTACACAATTAACGCATTTCCCTTGCGTATCATAGGTGATACTTTGGGCATTTACGGGATATCAAATTTGTGTTTTTCAAAATAAGTGATTGTATAAAAGAGCTATTAATATACATACATTTAATAATTAATACAGAGTATGTAACAAAACGCCTAAAATAAATTATTAAAATACGAAAAAAAGGTTATTAGAGGCTAAAACTCATATTTTTTTGTTTATTTCTGGAGATCAAAGATTTTTGAAATCTCTAAAATGGGTAATAAATCTGAAAAACACTGAAAAAAAAATTATTTCTAAAATTTCGAAATATAGATTTTACTAAATATAATTTTTAATAAAATTATTTATTTAATTAATACATAATAACATAAATATCGATAGAATCTGCAAGAGTTCGGCTAAAAATGATCAAAATTCTATCAAAACATCTATTTTTGTAAATATTAATGGCATTACAGGTACCCTAAAATTAAAAATAATATTATTTTGCCGAAAAACATTAAAACATTTTGTTTTTTGTGTATTTTAGCAGAAATATAAAATCATTTTCCTAATCTAATAAAGACCCAAAGTATCACCAGTGATACCCCCCACTCACGATCACTGGAGGGGGTTAGAATTTTTTTCATATTTTTTTCGTAAATTTTATGTCTCTACATAGGCACAAACCAAAAATCATTTCCCAATCTATATGCCATCAAGATAATACATCATAATTACGTTCCTATTTACTCTAATATTAGCTATTTTAAAACTTAAGTTAGTTCGTAGATTGCTCAATCAACTCTCTAGTCGCAGGTTAAACCAGGCCGCCCGTACCCATTAGCGAGGACCTGGTTGACCATTAGTCAACATAGATCTATATGTGTAATAAAGAAATATGTTTATGCACAATAAATTCCCCCTGAAGGTGGGTTAACCTTCAGCGGAATCTATATGCCAAATATCTCCTTTTACAATTTTTTTTGTAACTTGAATAATTTGTGTTATAATCGGTAGTTAGAACAGGGTTGAAACCGGTACTACCGATTTTCGGGTTGGCTCCGCGAAAACTGCATACAAATGTCATCGCCACTCTTTTGTTTTGAAGTTCCGACTTTGGACAAGGAGATTTTCAAATTTATTTCAGACTTCACGTCGGATGGACTTCACTCAAATATTTTTTTACGTTTGCCTTGTAAATTTCAATTATTTTAAGGTATTTTTCTGGTTGTCTATATTGCTATATCATAATACCTAGGTATTTTTGTAACGATAAATATGAGAAGTGATTATTTAATGGTAAGTAGTTGTTTTAATGTACTTGTTTCGCAAGTCGACGATGCAGGAATCCAAAAATTAGAGACAAAAGACTCAAGAAGAACTTAATAGGAGTTTAAAGGAACATTTGGCGTAGAAATATGAAGAAGAGAGAGAAAAGAGAGCAGGCGGCATGCAGGAATGGCATGATTGATACTTTCGGGAATCGGGACAATGGATTACTTAGAAGCTGGGTACAAAAATCCTTCTCGATACATGAAAGAAGATCCTAAGCCTAGGGATTCATCATCATCATCTTAACAGCCACAATAAAGTCCACTGCTGAACATGGGCCTCCCCCTATTAGGGGGGTATTTGCCATACTCACCACGCTTAGCAGCCGGGTTGGTGAGCGCAATGCAAGATGTTGCAATGCGATTGTGAAATTCATCCAGGGATTGAACCCCTGGATGAAATTATCCCTAGCCTAGGGATTATTTTAGTAAAATGATATTACAACACTGTCAACAAGAAATAGGAAGTATCCGGCCAGACTCTTGCTACAAAGATTATTGGTTTAATTACTATATGCTTTCAGGTTTTAACAGATGCAAAAAATGGCAAAAAATGCAAAAATTTTATGCGGAATAGGACAAAATAAATTGGAAATTGACAAATTAACCGATGCGTACAAAATCCTTCTCATTTAAACATGACAAGTAATGTCACTTTGTCTACGAAACAGATTGTTGAAAAGATATTAATTACAATTATGTCAACAAAAGCAAAAAGCAAAGACTCCGGAAAATTGCACCAACGACTCATATTTATTTACAAGGTCTAAGTTCAAATATACGAAACAGCTGCAAAGAATGGGAAGAAAAGAAGCAAAAGTGTTATGCTGACATGGAGCATATTACATTGGAATTTGACAGACTATCCGATGCGTACAAAATGCCTTAAACGTGAAAAGTAGTGTCACTTTGTCTAAGAAACAGATTGTTGAAGATATGTTAAATGTATGTTAACAAGAAGAAAATGCTAACTTTCCGGACACTTGCACCAATGACTCGTATTTTGAGGGTCTACGTTCAAAACTAAGAAACAGCTGCAAAAAATGAGTTAAGAAACGAACTTGTTATAATCAAATCTGGAAATATCAATTCTAATAATGTCCACATTATTAAAATTGACATTGCCAGATTATCCGATGCGTATGGTAGGAAAAATAAAAAGAAAAGCTATATGTTATCTTTAAATAAAATAAAATCAAAAGCAAGTAGTGTAAATAAATGCTTTGGAATATATCTTCAGTTATTATTTTAATGTCAGGACATAATTATTGAATGTATTTATCTAATTAATAAATTATTTATTTAGGAATGTAGTCTAATAAAAATAATTAAGTATAAACTGATATTATTGAGAAAATTAACATATGAATTTATCAAAAAAGAACAAAGGTGAGGGTGCAATTTTAAAAGGAAACAAAATTTTAACTATATAGGTATGACACGGATTTTCAGCACTTACAATTTTTGGGTTTTTCGCGGTAGGTATCGCGACAGTTTCGGTCCAGTCGGCAGTGGCGTAACTAAGTAACCAAAGGCCCCGGGGCAAAACTTGATCAGGACCCCAAGCCCAGAACGATACGCCGCCTTCGACCAATATAAGTAGTTATGGACATGCCTTGCGCATACAAACAGGTCATTAAAAATGTGCCAAGACACAACTACATTATAAACACACGCACACAGCTACACACGTTCTAATCACGTGAATATACGATCAGAGACAGAGATAGCGCGACGTACTTGCACAGTAGTGCGAACGCGATAGCATTATGTCCGTGACTTTCGTCTTTATGTTCGGACCCTTTTACGCCTTTGTTCCCATTGGCCACTACTTGAATCGCCACTAGTGGCGAATGGGACGAAAAATTCCTAGTCGCCACTAGTGATGAATGGGAACTAGTTGCCACCACATGAGTTCGCTTTGCATTGCTCGTTTCATCGTTTTGGAAAATATTTACCTCCGTCTAGGCTCTTATCACAAGCGGTTTGGGAGAGGATGCGAAGCGGAGACGGAACTGAAGCAATTTCGATAATGACGCGCGGCGGATTTGCAACGTTTTGTTGCAAATATCGTCGCGCGGCGCGATCACAATATATTTGCTACGAATCCGCCTCCTTTTCGCATTCACTACCAATACCGCTTGTCAGGTGTCAGCTGTCATACTAAAAAGTCGTTTATATCGGAAACTATGCGTGCTAGACTATGGCTAGACTATTGGACGCCCAGTTGAAGAAAAAGAGATTTTTAATATTATAATGAGTTTAAAAAACAGTAAAGCTACTGGATATGACGACTTACTGACCAAAGTCTTAAAGTCATGCTGCAATTCATTATGCAAGCCGTTAACATATCTTGTCAACCTTTCTTTTATTCAAGGAATATTTCCAGAGGCACTTAAAATAGCGGTAGTTAAACCATTGTTTAAAAAAGGGGAAAAGTGCGATCCCACTAATTATAGACCAGTTTCGATTCTGTCAGCTCTGTCTAAAATTTTTGAGAAAGCTATGTTGTCCCGACTAAACAACTTTTTAGACAAACATGCAATCCTTCACTCGAATCAATTCGGGTTTCGAAAACATTTCTCGACGACACTTGCTTGTTTTCACCTAGTTAAATATGTTTCCGAGAGCATAAATCAAAAAACGCCTATTGTATCCATATTCTTGGATATGAGCAAGGCATTTGACTTTGTTAATCATGACAGATTACTGACCAAACTTGAAAAATATGGTATTAGAGGACATGCATGTTCCTGGATTGAGAGCTATTTAAAGAACAGACGTCAATGTGTTGAGATAGCAAAAGTAATCAATAGTTCAGAATCTCATAAAAAACAGTTGACAAAGTTGAGCTACAGATCCAAATTACTAATTAATAAATCGGGGGTTCCACAAGGCAGCGTGTTGGGGCCGTTATTATTTTTAATATACATTAATGACTTGCCAGAGGCTACTCAACACAAATGCTTTCTGTTTGCTGATGACACAACTCTCCTTGTTAAGGCAAAGGATAGGAATTCGTTTGAAGCAGATATCAATACTGCTCTAGAAAATGTGATAAAATGGCTTAATACTAATAATCTTAAGGTGAATATTGACAAAACTAATTTAATGCAATTTCTCTCGTATAATACAACCCCTTTGACATTTCAGATTAGCTATAATAGTAACCCAGTAAAGGAAGTTAACGTATGTAAATTTTTAGGTATATATGTTGATAAAAATTTGAATTGGAAAGCTCATGTTGACTCAGTGTGCAGTAGAATTGATAGCTTTGTTTTTGCTTTACGAAAAGTGCGACAGACTGTCTCATTGGAGGCAGCTCTTACAGCTTATTATGGTTATGTCTCGTCATTACTTAATTACGGTTTGATTCTCTGGGGTAACTCGGTAGAGGTGGACAGAGTCTTCAAACTGCAAAAAAAGTGCGTGCGGGCAATGGCAGATGCGTATTTTAGGGACAGCTGTAAGCCATTTTTCAGAAAGTTTGGAATTTTGCCATTGCCATGCATGTTTATCAAGGAAATTTGTATATTTGTCAAAAATAACATCCGCTTGTTTAAACTTTATAAAGACTGTACAAATAGACCTGTTCGAGCGCAATACAGTAATTTACTATTTCAGCCCCCATGCAAAAGTTACATATATAAAAAGAATGTGTATAATGTGTGTATAGTAACATATAATCACCTTCCATTAGAAATTAAGAAGTTGGAATCAAATTTATTTAAAAAGAAATTGACGGTATGGTTGTTGGATAAATGTTTCTATAGTTATAATGAATTTTTAGCTTTTAAGTCCTGACATTATATTTAGATGCAGATAGTTGACATGAATTTTTGATCATAATGTACTTATTATAATAGTTAAAATCATCATTGTAATCTAATTTATATTTGCATGCCTGGCTTAGGTTGAATACTACGACATGCCATTATAAATAAGACCTTTAATGTGTATTCTGGCAAATAAATTATCTTTATCTTTATCTTTATCTTTGGTTTCTTTGGGAAAGTTGTAGGCCTCAACGAGATCTACATGACAGGTGTCAGTTGTCATACTAAAAAGTCGTTTATATCGGAAACTATGCATGCGAGACTATTGGTTTCTTTGGGAAAGTTGTAAGCCTCAACGAGATCTACATGACAGGTGTCAGCTGTCATACTAAAAAGTCGTTTATATCGAAAACTTTGCAAGCTAGACTATTGGTTTCTTTGGGAAAGTTGTAGGCCTTAACGAGATCTACATGACAGGTGTCAGCTGTCATGCTAAAAAGTCGTTTATATCGGAAACTATGCGTGCTAGACTATTGGTTTCTTTGGGAAAGTTGTAGGCCTTAACGAGATCTACATGACAGGTGTCGGCTGTCATACTAAAAAGTCGTTTATATCGGAAAACATACGTGCTAGACTATTGGTTTCTTTGGGAAAGTTGTAGGCCTTAACGAGATCTACATGACAGGTGTCAGCTGTAATGCTAAAAAGTCGTTTATATCGGAAACTATGCGTGCTAGACTATTGGTTTCTTTGGGAAAGTTGTAGGCCTCAACGAGATCTACATGACAGGTGTCAGTTGTCATACTAAAAAGTCGTTTATATCGAAAACTATGCATGCGAGACTATTGGTTTCTTTGGGAAAGTTGTAAGCCTCAACGAGATCTACATGACAGGTGTCAGCTGTCATACTAAAAAGTCGTTTATATCGGAAACTATGCATGCGAGACTATTGGTTTCTTTGGGAAAGTTGTAAGCCTCAACGAGATCTACATGACAGGTGTCAGCTGTCATACTAAAAAGTCGTTTATATCGAAAACTTTGCAAGCTAGACTATTGGTTTCTTTGGGAAAGTTGTAGGCCTTAACGAGATCTACATGACAGGTGTCAGCTGTCATGCTAAAAAGTCGTTTATATCGGAAACTATGCGTGCTAGACTATCGGTTTCTTTGGGAAAGTTGTAGGCCTTAACGAGATCTACATGACAGGTGTCGGCTGTCATACTAAAAGTCGTTTATATCGGAAAACATACGTGCTAGACTATTGGTTTCTTTGGGAAAGTTGTAGGCCTTAACGAGATCTACATGACAGGTGTCAGCTGTAATGCTAAAAAGTCGTTTATATCGGAAACTATGCGTGCTAGACTATTGGTTTCTTTGGGAAAGTTGTAGGCCTCAACGAGATCTACATGACAGGTGTCAGTTGTCATACTAAAAAGTCGTTTATATCGGAAACTATGCATGCGAGACTATTGGTTTCTTTGGGAAAGTTGTAAGCCTCAACGAGATCTACATGACAGGTGTCAGCTGTCATACTAAAAAGTCGTTTATATCGAAAACTATGCAAGCTAGACTATTGGTTTCTTTGGGAAAGTTGTAAGCCTTAACGAGATCTACATGACAGGTGTCAGCTGTCATGCTAAAAAGTCGTTTATATCGGAAACTATGCGTGCTAGACTATTGGTTTCTTTGGGAAAGTTGTAGGCCTCAACGAGATCTACATTACAGGTGTCAGCTGTCATACTAAAAAGTCGTTTATATCGGAAACTATGCGTGCCAGACTATTGGTTTCTTTGAGAATGTTGTAGGCCTTAACGAGATCTACATGACAGGTGTCGGCTGTCATACTAAAAAGTCGTTTATATTGGAAACTATGCGTGCTAGACTATTAGTTGATCTATTAAATGACAGCTGTCACCTGAAATGTAGATATCGTCCAGTCCAACAACATTCTCTAAGAAACAAATTGTCTGCCATGCATAGTTTCCGAGAAAAACGCGTTTCAAGTTTGACAGCTGTCAACTGAAATGTAGATTTCGTCAAGGCCAACAACTTTCTCTAAGAAACTAGTCGTCTGGCAAGCACAGTTTCCGAGAAAAACGCGTTTCAAGTTTGACAGCTGTCACCTGAAATGTAGATTTCGTCAAGGCCAACAACTTTCTCTAAGAAACTAGTTGTCTGGCAAGCACAGTTTCGAGAAAAACGCGTTTCAAGTTTGACAGCTGTCACCTGAAATGTAGATTTCTTCAAGGCCAACAACTTTCTCTAAGAAACAAACTGTCTGGCAAGCATAATTTCCGAGAAAATCGTGTTTCAAGTTTGGCAGCTGTCAACTGAAATGTAGATTTGTTCAAGACCAACAACTTTCCCTAATAAACTAGTTGTCTGGCATGCATAGTTTTCTGAGAAAAACACGTTTAAAGTTTGACAGCTGTCATTGAAAATGATCATCTCGTCTATTTCCATGAAACTTGTAATTTAGCTAGCTTGCATGTTTACCGAGAAAAACCATGTTTAAGTTTGACAGCTGTCATCTAGACATTAGATTATCTTGACTGTAGCTTAGGCTTTTATTCAGGTACACAAGCGGTATTGGAGGAGTGGACGAGGAGCGGAGGTGGATGCATGCACAGCGAATGTGTTGCGGACGCGCAGCGGATACCGGCGATATTTACCAAAACGTTTAAATCTGCCGTGCGTCCGCAACAAATTTGCTGCGCTTCCGTCTGCTCTTGTGTAATAACTAGACGAAGGCAAATATTTTCCAAAACGATGACACGAGCAATGCAAAGCGAAGTCATGTGGTGGCAATTAGTTCCCATTCATCACTAGTGGCGACTGGGAATTTTCCGTCCCATTCGCCACTAGTGGCGATTCAAGTAGTGGCCAATGGGAACAAAGGCGTGCACTTCACGCCAGCTTGCGCGTTTCTTATGCAAATCCATAAATCGGTCGCATAAGAAAAGCGCAACCTAGCGTAAAGCGCGTGCTTGAATCGCGTTGCTGTAAAACCATCCTTCGAACTCGACATTTTGCCGACTTTATTATAAGTAATTTAAAAATACAAAAATAAATAAACAAGTACTAACGCATGAAAACTAATTCGTGATGCTTTATTAATGTTTGTTGAATTATTGACACACAAGACGGCATCCTGATGTCAGTTTTGGGAGTTGTAACGAACGTGTCGCGACGTGTTTCTCGTAGGCGGCGCAGAGACCGACTGAGCGTGGCGTCACTCGCCTGGGCGCACTTGGAGCGGATCAAAACTGTTGCTCGGTATGGCCCGTCCATAACTACTTATATTGGTCGAAGTACGCCGCGTGCCGCTAGGGATCCCCGAACCGCCGGGCCCGAACCCGGTGACCGCCGGGTGAATTCCCGTGCATAAACATTTTGATAACGATCGACAGATGGCACTGGCAAACAAACCTATAGTACGAGACTTGTAGGGAATCCCCTGATTATATCAAATAAGTTGCCGAATGAAGGTCGGATTTCGGGTTTACTTATTTTTGAATATGGAAGAAATTGTTCCTAGTATTAATTAGTGCTTCAATCAGGGCCCAAGGGCCCAGAGGGCCCCCAAGTCTCAAGGGCCCCGGGGTACTGCCCCGGTTTGCCTCTTCGTAGTTACGCCACTGCCAGTCGGTGGACCTTCGTCGGAGAGACGCTAGCGCGTACAGATGTCACTCCGCCCGACGAAGGTCCACCGACTGGACACCTACCGCGAAAAACCCAAAAATTGTAAGTGCTGAAAATCCGTGTCATATATATTATAAACACTAAATACTAAATAAAATACTTTTATGCTGGAACAACCACTTTTTATTACCAAACTTCAATAGCAAGAGAGAAAACTACTGTCTTTTGTTTTACAAGCGTTGTTCGAACAAAATTCAAATATTTGAGACCCGAAGGCCGGCTGGCTGGCTAGCTCACAGAATGAGGCCTCATTCTGTGAACCACGGCGGCTTGTCTTCAGCTCCGGCTTGGCTGGCTCGGCTGGCTTGGTATGGTTTGGCATATACCCTGGCATGGGTGGAGCTGAGACATTGCCGGCTAAGGCTAGGCTGGCTTGCAACTCGCGGCGGCATTGCGACTTGGCAATGGTCTTACACTCGGCCATCCTGCAACAATTGCCCCGCAATTGAGAACACAAATTTAAGTAAACTAGCATCAGCATACATTCTAAGTTGTAATTAGAGATGAAAAATGCCAGAAAAGTGACATTTACTGAGACAATTTACTTGTGTAAGACCATTGCCAATTCGCAATGCCGCCGCGAGTTGCAAGCCAGCCTAGCCTTAGCCGGCCATGTCTCAGCTCCACCCATGCCAGGGTATATGCCATGCCATGCCAAGCCAGCCGAGCAGCAGGGACTAGCTGGAATTTACTTGACAGCGACAACAGAGTGAGGAGCGGATATAGCAGCCAGCTAAACTGTCAACAGAGCATTTCATGTGTAGCGGGTGGCCAGTCACAAGATTGGGATCTATAGGACCTGCATTAGAAGCCCTACTGGAAGCTTGATTATATCAGGTGCTATGCTTTCATTATGTTACTATCCATTCACTAAGGTTGTACAAAATGTTGGTTGTAGCAAGATAAAAAAAAAACTATTAAAATGAAGTGATGTAACCTAGACTAATATTCTCCTCACCTAGAAGTCCTGGACTAAACATGGTTTAGGTTTCATAAAACGATTGAAATATCCTTGTTTGTCAAAGCGCACGACAGTGCGCCAGCCAAGTTCTAAACACAAGCCGCGAGCACAGTGTTACATACACACTGCACTCTTTTGACCCGCCTGTATCAGGGATGTGAAAAAATAAAGATTATTTAAAAAATAGATAAATATTTGAAAAAGAAATATCGATTATCCATACTAATATTATAAATTCGAAAGTAACTCTGTCTGTCTGTCTGTCTGTCTGTCTGTCTGTCTGTCTGTCTGCTACGCTTTCACGCCTAAACCACTGAACAGATGTTGATGAAAATTAGCATAAACATAGATAATAACCTGAGAAAGGACATAGGCTACTTTTTTCCGCGGAAAAATTCCATTGGAAAATTGAAAATCCGAAAAAGGATTTATTCCGACGCCCAAAACTACCTACAGAAACAAAACACACAAGTATCCGTGGTGGATATTGCTCTGCAGGTTTTGTCAGGCGCTCAAAAAAGATAGTAACATACTTAGGTATCATCAAGATCTTGCTACCAAAAAAAACTTTGCATGTTAGTTTGTCCGAATGCATAGTTCATGAAAAATGGGAGGATGAATGCCTACGTATTTATCAGAATAGCCATCGCGCGCCATATGAAACATACTAAACGCATCAAAACTTTCTTTTAACACCAAAAAGGAGTTACATAGGACACCGTGTCACGCGCAATCAATATCCATACATGATCCATACTGCCATACTATTCTTACACAATTAAATTAAATATATTTATATTTTAATATTATGAATTCGAAAATAAATCTGTCTGTCTGTCTGCTACGCTTTCACGCCTTAACCACTGAAAATTCGAAAGTAACTCTGTCTGTCTGTCTGTCTGTCTGTCTGTCTGTCTGTCTGTCTGCTACGCTTTCACGCCTAAACCACTGAACAGATGTTGATGAAAATTAGCATAAACATAGATAATAACCTGAGAAAGGACATAGGCTACTTTTTTCCGCGGAAAAATTCCATTGGAAAATTGAAAATCCGAAAAAGGATTTATTCCGACGCCCAAAACTACCTACAGAAACAAAACACACAAGTATCCGTGGTGGATATTGCTCTGCAGGTTTTGTCAGGCGCTCAAAAAAGATAGTAACATACTTAGGTATCATCAAGATCTTGCTACCAAAAAAAACTTTGCATGTTAGTTTGTCCGAATGCATAGTTCATGAAAAATGGGAGGATGAATGCCTACGTATTTATCAGAATAGCCATCGCGCGCCATATGAAACATACTAAACGCATCAAAACTTTCTTTTAACACCAAAAGGAGTTACATAGGACACCGTGTCACGCGCAATCAATATCCATACATGATCCATACTGCCATACTATTCTTACACAATTAAATTAAATATATTTATATTTTAATATTATGAATTCGAAAGTAAATCTGTCTGTCTGTCTGCTACGCTTTCACGCCTTAACCACTGAACCGATTTTGATAAAATTTGGCACAGAGATTACTCATACACCGAGAACGGACATAGGCTACTTTTGCTTCCATATGAGGGTCTGGAACACCCGATGTAGACCATTAGACGCACCACCAGGAGCCTAGCTAAACTATTAGGAATACTATAACTTCAAATCAAAAGTTGTTCAGGTTGATGGGACGCTTCTGCTGGCAAATAGACAACGAAGGTTTGCAGTACCTGATGTAGACCACTAGGTGCGCCAACGGGAGCCCAGCTAAACTATAAGAGATACTGATATGACTCCAGAGCAAAAGTTGTTCAGCTTGATAGGACGCTTCTGCTGGTGAAAAGATATCGAAGGTTTGGAGTACCTGATGTAGACCATCAAGTGCACCAACAGGAGCACAGCTAAACTATAAGAGATACAGATATAACTCTAAATCAAAAGTTGTTCAGGTTGATAGGACGCTTCTGCTGGCGAAAAGACAACGAAGGTTTGCAGTACCTGATGTAGACTATCAGGTGCACCAACTGGAGCCCAGCTAAACTATAGGAAATACAGATGTAACTCCAAAGTCAAAGTTGTTCACCTGAACAACCTTGACTCGACAAAAACATCAACCTTGATGGGACGCTTCTGCTGGCGAATATACAACGAAGGTTTGCACCATAAGGAGCCCAGATGAACTATAGGAGATACAGATATGACTCCAGAGCAAAAGTTGTTCAGCTTGATAGGACGCTTCTGCTGGTGAAAAGATATCGAAGGTTTGGAGTACCTGATGTAGACCACCAGGTGCGCCAACAGGAGCCCAGCTAAACTATAAGAGATACAGATATAACTCCAAAGCAAAAGTTGTTCAGGTTGATGGGACGCTTCTGCTGGCGAATAGACAACGAAGGTTTGCAGTACCTGATGTAGACCATCAGGTGCACCATAAGGTGCCCAGATGAACTATAGGAAATACAGATATGACTCTAGAGCAAAAGTTGTTCAGCTTGATAGGACTCTTCTGCTGGTGAAAAGATATCGAAGGTTTGGAGTATCTGATGTAAACCATCAAGTGCACCAACAGGAGCCCAGCTAAACTATAAGAGATACAGATATAAATCCAAAACAAAAGTTGTTCAGGTTGATAGGCGCTTCTGTTGGCAAAAAGAGAACGAAGGTTTAGAGTACCAGATGTAGACCACCAGGTGCACCACCAGGAGCCCAGCTGAAATATAGGAGATACAGATATGAATCCAAAGCAAAAAATGTTCAGCATGATGAAACGCTTCTGCTGGTATCTGTTGGCAATGCAACTATGGTTTGAAAAATGTATTTCCAACAATATTTGTGTGATGATTATCTAGAGCGTGACGATTTTTAGGATGCTGGTAAGGAAATCAGAATTTTAAACAGGTTTAAGGAATGAAACGATACGAAGTTCGCGGGTACCAGCTAGTATAAAATAAGAATTAATCGATTACATTTTCAAAATTTCCGAAGTCCGCGCAAAAGAAACAATGAATATTAGATTTTTGTTAATAATCGATGCTTTTTTTAATTACTCAAGTCATATCCGCACCCTGTACCTACATAGGTACCTATCTATTTATCTACTGTACATAATGAAACTTTACACAGTTTACACACATATTGACACCATGTAAAACTTACTTTTGAAAATCGATTTCAAACCAAAATTATAAAAGTAGGTTGTAGTTACTTTATCACATTCCGAACAAAAAGAGGTGAAATCCCACCAAAAACATATAAATGTGAAATGGAGGACAAATTCTTACGCCTAAAACAGAGTTACGTGTATAATCTAAATTAAAGCCAAATTTTATCATAATTAAAACCATAACATTATTCATTTGAATTGGCGGGTTTTAAATTTTGTGATAGAAACTGATAAAAGCACAAAATTAGCTCCGTAAGATCTGCTCTTCTTATCAGAAGTAGCTCATTAGCTGTGGCTCGAGTAAGACCGCCGAGATCGAGTGAATATATATATGGTTGTAATTATGATAAAACTTGCCTTTAGATTTCCACTCTTTTTAGGCGTTCGAACTTGACCTCCATTTTAAATTTATGTTTTTGGTGGGTAATTTTTTTACCTAACCTATCTGGAGGCACAGCTGTGCCCTGCCAAGACGAGCCAAGTGAAGAGCGACGACATTACCTACCTTTTTTCAAACTCTAGTTTTCGGTATACTTTAGAAGAGTGTGATCTTTATAGGATAGCGTTTTCTATAAAAATCTAAAAATAATACTCACTGTAGGTCGAACTCAGAGTAGGTACCGAGAAGTTTCTACTACGCCGCGTAGTCAATTTTAAAAATCACGGCTATACCGTGGCATTCGCGTTTTGCCGAGAAAAAACGCTTATGTAACGCTGGATATCACAAATACGCCGACGCCAAAACGAGGGTGTGTAGATTCAAAAGCCTGGTTCTACTTGAGACCTGATAACTTTTTTGCAGGGTTAGACAATGCGCTCATCTTGGCGACATTTTTCGTGAAAACTGTTGGTGGCAGTTATTTAATGTAAAAGTAGTTTTCAGTAATCAAAAATGCATCTACACAATTTTATACGATATAAAATAAAAATCATAAATAAAAATAAAAATACGTCAATAAATAAAAATATTTTGCTAGGACCATTCAGGAGTACTATTTTTGAATTATCGCATGCGGAAGTCTGCTTCTAAATGTGCTCGTATCACACGTTCTACTACTGACACATACATATTCTTCCATTTCACACATCCTAATCAATTCCAACACGTCCAAGGTATTAACAAGTTCGAGTAGTAGAAAATATGATACGATTGTTACGGATTTCCGTAAACGATTTCACAAATCACACTTTCTGAAATTGAGCTCTGAGTCTCAGGATCGAAACCTACTTCAGATATAATTGCAAATCTTAGTTAGCATTATCAAGCCACAACGGCTGTCAAAGCTAAGGTCCAACTCAAAGCATAGTGTCAAATTGGTCTTTCCTTTTTCAAACTGGCCTTGTCTGTGTGTGAGTGAGTCTCGTCTATATACAGAAACGCAAAATGTAACTTTGTATCGGCAAATGTAACAGAATTACTTAAAAAATATACTAATTGTATTTAAATTATTGTTCCTAGCAGTGAACTATTTTCGAAGGTTGCTGCTTACTCGAAAATTCATTGTTATATTGTGAAAAATAGTAATACCACGTTACCTACGTAAAATAGCGTAACTAACGCCATCTATTGACATACTTTGGGCGGCTTGCTCTGACGTTGAACCTTAAGGGCGCCACACTAAGGGCGCGTATGCTTGACGTGCACGTCATCACGCGCGTAGAGATGACGTAGTATCGTATGGGATTGTATGAGAGGCCTGCCTATGTATGCGTGCACGTAATCACGCGAGTAGCACGGTGTGCGGTGTCTCATACAATCCCACGGCAATAAACATTATTTCTATTTCTATTTCTATTTCTATGCGCGTGATAACGTGCACGTCACGCATACGGGACCGGTGTGTGGCGCCCTTTAATATTTTGCCGAGTTCATGGTGTTCCGTCACGTAGGTAGACCTCCAGTGCTGATAAAGGTTCTCACTAATCATAAAATATGATCAGAACGTTTATCTTCCACCATACCAAACATCTAAAAACATCGCTTAATTTTTGAGTGATTCATGCACAATTTTTACACATAATGGTACGTTTTCATTTTCTATGTTTGTCTCATGGTTATTTTTTTATGCGTGATTTGTACGATTAGGGCATGCAAAGATAATGGTGATGCCGATGATGATGGAATAACCTGGAGAAACCCCAGACTACCGCCGATGTGAGTTTGTTACTTGACTTTGAAGGGGAAAGCCCACTTCGATCCCTCCTGTTTCAAAGTCTGAGCGCCTGAGTTAGGTACATCTTGATGATATAGGTAGTTGTGCCAGCCAATACTTACTTTGTGTAGTTGGCTACAGTACCAACACCGGTGTTCTTTTATTATTTTTATGTGAAGGAGCAAATCCGAGTTGACCCATGTCGAAGGATGCTTGTTTCTTTCTATTTCTTCTACTTACTTATTTCACTTCTGATTTTGTTTTCTTATTAAATAGTTGTGTAGGTAATAGGCATGTATACTTTTTATTTATTTAGGTACCTACCTACCTACCAAAAGTGATAGGCCTGCAGGAGCGGCCCATCAAGCTGTAGGGTCAAGTGGGCTACAGTGGATCACTTTTTTTCCGATGCTCATTGCTCAGCAATGGATAAACGTAGAAAGTTGAAATTAAGTATGTGGATAGTGTATTGAATCTATTTTTCATATTTGATATTGTCTTTCTCCTTTATGTTATAGAATAGGAAATAATGGCGGTTATTGCAAAAGTCAGAAATGAGCCACTGTGAACTAGGGGGTGGATACAGTGGCTCGGCCTGATTGATACAGTGGATCACGGCAAATAAATAAAGATAATTAAAAGTTAATTAAACAAATCAACCCAATTAATAATTATTTAAATTAGTCAAAAATATAGAAATCATTCTCAATTGTTTCAAGCTTAAGATAATGTAAATATGATAAAATTTCAAAAAAATATATTATTAGTGAATCTAACAAGTTTATAGGAATTAAACATTACGATAAGTATTTTTATGATATTTTTTGGCATTTACTGTTTTTTAACAACTTTTATTTGTTATAATTTTAACCTGCCTTCCCTCTTTCTAAATTTTCATACAATTAATTCGATCCACTGTGTACCTTTGAGGTATGCGCCACTGTGGCAACCGAAGCCCATTTGGAATCAATAATGTGGCATGCAATAATTCAAGTGGATTTGTCATTGGTTTTTACGTTAATCCATCGTAGATTAAACATAGGTTAACTTAAAAATATCTCCATGCCATAAATATACTCAGTTATGTAGTAAGAACATAAAAAGTGCACCGAAAAAACTTGACGTTTGACCCCAAAAAACTTTTGACCTCTCCAGAATAAAAAAAATGCTCTGGAGGCGCCCACGTTACTATGCCAATAATGTTTGTATGCCTAGATCTTCCAATAACTAATAAAAACAATAAGATATGTCTGTTCCTTCAACACAAAACCTTACTGAGCCAGTGTTCCCGCCCTAGCCAACGTGTACCACATGACCTACATTTATTTTTTGTAGCTGTTTCTAAGACACGCTATCGAAATGTTCTTTTGAAAACTATTGCAGGGGTACTTGACACCGACCTGTAACAGTTTTAATACATGTACATACAGATTTCTGTACTATCGCCAGCAAATCCACCTACCCATTTAAGACACAAACTAACTGTATGCCCCGCCCTAATAACTTCGTCATTTTCAATCGATCGACATCTTTGATGTGAAGATAGATTGTGTTGCTTGACACAAATTTAGAATGTTGGGAAAAAATGATTTTATTTTTTGGCGTAGGTACATGTGAAAGGAGGATAAAAAAAACCATCTGCTATATTAAGTAGGGTATCGTTAAATAGATCTTTAAAAATTAAGGCGAGATTTTTTTTAAAAAATCACAATAGTGATTCTGCCTCGAAGTATTTGCTTTTATGGGGAGTTTTCTCTCCCTAGAACTAAATATTTGAAAAAAAAAAATTAGTTCTTAGTCTGAAGTTACCATAAAAACTATATCGGATACTGTATCCACGCAAGTTTTTAAAGGTAAACCTTCATCTTTCTCCCAATTTCGTCCCATCTCCATCCTTCCATTCCTATCCAAGGTCCTAGAACACATTGTCCACAAGCAGCTGTCCGACTTTATAACTTCTAATTGCCTTCTTTCACCTTATCAGTCAGGCTTTAGAGCCGGTCATAGCACCGTAACAGCACTCATTAAAGTCACCGACGATGTTCGCCATGCTATGGAGAATAAGTCTTTGACTATTCTTATTTTACTTGATTTTAGTAATGCTTTCAACTCAGTTGACTTTGATGTACTTTTAGCTATCCTTCGGTCTCTTAACATCTCTTCTTCGGCAATAACCTGGTTTGATTCATACCTTCGGGGTCGCTCGCAGCGGGTCCGCTCTGATGAGACCTTCTCAGAATGGTGTGATCTATCTGCGGGCGTTCCTCAAGGTGGCGTCCTTTCACCTCTTCTCTTCTCAGTTATCATCAACACAGTTACTTCTGTTATTTCTTCTAGCTTCCATCTTTATGCAGACGATTTGCAGATCTATCGTCATTTCACTACTGATGATATCAACAGTGCAACTGCGGCTATCAACAATGACCTCAGCAAAATTGCTGAATGGGCTGAATCTTTCGGACTTGTAGTCAACCCTTTAAAGTCTCAAGCCATGTTATTAGGTAGTTCCTATATGTGTAATCAGATAGACCCTCTCAGCATCCCACCTGTTGTTTATAACGGCACGTCTATAGGTTACACAAAAACTGCCAAAAACCTTGGTATTCTGCTGGATTCCAATCTTAGTTGGACTCCGCAGGTCAACGCTGTTAGCAGTAAGGTATTTTATTCCTTTCATTCGCTTAAACGCCTTCAAAATTTTTTACCTCTAAAAACTAAGATCACTCTGGCTCAAACACTTCTTTTTCCCCTTTTTGACTACGCCGACAACTGCTATTTGGATGCCACGGAGGAGTTGTTGAGCAAACTTGAGCGTCTTCAAAACCTCTGTATTAGGTTTATTTTCGGCTTACGCAAATATGATCACGTCTCACAGTTTCGCTCACAACTCAAGTGGCTTCCGATCCGGCAAAGAAGAAATGCTCACGTCCTCTCTTGTCTCTATAACGTTCTCCACAATCCATCTTCTCCGTCTTATCTCAAAGAACGCTTTAATTTTTCTCGTCCGCCGGACAAGCCCTGTCGCTCCCATGTAAGGACGATTCTGTCTATACCCATCCATCATTCCGACTTCTACAGTTATTCTTTTACTGTCCATGCGGCCAGACTGTGGAACTCCCTCCCGCACACAGTGCGTGACAGCCCTTCTCTCTCTATTTTCAAAAAACGAGTAAAAGAGCACTATCTTTCTCTCTCCACTTAGTTAGTGTAGGTATATATATTTATAATGTAGGTCTATATATATACGTTAGTATTTGTATGTAAGTGTATCTTAAATTATAACATTATAGATTACTAGCTGCCCGTCTGCGGTTTCACCCGCTGCAACCTATTATTCCGCGGGTAAGAAGCATTATTCGCCAAGAGATGTCGCTGTTAGTTTTCGGTGAAAACTTTTAAAACGCGAATCGGCTCAGTCACGCCACCTATTTCAAAAATATTGGAAAATGCGTGATCCCGTGGGAATGAGACATTTTTCCGTTGTAAAAAGTATCCTATGTGTTATTCCAGGTGCCCTTTTATATTTCTGCAAAGTTTCATGTCAATCTAATCAGCCGTTTTTGCGTGATGTCGTAACAAACACACACACAAACATCCGCCTTTATAATATTAGTAGGATTTATTATATGTGTCGTCTAGAAGGGGATGTTGTGGTGTGTTGGTGTGTGTGTCTGGTGTCTTCTTCTGGTTTCTGGTGTGGCAGGAGTGCTCTCCTACGGTTTCACGGGTGTGGGCACGTAGTGGGTCCTCAGGCAAATCCAAGTGAAGTCAGGAAATGGTAACGAACTCAGATTTTATTCAGCTTCTCAAGGAATGCACTTTACAGGATAAGTATGCACCAAAGTGCATCTAGTAAGTGCAATGAACGTGACCGGTTCGACGTGTGCACCGCTCAGCGGTCTAGAGTCAGAATGCACCAGCCGACCCGATCCACATGGGCGGAACTGATTTTAGCGCCACCACACGGACGTTTATTGCACTTTTACAATCGACCAATCATTGAGCTTCAAATCCCACTACAGTTACTCCGGGTTGCCGGTACTACGATATCGAAACGACACGTCGCTGTCGCTAAATTGTCGCTCGCTACGACATATATGTATCATAGTAAGTTGTACTGTACACGTTATCTGCCTCACTTTATGCCATCTCACTACCCTAGGTCTGCTGGAAGAGATTTCTTTTTAGAAATAAGCTGACCTGTTGTGTATTGTTCAATATGTTATGTCCTATGTGTTTTATTGTGTACAATAAACGGTTAAATAAATAAATAAATAAGTTTTAAGAAAAATAAAAAGTTTTTTAATTTGTGGTTCGTAAGCATACTTACTACTGCAAACAAACCAGCAACGAAATTAGGTAACTTCGTAACGCTGATATTTAACATTGACTACAAACCCTATTTGTGGGCGTGTCTGACACGCTCTTGGCTGGTTTTTTATTTTGCTTTACTATTATGTTGGTACGTGTTCGAATCTCGACTCCAATATGGGAGTAAAAAAAAAAACTGCATATATTGTAAGGGGTGAACCAGTTCAAGAAACTTTTAGTAGATATCATAAGGGCGCAAAACAACACTTCTACGGCGAGGGCGCTTTTTTGAATTCAGAGCGAAGTAAGGGATTGTAGAGTAGAATCCCCGAAGCCAAAATATAAGTATTTTGCGCCCGAGTAATTCACTCTACTTTTCATCACCCTCTATGAGAAAATAAAAGGCGCCTCATATCTTATTGCAATGTTATACTTTCACTGTCACTTGAACTA
Source organism: Phthorimaea operculella (assembly GCA_024500475.1). Taxonomy (NCBI): domain Eukaryota; kingdom Metazoa; phylum Arthropoda; class Insecta; order Lepidoptera; family Gelechiidae; genus Phthorimaea; species Phthorimaea operculella. The sequence goes on from JANFCV010000238.1 coordinate 542,605, forward strand.
ATTTTTCAAAAAGTTATATAAAATTCTAACATACGTGTAATTTTTGGTGAAAATTACGGACTGATTCCGCGTATCTTTTTTTTAGTTCTATTGGGGACGCGCGACTATGGGCCGTCGTCCCATACAGCCTTTATTCGAACAATATTTGCGTTCTATTTCTTTGGCGCTGACTGAACATCAAGATGTTCTAAATTCAAAGTAGTTTTATTCGCATTTGTTGAGTACTTTGCGGCGCGTTCTTTTCGAATAGATAGGATGAAAACAACTTTCCCCAAGAAACATAGGTAGTTCAAAATACGGGGTGTTAGGGACGGTGGTGTAACGAAAACTTTGCAGGCGTGCTCAGACCATCAAACTGAACAACTTTCACTATGGAGCCAATGGTGGAAAACGAAAAAAAAATTCTGGTTTCCCATACAAAATTTACGATCAGCTGACTGACTTTGTATGGGAGGTTGAAAATTTTTTTTCGTTTCCCACCATTGGCTCCATAGTAAAAGTTGTTCAGTTTGATGGTCTGATCATGCCAGCAAAGTTTTCATCACACCGTCCCTAACACCCTGTATAAGGAGTAAAAAAAATTACTGCAAATATTTTAAGGAGTGAACCAGTCCATGAAACTGAACAACTTTCCCCAGGGAACATAGGTCGAAATATGAAAAAAGAATTTGGACCTCCTATACAAAATGTTCTTTCTGGCGGGCCGGTTCAGTTTGAATGGGAGGGCCAAATTTTTATTCGTATTTCGACCTATGTTTCTTAGGAAAAGTTGTTCAGTTTCATGGACTGGTTTAGTCGTAAAATACATGCAGTTATTTTTTTACCTACTGTAGGAAAAAAATAATTGGACCTCCCATACAAAATGCTCCAGCCTAGCCGTCTCGATAGCCGACCAAGTTAAATTTGTAGGGAAGGGAAGGATTTTTTTTTTCATTATTCGACCTATGTTCCTTGGGGAAAGTTGGAGCCAGTGGTGATGAAATCCAAAGATTGAGAAAGGCTATGATTGAGCGTACGAGCCTGACGTTAAGTAACGTCTCCCAGTGGGGCGATGACAATCTCGTCAGCTTCAATGCTTCAAAAACGCAGGCGTGTTTTTTCTCCGCAAAAAGGAGTCCTTTCACCTTTTCTCCTACTTTTCGGGGTACATCTGTTCCAGTAACCAACACTCTTCAACTCCTTGGCATGGAGCTGTCCTCTGACCTCAACTTCGGCACCACCATCGAGTCCAAGGCTCAAATTGCAGCTAGAAAGTTGGGCGTCCTGAATAAAGTCAAGCGGTACTTCACGCCTGAACAGCTTCTAACTCTTTATAAAGCTCAAGTCCGATCTTGCATGGAGTACTGCTGTCACCTTTGGGATGGCTCGGCTAAATACCAACTTGCTGCACTGGATTCGGTGGAACGCAGAGCCAAGAGATTAATAGGCGATAAAAAACTGGTGGCGACCAAGCTTCACAGCCTGGCTCACCGCCGCAAGGTTGCTTGCCTATCGGTCTTCTACAGATTGTACTTCGGAGAGTGTGCGCGTGAGCTGCATGAGCTCATACCACCGTCTCCTTTCTTCCATCGGACATCCAGACGCACGGCCGGCTACCATCCGTTCTTAGTTGATATACCCACATTACGCACTAAGCGCTTCAAATGATGAGTTTTATGTTGCTATGCTGCGTCATGATGTAGATATTCTTGCTGTGAATGAAACCTGGTTATCAGAGGGCGAGCACCTAGACCTGATGGCTACCGTCTTCGGCATATTCCTCGTCCCGCTGCATGTAAACGTGACGGTGGTGGTGGCGTGGGTTTCTATATAAGGCGTAGCTGCAATACGCGCATCCTGGCTCATCCCATTTCTCCCACTGTCGAGCAGATGTGGCTCAGCATAAACGTCAGCGGACACAAAATTCTTGTTGGTACTGCTTACCGCCCTCCCTGGCATAACGTCGATACTTTTATCGACGCTCTGACAGACTCGCTAACAACTTTTTCAACTTTTGATTATTTTATTCTTCTTGGAGATTTTAACATTAATCTATTAGAGACTGATGCAAAAGCTAAAAAACTTAATGATTTCTTACATTATATGAGTTCAACTCAATACGTCAATCAACCTACTCATTTTACGGAAAATAACGAAACCCTACTTGATGTTATAATTTCTAATTTGCCAGTTCATGAAGTTAAAGTCGATTACATACGAGACCTAAGTAAACATGCATTTTTGTCATGCAGGCTTAACATTAAGAAGGAGAAACCACGTCCTAGATTTTCGATATATAGGCCTATTAAAGATATAGACATGACTAACTTTCTCAAAGATATAAATAAAATTGACTGGACAAGACTCTGTTGTGGTAATGTTAATGAAATAGTTAATTTATTTAATACTAGTATTGTTAGTTTGTATGATTTACACGCTCCTATAAAAGTAACATATCTCAAAGACTTTTCTTATCCGTGGATTACCCACAATATTAAAAAAATAATGCAAATACGTGATGATGCTCATGTTCGTAGTCGAAGTACTAAACTTGAAACTCATAAACAATATTATAAGGAACTTAAGGGGATTGTAAACGTAGCTCTGTATAATGAAAAATGTGCGTATTTTAAGCATCACATCAATTTAAATATTAATAATCCTCGTGCTCTGTATCAAAATTTAAAAAGAAACGTAGCTGGATTCAAGAGTAATGAACCTGATATCCCAAATCACTTGCTTAATCCTGATGGTATAAACGATCACTTTCTTACATTACCTGGTAAAAATGACATAAGTATTTCTGCTTTATCTTATTACGAATTTAATAGACATGGATCCTCAGTCTTCTCTCTGAAACCAGTTGATGTATCAACTGTAGCAAAAATAGTCAAATCATTTAAAAGTAATGCGCAAGGTGTTGATGGCATTTCACTAGACATGGTTTTACTTACACTACCGTATACGCTTGAAGTGATTACACAGATTGTCAACAAGTCAATTGAAACTAGTACCTTTCCAGAGGCTTGGAAAACCGCTATAGTAAAACCACTGCCAAAAAATAATGACCCAAATAGTTTTAAAGATCTAAGGCCAATCAGCATATTGCCATTCATGTCAAAAATTTTAGAAAAGGTCATATGTATGCAACTTACAAATTACTTAGAAACCAACGATATTCTTCCAATTAAGCAATCTGGTTTCAGAAAGGGACGCAGTACTGCAACTTGTCTTTTGGATGTAGTTGACGATATTTTGGCAGCACAGGATGCAGGTGAAGGGACTATTCTCACTTTGTTAGATTTCACTCGTGCATTTGATTCTTTGAATGTAACATTGCTATTATCCAAACTTGCTTTTTATGGATTTGATCACAGGGCTATTATTATTGTTTATTTTATATTATATTTATTATTGTTTATTTTATATTATATTGGCCATTTTATAAATGGTTTTCAAGTTACTTGGAAGGAAGATCCCAATTTGTGGAGGTTCGCAACTCTGATGGTTCTAGACTTTTTTCCAATGTAGCTCCAGTAAATAGAGGTGTCCCTCAAGGGTCGATCCTTGGTCCAGTACTGTTTCTTCTATACTCGGCTGATATTGAAAAAAATATAAAAAACTGCAAGTATCATTTTTATGCAGATGATGTACAGCTTTACATATCGTTCAAACCAAAGTACTTGTATCAAGTACTGCAGTAAATAAAATGAACGAAGACTTAAGGCGTATAGTTGATTGGTCTGAGGTAAATTGCATATTCTTAAATCCGGATAAATCGAAATACCTAGTTTTAGGATCAAAAACTCAAATTAATAAAATCATTAATAGTAATCCTGTTATCTCGATTCTTGGCCAGCCTTTAGTGCGTGTTAAAGAGGCTCGTAATTTAGGCCTCCTCATGGATGGTAACCTACATTTTGAAAGTCATGTCCTTGCTACGGTTCGTAACTGCTTCTACAGACTAAAAATTCTTTATAAGATCCGAGAATATTTAACTGTTGAGATGCGCTTGAGGTTGTGTGACACATTAATACTATCTAAACTCAATTATGGTGATACTGTTTATGGAAACTGTATTCTTTCTCGTACTCAAAACTTATCCAACGTATTCAAAATGCATGTACACGCTTCTCTTTCAAGATACCACGTAGATCTCACGTTTCTCCATATTTAAATTCAAACAATATCTTAAACATGAATTCTAGACGTAACCTTCACTTTGCCGCTTTGTTGTTTGGAGTCATATCTACTCAAAAACCTGAATACCTATATTCTAAACTTTCTTTGTCTAATCGGAATATAAGACATGCCGTCCGTCTGACCGGTATACAGCATCGTACAGCCGCCTTTCGTGGTAGCTTTCGCTACGCTGCCACGAAATGCTGGAACAATTGCCCCCTCAGTAAGAAACTCCAAATCAATTTATCGGTTCAAACTTTTATTAAAAACACACATTCTTACTGAACAAAAATCAATGCCATAGGTGGTTGTACTTTGTTGTAATTTAATTTAATTTAATTGTAATTTAATCGCCATAGTTGTACCTGCATTCTTACACATCTTAGAGAAACTCATTAATTATTATTTGATTGCCTATCTTTTAGTAAAACTTGTGTAATGTTCCTACAATTTTATTTGAATATCTGTGATATCTAGTGATGATATTTTAATTGCTAACTTAATATTATATCATAGAAATAACCTTTTATGCTACTGTTGTTGTCAGTGTGCCTACCCATTTTTAGGCTTCGTGGTAGACCAGCGCTACTCAGTAATTAAATTACTGTTGTAGCATATGCTGAACGAAGTGCCTTTTCAGTGTCCCAAATAATAATTCTCATAAAGTTCTGTATGTTACTGTCACTGTTTTTACTTTTACTTAGTACAGACTGTAATTTGTTAACTTACTATAAGTATATTGACTGTACCTACCTGTTGTAATCTGGTCACTGAATAAAGTTTTATTCTATTCTATTCTATTCTATTCTATTCTAAATCATCTTTCATTATGCGCACGGCTAAAGAATGGAATTCCCTGCCTGTGTCTGTATTTCCGAGTGCATATAACCTGAATCTCTTTAAGTCTAGAGTGAATAGGCATCTTCTGGGCAAGCTCGCTCCACCGTAGATCCCATCTCTGCTCTAGGGTAAGATTGGGGTCAAGAGTAAGCCCATCATAGATAAAAAAAAAAAAAGTTTCATGGACTGGTTCAGCCCTTGGAATAGTTTGAGTAGTTTTTTTACATCTTATAGTACAAGTAGCGCAACGGTTTATGAGCGCTGACCTTGAATGCGCTGTATTCATATTTTGGGTCTGTTTGGCGGGGGGACTGAGGCGCGACGCGGGAGGTAGCGCGCCAACGCAGTCTATTGGTTTGATCAGTCACGTGCTATTCCCGCGCTTCGGCTGACGTCTCGCGTCCCTGAAGTACACTTGCGCACAGTTTTACTTTTTTGTCGAATATTTATTTTGTTGATTTTTGTTATCTGTTCATTTCCTGTGTCCATTGTCAAGCGATGATGAGTTAATGGAAGGGGTATCACCATTATAATATGAATATAAATACCTACATTTGTTTTATTTGCCCTTCCCTTTATAATATATATTTACTAGATGCACGAAAAACTTTCGCATTTATAATATTAGTAGGATCTTATAATTTAAGCTTTTAAACTAACCTAAGCGACTATTTTTAATACGCTATGATGTTCGTTGCGTATGGCTTTAATATTGTAAAAAATTTGGGTATACACATTTTTGTGCGCGAGTGTACACCTGCGCAAACATCCCCTCCACTTTGGCCGAGCGCTCATAAACCGTTGCGACACTTGTAACTTATTCCTCTACCGCACGCAACGCACGCAATATCGATTTACGTGCAAACTTATTTCAAGTATAGTGGCAACCCCCCCTTTTAGGGGTCGAATTTTTTTAGCCTATAACCTGGTCGGTAATTTTCCCGACATTTTGGTATAATTTAATTTGCATCAAAATCGGTTCAGTCGTTTTTGCGTGATGCTTTCACATACAAACAGATAAACAAATAAACAGATAAACATCTAAACAGAAAAAAAATCTAAAAATTGCTGAAACGTGTTCTGTTATCAATTTTAAGTATCACCAAACAGTTTTTTTTCGAAAATCTTCTATGTACAGACTTTCGACCCTCTACAACTTTATTATATGTATAGATTCGACCTATGTTCCTTGGGGAAAGTTGTTCAGTTTCATGGACTGGTTCACCCCTTGGAATAGTTTGAGTAGTTTTTTTTACATCTTATAGTAACTTATTCCTCTACCGCACGCAACGCACACAATATCGATTTACGTGCAAACTTATTTCAAGTATAGTGGCAACCCCTCCTTTTAGGGGTCGAATTTTTTTAGCCTATAACTTGGTCGGTAATTTTCCTGACATTTTGGTATAATTTGCATCAAAATCGGTTCAGTCGTTTTTGCGTGATGCTTTCACATACAAACAGATAAACAAATAAACAGATAAACATCTAAACAGAAAAAAAATCTAAAAATTGCTGAAACATGTTCTGTTATCAATTTTAAGTATCACCAAACAGGTTTTTTTCGAAAATCTTCTATGTACAGACTTTCGACCCTCTACAACTTTATTATATGTATAGATTGTAACTAAAGAGAACACAATAAAAAACAAACTTATGATTATGAGATCACAAAGAGTATGAAATGCACAGTAGCGTGTTTTACTTAGCAACTGAGACACTGGCATCAAAGCGAATTTTTTCATCCAAATCGGAGACTGAGCGAATTTGTAACGCTGGATAAAATTTTCCATCTGCTTTTCGTACATAGATAGAGCCGTTATTGGTCCAGCAATGCTTGTATCCGGCTTCATGAGCGCGGTGACGGGCGGCTCGAAATAACTGGCGGTTATCTCTTGTCAACCGTTCATTAATGTAAATTTTCATAGTAGAGTTGCCCACTTCAATATCCTGGTTCGTCAATCTTTCCTGGTTTTCGAGCAGCGAAGAAAGTCATCACGTCGGGCCTTGCGCGTAAAACGTACTACCACTGGTCTTGTTCTAGGTCCGTCGCGATCTGTATTTTCTTGTACGGAAGGATTTTGATCTGTAGTTAGGGTAATCTTGGGTTTTGGGCCTACTCTCATAACTATAACCCAGTCAATATCGGATTCCTCTAAAGCTATACCGATCTTGCGGGCTGTTACCATGACGACGTGATGCAAGTTTTCGTTAGCGCATTCGATGATTCCTGCTATTTCCAATTCCAACTCATTCCGCAGTGAAGATTGTTCTCGGGAGTTCAGTTCTGTTTGGAGCTGTGCTACTTGGGATTTAAGTGGAATAATATCAGAATTATTTAGGCGGCATTCTAGAGTTTTTATTTCTGTTTGCAATTTTGAATTACTAGATTCTAAGGCTTTGATTTTGTGCTCAATCTTTACAAGGTTGTCCTTCATGTCATTCTGTTCTGCCGTGATAAAGTCGGTGGTTGCAGTAAATTCACTTCTGATTGTCGCTAGTGCAGTATTTACCGCCGCATTAACTTCATCTTTTATTGTAGTTTGCATCTTCGCCAAGAGCTTTATTTCAAAAGTTTGAACTGGGAAGGAAAGACCATGTTTTATTAGACTATGCCGCATTCGTTCCCAGAACAATGCTTGCCAACCAAGATGTGATGTCAAAGTTAATTGTACATGTGTCGATCTTATTTCACTCAGTACAACCTCTTGACTTCCAATTCTTTTGAGCTTGACCTACGTGTCGTATCGATCTATGCCAATGGTCGTATCGATCACTGACTCGCGTCGTTTGGATTAATGATGCACATCGTGCCATATCCCGACTGTCGTCGTATCAAATTTCAAAAGACGTCGTATCAGATTTCAAAAGATGTCGTATCAAAATTTGGCACATGTCGTATCAAAATTTGGCACATGTCGTGTCAAATTGTTGCACACGTCGTATCAAACTTAATTGTCGTGTCAACCTCAGATACCTTCCGAAGAACAGTTGCATGTCGTAACCTGCATCTTCTGTTTATGTAACAAGGGTCTCTCATACTCTTAAAACTGGACTTAATGAGACTTTGTTGGTAGTACAGATGGCGCTAAGCAAGAATGTCATCACGCTCGCGGATCTTTTGACCCGCCAGCTACCGGCGTTAGACGACGAGGAAAGGCCCCTATTAGGAAGAATCGTAGAAGCAGTTTCAATACTATATCCGGATGGATGGGACAATTGGACGGTCTGTGACCTGTCTAGAGAAGACGTATTTAGAAAAAAATTGGACTCTGCGACTATGAGCAAATTGCATTTTGCGATTCCAACTATTACACTGATAAAGGCCTTGATCCTGAAGCCCAATCTTTATCCGAAAGGATGTACCGAATGATGAAAGAGCAACTTTTGCGTTACGATTTTTGTAGGGCGCTAAATTATCAGTCCGAAAAGTCTTGCTATAAAAATACATGGCTCAGCCACACAATTGGAGATTTTTAAGAACGCGATCGAACATCTTAAATCTCAATTTATCTCGAGGACAGCGGCAGCAGAACTACTTTCTGGCTCAATCACACTAAAAAGAAAGGCTACTTCCTGCCCGCCTAAGATTCTAAGCAAGAAACCTAAACTAGAGAAGGAAGTAGCTACACTCAAGGAGAGGTCGGCCAACATTGAGAATATGCTGCGACAGTTACTTCAATCTCAGTCGTGCACTGGTGAGGAATCAGCTTCAGACCCGGAACCAGAAGCCATCTCTGATGAGGATGAGTTTGTAGCTCTGTTTGCGCCACTTCTGTACTTTTTACTAATTTGATTCTTCCCGCGTTCATCGGGTTCAGGTCATATACCTTACTTTTAATTTTTAAATTCATAATAATAATTGTTCGCGTGCGATTCAATCTGCTACTTCCTGTTCCCTTCCTTTTCCCATCCTTTTCCTACTCACATACTGGAAATCAAGAAGAAAGAGAAGAAACATCAGCGGATCGCACATCAAGTTGGCAAACCTGTCAAGAAATTTCTGCTATTGGCAATACTGAAGACGCTCCCCAGTGCTGTTGTGTACAAAATCTGATAATGGCCGACTATGGCTAAATAATATAAAATAACTAAAAACCTAAACGCTGCAGCATAGGTATCTAAATATAATATAATAAAAAGTGCACTAAAAAACATGTAATAATAATTTGTGAATCAAGATTATCGGAGTGCAGTGGCCAGTGATCTTTTGGATTAACATGATGCCGAGGAAGCTGCAAAGCATCTTATAAAAATGTATTTCTCCAGGTGAGTTCCTTCCTTTATTTTGTCTTGTTTGTTTCCATTCCAAATCCTATAACAAGACAATTTTCCTACACCTTCACACCGCAGATTTAATCGCTGATTGAGTATTTTTCTATCGAAAGAATTTTTTTGTTATCTTATACAGTCCATTTCGCTATTTTCAAAAAACCGCATCATACACATAATTGGTCTCTTCTAACCGGATAGACAACCGCATTTTTTGCATTGCATTTTATATTGCATTGGATTGCATTGCGTTTTTTCAAGTAACGCTATCATAGGTAACCGCCATATTGTTTACTCGTTTGTTCTTGTTAGGAGCGTCACCCGCGCGTCTCCTACGCTGCCGCTAGTTAGGTATAAAACAAGTATAAAACGTAACCCGACGAAACATATTACCGCTTTGTTATATTTGATAGGTATAAAACTCATAGTACGTCTTATAACCTCATCAACCCGCTTTGTTTTGTTTGCGTCGCGTTGTTACCAGCTCAAGAGTTGCATTTTTTCGTATAACTACCGCTTACCGCTTGTTTGATAACGTGTTATCATAGTTTTCTATTAACTAACCGCTATTTGTTTACCCGCTGATCGTGGATACCGCTATACCGCACGTTCGCTAGGTGTTTGTCCCTTGTACTAATACTTACGATACGATTTGTTTGTTTTTATTTGTTGCGATGGCAAAGTTGGATGAAAAACATTCATTTCCTGCTTAATTATATACCTACGTATTGGTTGATAACCGCATTCTCTCATTTATTGCCAGGGTGGATACATATTTATATCTAACTGTCAAATACTGTGCATTCTAGCCACATTCAGCTTGTTACTAGTTACTTATCGTGAAATATACCTATATTCTCGTTACTGCATCGGTATTTACCTATTGTTTTGTTAAAAATAACAAGAAATTGTCCGCATTTGTAGGTTATATTTGTTAAATTTGTGTATGTATCTACATTGTTACTGCAAGTAGGTATAGGTATATTACATACAACTGTGAGACTATAAATTGGTTCTATTCATCAGTTTTCATAATGGCAACCCATAAAATAGCTTCATTGGAAGCTAAAAACAATGCTATATTTGCCCGTCTGAATAATCTTTATGACACTTCTCAAAAGATACCGCTTGTTGTTACTGAACTTAGATCTAGTGAATTATTCATGTCACAGAGTGAAACGATACAGGTCATTCGCCAGGAGTTTATTGAAAACTTAGACAAAATAAATCAGCTCTATTATGAGGAAGACCGGAATATAAATTCAATTACCAGTCTCTCAATGCATTTGAAGACATTTATGCTAGCATACAAAGAGTTCGTTCTCGTATTCAGGCTAAAACGCCTCAGCAAAACTCTGATAATGGTGCGCGTCCACATGTCAAATTGCCACCAATTAACATTCCTTCATTCGATGGACGGATGGAAAATTGGCCAATATTTTATGAGTCATTTAAAGCAAATATTCATCTAAATCTTTCGCTCACAGATGCTCAGAGAGTACAATACTTAACTGGAAAATTGACTGGAGCCGCTCTGAAAATCATTGCCGGCATAATTCCATCGGGTGAAAATTACTCATCTATTTGGGAAAGTTTAGTTAAAAAATACCAAGACAACAGAGCTTTAGGGTGTCACTATTTATCAATTCTGTTTAATATCAAACCCTCTACAAACAGTTCCTCATCTTTGAACAATTTTGTGGAATCATTTAACGCTGCTGTGTCAGCACTAGAAAATCTTAATATTGATGATCTGAAGGACTTCATTCTGCTGAACCTGGCCATGCGCAAGCTTGATCCTATCACAGCTCAAGCATTTGAATCACATGTAAGAGACAAAGACATGCCCTCTTATACAGAATTAATTGAATTTATAAAATCTCAAGTTAAGATTTTAGACAGAACCGCTTCAACTTCAAACCGCGTTTCCACTCCAGTGGAACCTCACCATAATAACAATGTCAAACGAGCCCCACGTCATACTTACCAAACTCAGACATTTTTGGCAAGCGAAGGTAAGGTTGAACCTTGCTTAATGTGCAACAAGAGTGATCATCAGCAGTTGTATAAGTGCCCTGAGTTTAAATCTCTCACCGCTAAAGGTCGTTTTGACTTTATTAAATCCAAGCGAGGATGCATCAATTGTTTATCAATGACACACACCTCTTCATTATGCAACTCTAACTTCTCATGCAAACAATGCAGACAATTTCATCACACTTTATTACATATGGATTTAAATAAAAACAATGGGCCTTCTGGATCCCGTACACAGTACACAAACACCTCTGCTGAAAATAACCACACAGCCGCTTCGCAGCAGTCGCAGGCAAAGTCTTCAGAAAATGCCTCGGGCGATGTGCGTTTATGTGCACATGCTTGTACACCAACTGATTTGACAAATAATAATGACACTATTTTGCTTTCGACTGCTCAAGTGAATGTCCAAAATAATTTTAAACAGAATGTTTCAGTCAGATGCTTAATTGACAATGCCTCACAAGATAATATAATATCTTCTGCATGTTGTGAGCAGCTAAAATTAAATATTATTCCGCTTCAAAATTCATGTATCAAAGGAATTGGATCCTCCTCCCAACAGGTACGGGGATACGTTCAATTATGCGTGAGTTCTAAAGATAAGAAATATTCTTATAATATTGTCGCTTTGGTTCTTGATAAACTAACTGACCGCATGCCATCTGAATATATTGACAGTTCGGTGGTGCAACATCTGATGGACTTACCGCTTGCTGACTCACTTTGGCATATTCCAGGTGAGGTCGAATTGATCCTCGGTGCAAAGTTGTTCCCGCATTTATTACTAGGGCGTAAAATCATGAAGCCTTCCGCGCCATCTGCGATTGAAACTGTGTTCGGTTTTATTTTGACAGGTGATGTACCTAACACCACTAATAAAAATAATTCCGCTTTTCCAAAATTGACCACCTCAACATTCTTCACATGCTCGAGTGAAGGGGGTTTAGCTGACCGCTATGACGAATTACTCATTGATAAAAATCTCACCAAATTTTGGGAGATGGAGGAAATGCCTTCCAAAGGGTTTCTTAGCCCAGAAGAGGCTCAGTGTGAAGAAATATATAGCTCAACGGTGACTCGCTATTCTGACGGTCGTTATTGCACTGCTTTGCCTTTCTGCCGTGATCCTTCTGAATTAGGTGACTCCCGCTCAGTTGCTGTACGCAGACTGTATTCCTTGGAGCGTAAACTGCAGGATCCTGAGTTGAGAGCCAGCTTCAATGAAGTAATACAGGAGTACCTGGATAATGATTATATCTCTGAAGTTTCACCGGAAGAAACGGACTATTCTACAGGCTATTTCATTCCGATGCACGTAGTCGTTCGAAGTGACAGGAAACTACAAAAGTTCGTCCCGTACTTGACGCCAGCACTAAATGTCACAACAATATTTCGCTTAATGATATTCTTCACACTGGACCAAATCTACAAGCAGACATTTTTGTTCTCTTGCTTAATTTCCGTTTGTTTGAGATAGCGCTAGCCGCCGATATTAAACAAATGTATCTCAGAATTTTAATAAAGCCTGAGCACCGCAAATATCAAAAGATTTTATACCGCTTTGATACATCACAGCCTATACGCGAGTTTCAATTCAACCGAGTCACTTTCGGCTTAAAATGTAGTCCTTTCTTAGCTATGCGTACTGTGCGACAGCTAGCTAATGATGAACGTGATAGGTTCCGCGAGCCGCTGATGTGGCTTCACATGAGTTATATATGGACGATTTGACTACTTCTGTACCTACGATACACGAAGGTAAAGTGCTCGCTAAAGAGCTTATTGAGTTATTCCAAGCTGGTGGGTTCCACTTGACTAAATGGGCAAGTAACTCGCCTGAGATATTGGAGTCCGTTCCGCAATCGAATCGCGCCGCTATTGAATTTTCAGATAACACAAACATGAAAGTTTTGGGCCTAAAATGGCTCCCCGCTCAAGATATATTTACCTTTTCAACTTCTCCTACTGAGGAAACCTTCACCAAGCGTACCATTCTTTCTACCATCGCCCGCTTATGGGATGTTCTGGGCTTTGCTGCCCCTGTGATATTATTCGCTAAACTCTTAATTAAAGAGTTATGGCTACTTAAAGTTGGATGGGATGATCCCTTGCCTGAAAATATAATGTCTTCATTTAGAATTTTCAATGAGCAGTTGCCTCTTCTATCCTCATGTAAGATTCCGCGTCATTTAGGTGTACGCCAAGGTTGTAGCACCAATATAGTTGCATTCGCTGATGCTAGCTTAAAAGCGTTTGGATGCGTGGTATATCTACACGTCACTGACAGCGAAGAGAACGTCCAGGTTAATTTAATTTGCGCGAAATCCAAAGTCGCCCCTGTGAAGGTGGTGTCACTGGCGAGACTTGAGTTATGCGCTGCAGTTCTTATGTCGAAACTAGTTCGTTTAGTCAGTGAAACTTACAGCGCTCGCACTAAAATTGACAACGTTTTCGCATTTTCTGATTCAAAAATAGCACTTTCGTGGATTAATTCCTCACCGCATAGATGGGATATCTATGTTAGTAACCGCGTTGCACAGTGTCAGGAGAACCTAGATTCACGTCATTTCTACCATGTCAGTGGTATAGAAAATCCTAGTGATTGTCTTTCGCGTGGCCTCTTACCTGAACAATTGTTAACTCATCCATTATGGTGGCATGGTCCCTCTTGGCTTGCTTCTCCAGTGACACACTGGCCAATAACACCTTTCGTCCCTGAGCCATGTGAAACCTTGCCGGAGTACAAAAGTAAAACTCTTGTGTCTTTCGCATCCAGTAACGCAGCTTCAGGCCCGTTGTATGACATGACTAAAAAACACTCTTCATGGAATAAGATTCTTCGCATTACTGCTTATGTCCTAAAATTTGCTAAAATTTTACCTCGCAGTGAACAACTGTCAGCTTCTCAACTTACAACAGCTGAGATATTTCTAATTCAGGAAGTACAAAATGTTAACTTTTCTAAGTTAAAACAAGATATAACAGCAAAAAGCCTATTTCCTCACCGCTTCAAAGCTAGATTTATTTGTTGATGAACATAACATTATACGTATTGGTGGCAGGCTCTCCAATAGTAACTTACCATTTGAAGCACAACATCCTGTGTTGTTACCTAAACATGACCACATTACTCATCTTCTGATTGACTATTATCACCGCTTCCATTGCCACACTGGTGCCAATGTCTTGAATTCTTTGCTACGGCAAAGATACTGGATTTTGTCTGCTCGAAGCGTCATTCGTCAACGAGTACATGCTTGCAACGCTTGTTTCAAAAACTCGCCGTCTCACCTTAATACAAAAATGGCAGATCTACCGCCATATCGCGTTCAAGAAGCTAAAGCTTATGTTCATACAGGGGTAGACATGGCTGGCCCTCTAAATATAACTGTCAGAAGACAAAGAGGACAGAGAAGCCAAAAGGCATATATATGCTTATTCATATGTCTATTTACTAAAGCAGTTCACATTGAACTCGCTGTTGATCTTTCGACCGAAGCTTTTCTTTCCGCTTTCACGCGGTTCATATCCCGACGAGGTCCTGTAGCTCACATGTACTCTGATAATGGAACAAACTTTGTAGGTGCTAAGGCAAAGTTAAACGAACTACTCACAGATCATCGCATCGAATGGCATATGATTCCACCTCGCTCTCCTCACTTTGGAGGTCTATGGGAATCAAACATTAAAAGTGTTAAGTTACACTTATACCGCGTCATTGGGTCGCAGATACTGACGTACGAGGAACTTTTAACGGTTTTGATTCAGATAGAAGCAATTTTAAATTCTAGACCGCTCTGTATTCTTTCTGAAGACCCTTTTCCAGAACCTCTTACACCCGCTCATTTCATTATGGCTTCACCATTGACATTTTTACCTACTGCGCCTATTTCTGAGGAAACTAAAACTCTGCGCTATCGCAAAGAGTTACTCGACCAAATGGTACAAAGCTATTGGAAGAGATGGCGTTCAGAATACCTTCATTCACTGCAAGTGAGACAAAAATGGCTTACTGATGCGGACAATATTAAACTCGGAACTGTCGTGCTAGTACATCAAGATGACGTACCCCCTCTTCGCTGGCCTTTAGGTATTATACAAGAAGTTTATCCAGGCAAAGATGGTAGAGTGCGTGTTGCTTTGGTTAAGACTGCAACTACTTTATTGAAACGACCTATTGTCAAGCTATGTCCCTTGCCTTCGCAATAATTGATTTAGATATTGGCAGCGTAGGTAGGTAAGATAAATGCTTTTTGTTTTGTTTTTTCTTAAACTTTTATAATCAGAGGATGATGTTTAGTTTTTATTTAAATAATTAAAGCCGCATTTCTGTTGATAATACTACGTATTATCAAGGCCGGGAGGATGTTTGCGCCACTTCTGTACTTTTTACTAATTTGATTCTTCCCGCGTTCATCGGGTTCAGGTCATATACCTTACTTTTAATTTTTAAATTCATAATAATAATTGTTCGCGTGCGATTCAATCTGCTACTTCCTGTTCCCTTCCTTTTCCCATCCTTTTCCTACTCACATACTGGAAATCAAGAAGAAAGAGAAGAAACATCAGCGGATCGCACATCAAGTTGGCAAACCTGTCAAGAAATTTCTGCTATTGGCAATACTGAAGACGCTCTCCAGTGCTGTTGTGTACAAAATCTGATAATGGCCGACTATGGCTAAATAATATAAAATAACTAAAAACCTAAACGCTGCAGCATAGGTATCTAAATATAATATAATAAAAAGTGCACTAAAAAACATGTAATAATAATTTGTGAATCAAGATTATCGGAGTGCAGTGGCCAGTGATCTTTTGGATTAACATGATGCCGAGGAAGCTGCAAAGCATCTTATAAAAATGTATTTCTCCAGGTGAGTTCCTTCCTTTATTTTGTCTTGTTTGTTTCCATTCCAAATCCTATAACAAGACAATTTTCCTACACCTTCACACCGCAGATTTAATCGCTGATTGAGTATTTTTCTATCGAAAGAATTTTTTGTTATCTTATACAGTCCATTTCGCTATTTTCAAAAAACCGCATCATACAAGCTCCTTCGATTGATGATTCTTTGATTGAAGAAGGATCAACCAAAGAAAACGAAGACGTTGAATTCGATTTTTCACCAATGGTAAAGGAGGCGGATCCGCTCGTTCCATTAGCGGAGCCTAATATTCTTAAACAAGGTTTAAACTGCCAAAGATTCGGTCAGGATGGTAAAACTGCGATACAGCGAGGTTCAAAAAAGACTGCATGCGACTCCTGCTTTCAGCGCATTAGAGGTTAATTCTCAGCTGGTCTCGAAAACACCGAGTTACGTCCCATATGAACACTTGGTAAAAATGGACCAGGCGTTAGGAACATTAACTCATGGTCTGTTACTGCAACGGAAACTTCTAACAGAGGCTTTGAAAGCCATCGTAAAGGAGACGAATCCCAGCGTAGCTCCGATTCTAAGAAAGCATTTCACCGAGGGATCTCAGTTTAAGACACTCTCAGAATGTCTGCGGTAGAAGAGCAGAAACGATTGAAGCTAGGCGCAAGGTTTATAGTCCAAAGGGGAAGCATCTGGGTCATTCTTCAAAGGGTCGAAAATTTCGGTCACAGGGTTGTAAATGCTAAACTATACAAGTTTGGACATATCGTTCAATTGGACATGATTTAACACTTCAATACCTATGTGGAATCGATTTTTGAAAAAGTCTTATTTTATTTTGGAAAAAGTCTTATTTTATATTCACTTAGTATTTCAAAACCCAGTCTGAAAGTTGAAAACGGGAGGATTTTTGGTGTTCTCCGCGTGTCACACCTCGCACTAACTTTTTACAAATTATGATTTTACTACTTTCCTTATGTTTTGTACGTATCTATTGTATATCAAAATAATCGTCATAAGGTACATTCTCATCGCCCGCATTTTTTACACATTCCGCTGAAAAAGTGCAGCTTTCTGTGGGAAGAGGGATCTAATTTTTTTTATAAAATACTTCAGCTTGTTTTACACACGGTTAAACATTTAAATACTCAAATATGTTGACAGTTTTTTGTAAAATTCCTGTCAAACATGCATTCTCTAACGTCCATGGCGAGGAACTTTGCTACTTTGTGACAGATAAACTGTTATAGATCCTAAAATATCAGGTTATTATCATGTCAATCATTCTTATATTCTAACTAGTTATATTTTCTATCTTGCAAGATGTTTTTAAAAGTATCAGTTCAGTTGGCATCCCGCGCTCCCCGCGGAAGGTTCTGTGACGCGCAGTTGCACCGGTCTTATCATTACGCTAACCGTGCGAACGACACTGAACCTTATAGTTATTGACACAAGGATTAACTTACCTATTCGGACTTCGGTAAATTATTAAAATAAAAATGAGTTGTGTTGATTGTTCAAAATCAATGACTGATGGTGATACTGTTACCTGTAGTCAGTGGCGTAACTAAGTAACCAAAGGCCCCGGGGCAAAACTTGACCAGGACCCCAAGCCCAGAACGATACGCCGCGTGCCGCTAGGGATCCCCGAACCGCCGGGCCCGAACCCGGTGACCGCCGGGTGAATTCCCGTGCATAAACATGTGTGTATCTATCTAGCGGGGTCCCCTGAGGTATAACGATGAAATATATGAAAATGAATAGGCTTTTCAATGTACTTCACGACTTTGATAATGAAATCCAATGTACCTCATTCATTTTTGGAAAAAAGCCAAAAAACTACGTGATCTGGCTAGCGGGCTACTTTTTCATTTCAAAACAAAAATAAATTATAATTATACAGTTCGATTCGCCTTCCAATGTACTCACCAAAACAGATATTAAATCTTTAAAAAGTTTGTTATTTTACGCGAAATACCACAACAAAAGATTTCTCTATCCAGCGGGCTACTTTTTATATTTACCACGTACAGACTTGAGAAATATACCATTTGGTTGCATTTTCAATGTACCCCTCAGTTTTGCTAAGTTTGATGTGAGATAATATCCTGATGCAATAATATTTTGAAAAAACGATAATGCCTATATACAGGATGCTGTACAAACGTAAAACTCCATTATGGTTATGCGTGTGTTCAAATGTCAACCATTTTTAGCAAGGAATTAGAAATGAAAGTAAGGAACATAGTTGACGTTCACACGAATTTACCATATCAATGATCACCTAACTGATTTACTACCAAATTTACAATATTTTTTATCATGCTTGTAGGTGTAACCCCCTGTAGTAAAAAACTCTGAGGCATGTAGTATAGCGTTTCACGCGTATTTTCTATATTTTCTTCTGATTTCTATAAATCTATTCATAATTTCATTGTTTTCCTTGTTGACATGATTATTATTTACTACTATTGACAAAATGTCAACGTCTCAACTTTGACGGCTATCTCATAGAGCCGCGTAGTTCTCTACTAAAAAGTTATTGTACTATAGCCCACTACCTCTTTCTAAATTCTGACCTCCTGGTACTCGTTTCTAAATTTATCTCGCGCTGGCACTCTTTCACTCCTCCTGGAAACGAGACCTCCGAGCCCTCCGAAGCCACCGGACTGCCCTCGTCGCCTGGACAAACCACTACAGCATCAGGGCGACAAACCTCCACCATCAACACTGGCAACTTGCTGGAAGACTGGCCACTGACAAATCTCAAGGTTTTGAAATTCGAAATCAGAATGAAGACTGGAAAATTCTCGAACACCTAGCAAGCATATAAAAGCCCCGTCAGCTGCCAACCTGACAGTTCTTGACCAGCCACTGAAGACTTCAGAAGAAAATCAAGATTATGAATACTGACAAGAAAATCTAATACAGCAAGTCTACAACTATGCCTGCCGAAGCGCGTTACGTCGTGGTCTCCGCGGCGAAGACTCAAGTCCGCTGAACCAGTCCTCGGTCTGCGCCCTACGCTCCTCAGCTGCCCTGCGAGTGCCAAGAGGACCCCTATGTGTGTCATGCGCTACCCTTCGAGGCCCTCTTCCGTTCCAGGAGGTCTTTTGATCATCTGTAGTTAATAAAAGCCCTCTCTTTCATTTACTATCTTTTCCTGCCACGGTCCCTCACTACGCGCGAGGACACCAGGCTTGTTAGGGCGCCTACACACAGGACACTCTACCCACACCTACTCACTCACGCCCCCAGGGGTCACAGGCACTCGTGCTAGCGAGACCACTCCACCCTACCTAGCTACTAAGTTACACCTGCGGTTACCTCGGTTCCCTGAGTGCCGGTGCCTCTAGGAACCTGGGTAACACGACAGTAGGTATGGTTTGCAAAAATGTTGCAGTGTTGTTGTTAAAAGTGGCCTCTGTCAAGAATGGTCAATTTTGCCAATGTCCAGTTAGAGGTTACAAGCTTATAAAAAGGGTTCAAACGAAAATAAAATTAGGTCGGTCGTGACGTGCACGTCATCACGCGCTTAACTATGATGTTGTAATGCATGGGATCGTACGAGACACGGCACGTGATCAACTGACGGCGACATGTGATGACGCCGTCAGTCAATGTGCCGCCTCTCATGCAATTGCGTACATTTAAATCGGTACGCACCACGCATTTGTTCGTTCTGCATACGGAGGTGGTGTGTTCTGCCCTTCAACCTCGCCACACACTGCCTCAGTGTGCAGGATGTATGCGTGCGCGTGATCACGCGCGTACCGGTTGGAATGTAGATATGGGATTGTAGGAGGGGCCGCACACAGCCTGAGTACGCGTGCACGTAATCACGCGCGTAGCGCGGTGTGTGGTGTATCATACAGTCCCGGGCCGTGTCGGGGTTGTCTGCCGTAGGCTTAGCCGATTTGAGGAAACTTTTTCGGCTCTTCAATCTTTGTCCACTCTCACTGGCGTTGAAGAATGGGTGCCTTGGGTCAGATTCCTGTTTATTTTTCTCCACCAAACAAGCGATCTCTCTTCGAACTTTTGGAGGGACTATACCTGCTAGAGGGTAAAACAGTTTCACTGGGGTCGGCTTAAGGCAGCCTGTAATGTTCCTACAAGTTTCATTTAAAACTGGACTCAAACTCAACCTTAACCTTAACAGCCACAACAGTCCACTGCTGGACATGGGCCTCCCCCGTATTGGGGGGGTATTGCCATACTCACCACGCTTGGCAGGCGGATTGGCGAGCGCAGTGCAAGATGTTTAATTCACAGGGAACGCTGCTGCCCGTTCCCTGGATAATTATCCCTTAGTCGCTTTTTACGACACCCACGGGTAGAATTGGGGTGATGCTATTCTAAGCCGGCATTACACGGCAAACTCAAGCATTTTGGTTATATTCCTCATTAATAAGAAATTCCAACCGATACCTACTATAACATAATATTACCATATCGATTGTTCCAAACTATATGGTAGATAGTAACTATATTATCGATTGTTTTGTTCTGTAGGAAACCAGTACTATCGATATTATCCATAGTTTTCAAATCATGAGCCACGATACTATTCAGAATATTGCACTTTGTCGATAGTATTGCTTTGTTTCGAACTATTGATAGTATATAATATACCTACCTACTATCGATAGTGGGATGCCGATAGTATATCGATAGTATCGATAATGAAAATCATTGGATACTAAAAACTATCGATAGTGTGACAACACTAGCAAGCAAAATTTTGCAGAATTCCTTTGCTGGAGTTCATTCAAGCAAATTCGTATATACGCTAAACCCATTTCACTGATTTAAAAATAATATTTCGATGAATCACATAGTAGAAACGAACGTAATTTTGTATGCATGCAACATATTTTTTATCAATGGCTGCATATAAAAAATTTCTTTGCCTTTTTACCGGCGGCGGATTTATTTAAAAGTATACTCGTAAAATTGGCGGAAACTCATTGCCAAAATCTATACATATTGAGTGATGTTTATTTTGTTTTTACGTAATATTATGTTTATTTTAAGTTTAGACAGTGTTATAAATTACTTGGTACATTATTTTACTTCCTTGCGCTGTTTTAAGAAAAGCACTATGAAAGCCAGAGGGAAAAAGGGTTTGGCCACTGACCGGGGCGCCGCTCCGCCGCGCCGTTATTTCGACTCGTATGTAGGTATCATAGTAGGCATAAGTACAGGGCAAGTGTACCCACTTACTAAATCTATGTTTGTTTGACCTCTGTCATATACCTACCTACAGTCTAACTTACAATTTGCAATTTTAGCTTGAATATCGCAATTTCAAAAATTCCGAGAAAAGTGATGAGGATGGGTGAGGAAGTGATGAGGATGGGTGAGGATGTGATGAGGAAGTGATGAGGATGGGTGAGGAAGTGGTGATGAAGGGTAAGGAGAGGATCATGAGGATGTGATGAGGAAGCGATGAGGATGGGTGAGGAAGTGATGAGGATGGGTGAGGATGTGATAGGGATGGGTGAGGAAGTGATGAGTATGGATGAGGTTGGGTGAAGAAGTGATGGGGATGGGTGAGGATGTGATGAGGATGGGTGAGAATGGGTGAGGATTGGTGAGAAAGTGATGAGGATGTGTGAGGAAGTGATGAGGATGGGCGAGTATGGGTGAGGAAGTGTTGAGCATGGGTGAGGAAGTGATGAGAATAGTCATCTTCGGCTAAAGGGTCTTCTACTTTCTCATCGTCTTCCATTGTCACAACAACATAACACAACCAAAATCACAATTTATTCACGACCACAAGCCAAAATTCCGCCAAATGAACAAAACATCAACCAAAACAAACTTCGAAACTTCTTCAAATCACTTGTCAAATTCAAAATGTAAGGTTGCACCGGCAAATAGCTAGATCAGTGACAGACGGCTATCGAGCGGGGCGCCCTGCTCCTTAGACTAAATAACTATCTAGCGGGGCGCCCCTCTCTAGACACTTCCAATAAATATAAACATATGTTTTTTTGCTGATCTTACAGATCTGTTTTTAGATATTTTACAATTATTCAATTCTTTTATAAATAAAACTTAGCAAAACTGAGGGGTACATTGAAAATGCAACCAAATGGTATATTTCTCAAGTCTGTACGTGGTAAATATAAAAAGTAGCCCGCTGGATAGAGAAATCTTTTGTTGTGGTATTTCGCGTAAAATAACAAACTTTTTAAAGATTTAATATCTGTTTTGGTGAGTACATTGGAAGGCGAATCGAACTGTATAATTATAATTTATTTTTGTTTTGAAATGAAAAAGTAGCCCGCTAGCCAGATCACATAGTATTTTGGCTTTTTTCCAAAAACGAATGAGGTACATTGGATTTCATTATTAAAGTCGTGAAGTACATTGAAAAGCCTATTCATTTTCATATATTTCATCGTTATACCTCAGGGGACCCCGCTAGATAGATACACACCATAAACATTTTGATAACGATCGACAGATGGCACTGGCAAACAAACCTATATAGTACGAGACTTGTAGGGAATCCCCTGATTATATCAAATAAGTTGCCGAATGAAGGTCGGATTTCGGGTTTACTTATTTTTGAATATGGAAGAAATTGTTCCTAGTATTAATTAGTGCTTCAATCAGGGCCCAAGGGCCCAGAGGGCCCCCAAGTCTCAAGGGCCCCGGGGCACTGCCCCGGTTTGCCCCTTCGTAGTTACGCCACTGCCTGTAGTGGTTGTAATATACCTAGACACTTTGGGTGTGCCGGAATTACTATGAAAGCCTACGCGCGCCTGGGTAAACAAAAACCTTTGTGGCGCTGTGTGGACTGTCTTCTCGATGTCGGCTCGACTGATGATACCTCCAGCGGCTCCCTGAGCAAAGCAGAACAAGGAATTGCGCAAGTGCTAAAGGAAATCAAAGCGTTTCGCAAGGAATTTGGTGGTGTGAAAGCCGACATGACCAAGGTGAAATCTGAGCTGCAAACGTGTACCAATGGTATCCAATCCATTAACAAAAAGTGGAGTGAAATGGAGACGCGCATCTCCCAATTCGAAGACAGGCTAGTTCTAGTTGAAAAATCTCCTGTTTCCATACAGGAATTGCAGTCTAAACTTGATGCCGCGTCGGCCGCCATTTCTAACCTACAAAATGAAAGTGACGCTCGTGATCAGTACGCGCGCATGTGTAATGTGGAAATATCTGGTGTACCAATGAAGAAAGGCGAGAATCTTGCTTCCATATTCAACATGATATGCATCAAATTAGGATTACAGCTGCCACCCACTTTCATAGACAGTATTCATCGCGTGCGCCGTTTCGCTGCTGGTGCTGAAGCGGCCGAGGGCGGCCGCGCCGCCGCTGCTGGTGGTTCGCCGTCGTCTCCTACGGGTATCCCAGCTATCATCGTCAAGTTCACCCGGCGTGCCCAGAAGGATGAACTGCTTTCGGCCGTGCGTGCGAGGCGCCCTGGACTCACATCGGCTGATGTCGGTATCGACGGGCCCTCTGTTGATATCTTCGTGTGTGATCACCTCACGCCCGCCAACAAGCTGTTACTTAAAAGTGCGCGTAAACTTAAAAAAGAAGGCAAGCTGGCTCACGTTTGGGTGCGGGACTGTAAGGTGCTGGCTAGGAAAACGGACACTTCCAAAGTCTTATACGTCACCAAAACATTTGATTTCAAGAAATTTAAGTGACTTTTTCTCATAGTATTGTTGGTGCTGAGCTTTGTAATACAATTGTGTAATTACTTTTATTCTAAGTTGTCTAAAACAACCACCTTATTACCAATCCATACTTTGGTAAAAACAGCTACTAATGTTTGTTTATACTTACATTGCTGTCTGTACACTTGCTTGCATAATTACTTTAATATGTGCCAATACCTATTATACTTTAATGCCTACATAAACCTACTATTATATTTGCCTAACATGATACTTGTATGCCTACACTTTAAAATTTGCTATTATACCTACAATTTCACACTATCCTTTATTTATAATAACAATGATAAGCTAATAATGCAAATATATTTTGATAACATTTTACAATGACCACAAAAAAATTAATAGGATATTATCAAAATGTTAGAGGCTTGCGGACTAAGTCACATGAGTTCTTTTCACATGTATTAATTTCTGATTATGATTTTATTTTTTTTCGATCGTGAATACTTTGATGCTAGGTATTTGGTGTTTAGATGCGACCGGTCTGTGGAGGATAGTGGTATGGAACGGGGTGGTGGGGTGATGGTGGCGGTCCGTGCTGAGCTGCAGCCTGTACGCCGGGACTGGCCGCGACCTGCACCTGCTGCTGCTGCTTCTGACTGTATTTGGTTATCTATTCCACTTTCACAACAAAATTGTGCTACACAAAGATATCTTCATATTTGTTGTGCTTATTTCCCACACAGCCCACTGTATAAGGATGCTGTGGAGAGTTTCTTTGACATATGTGGTGAAATAGTAATTGATCATCCTAATGACACTTTTTTGATAACAGGCGACTTCAATATCTCTGATGCTCGGTGGTATTATAGCAATGACTCTGTGTCACTTGATAGTTGTTGTAATAGCTATCTGGTGCAGTTACTGCGTGAATTTATGTCATTTACTAATCTCAAGCAATACAACAACATAGTTAATATTAATGACCGAGTTTTGGACTTAATTTTCTGCTCTGAACCGTGTGGTGTACTTGCAAGTGACTTTCTTCTTACCCCTGAAGACTTGAACCATAAATCACTTCAAGTTGAACTTAGTGTACAGTGCACCACACGGCTTAGGCCAGCCCTCACTCAAGTGTATTGTTTTAATTCTGGAAACTATGAGGAAATTAATAATGAAATATCTAAAATTGACTGGTTTGATTTTTTCTCTAACCTTACTGTAAATGATTGTTTACAAAAATTTTATGAATTTATTTACACTCTGATGGATAGGTTTATACCAAAGCGCCCACAGTGTACATCAATTTCCAAACCGCCATGGTATACCAAGCCTCTTAAAAGAAAAAAAGAAATATCATAAGCGCTGGAAATTGTATGGCAACCCTTTGGACCATGACAGTTTTAAATTATTAAGAAAAAAAACTCAAAAATTAGAAAATCAATGCTTTATTAATTTCATGGAGTATTCTGAAGACAAAATAAATACACATCCTAAATTCTTTTGGTCTTATATAAAATCAGTTTTTAAAAATAGTGGACTCCCACAGTTAATGTATTATAAAGGAATCAGTTGTACTAATGGTGAACAAATCTGTAACCTATTTAATGATCATTTTCATTCTGTTTTTGAGGAACCAAGTAGCTCATCGGTAGACCTTGATAATTTACCTTCTAGTACTGGGGCAGTTTTTGACATGAATACTATTTTTATAACTAAAGATCTTGTTCACAAATATTTGAAGTCAGTTGATATTAACAAAGGGGCTGGCCCTGATGGTATACATCCTATCTTTATAAAAAGTTGTTCTTCTTCCCTGTCTATACCAATAACTTTGTTATTTCAAAAATCTATTCAGGAAGGATGTGTCCCTTCGATATGGAAGCGTGCTTTAATAACACCTATACCGAAGGGAGACGTCAGTCAGGATATAGAGAAGTACAAACCGATTTCCAAACTCTGTCAATTCGGTAAGATTTTAGAGAAGATTGTGACTGTTCAATTATTTGACACTGTACGACGTCATATAATACCCAACCAGCATGGCTTTTTCAAAGGGCGTAGTGTTGATACTAATTTATTGTCTTTTACCGAGATAATATTGAATGCTCTTGATGATAATGCACAGGTGGATGCTATATATACAGATTTTGCTAAAGCGTTTGATAAAATTTGTCATAATACCTTATTGTTAAAGCTGTGGCGCTTGGGGATACATGGTGATTTGTTTCGCTGGATAAAATCTTACGTTGAAAATCGAACTCAGGCGGTTGTCGCATCTGGTTATACATCTCAATATAAATGCATTAGTTCAGGAGTTCCTCAAGGTTCTCATCTGGGACCTTTACTGTTTATTTTATATGTTAACGATATAGCTAAACATATGCCTTGTTCTAATTTGTTATTGTATGCTGATGACACAAAAATTTTTCGCTTTTTGTGCATCTAATAATATGTTTTTAAACACTGACAAATGTTACGTTATTAGTTTTAGCAGAAAAAGGTCACCTGTACACTTTAATTACACTTTATGTAATAAAGAATTAACTCGAGTTACTCAAATTCGTGACTTAGGTGTAATACTTGACTCCAATCTTACCTTTGTACCTCATATTGATAGTGTACTGAATAAGGCATATAAGCAATTGGGATTTATATTACGTATGGGTAAACCTTTTAAAAAAGCTTCAACTTATAAACTTCTTTATAATGCCTATGTACGTAGCCGTCTTGAGTTCGCTTGTTCTGTATGGCATCCTTTGTATAAGGTTCACATTGATAGACTTGAGCGCATACAGAAAAAGTTTGTTAAAGCATTAGACTACCGAACACATCATATTTATGTAGATTATATCGTTTCAGCGAAACGTCATAGTATTGATTTGTTGAGTCATCGTCGTGAATGTGTCGATGCAACCGTTCTCTTTAAAATTATAAATGACTTTATAGATGCACCTGAACTGCTGCATCAACTTTCATTTCGTGTGCCTCGTAAACGTGAACGAAATTGTAGGCATAAACCACTCTTTGTTGTACCTAGAAGTAGGAGATGTTATACTAGTAATAGTTTTATTAGGCGGGCATGTAAATTTTATAATAATAATCTTGAAGATTTAGATATCTTCAGCACTTCAATCAATACTTTCAAAAAATTGTGTAAACAAATTATTACAACTTAATAAGTTTATTAACTTTTAAATTTTTACCTGTGCTTGGAACCACTATTGTACTAATAGTGGCTTCCAAGTAAGTTGTTTCTATCTAGTAAATATGGGCATATCCTGGAATCATGTAATGTGTGTGTGTACAGCCATTCCTGAACGTGGTCTTTTGTACCGATCCCAAGGAAACTATATGACCGTAGGGCGTGCAGGAGTGGCTGTACACTGCACGCTAGTGTAGGTTCGCACTTAGCTGCACCGCTAAAGACGTTACGGGATAGGTACTGCTTGTAACTGGTGATTAGCCTTAGGTTATTGACCATGTTCATGTAGTTTATTATTCGTGTGTTGAAATCTATAGTGTTGTAACATATTGCAATGTTATCTAGATACTTCTGTAATTGCTTCGTAAGTTTCACTATTTCATTTTTTCCACAAGTGTCCTTAGATAACTTTCTGGGAAGCCCTGTCAAAAAGTTTGTACTGAATTAAAAAAAAAAAATTTTTATTTTGGTTTACCTGTACACTTCTCATCAGGAATGTAAACATATTAAATAAATTGAAATGTTTTTCAAGTTTTGCTTGTAATCTTAGCTTGTAATCGGTTTTATAGCCATACATTTCTGGTCTCTCTGATGAGAAGTAGATAAAGATTATTACTTAATTTTTTTAACCGACGAAGAAACAAAAGAGGAGGAGGTTCTCAATTCGGCCCGAACTTTTATTTTTATTTTTTATGTATGTTCACCGATCATTTAGAGACGCCTGGACCAATTCGAAAAAATCTTTTTTTGTTTGAAAGCGTGCATTGCCCAGGTGGTCCCATTGTCATCAGGTCAGGATCTGATGGGAGGATCATTAAAAATTCAGTAAATTCTTATAATTTGCGGCACATTTTGAAGCATAATGTACTTATGTTTACGTACATGCCTACCCGTTGACATCAACTGCATGACAAACATGTGGCAAAGCAGCTTGTCAAAAGAGGTTCTTTTTAAAGGTCGTATATGGATATTAGTCTGTATGTATTTTATAGTAATTCTTTATTCTCTTTGAACTCTTATACGACTGGGCAGATTTTGATGAGAGCTATGTCAAAGTAATACTTTCGTCACCCTGAGACACCATTGTTAGTTTTCTTGTAAAATTATTACGTATTAACTTGCGAATGATTGAATTTTATCAAAGCAATATCAAAGGAGAAAGAATCGGTCGCAAACGGACCTATTTAACCAAACTTTTTAGGACCACTGGCGCTAGTGTCATTGACGTCTTACATCACAGTTTGACTTGGCTTAAACTTATCACACAAGCGGTTTTCGAACGGGTGCGGAGCGGAACGGACGGCCGGCGGATGCGCAGCGAATTCGTCACGTACGCGAAACAATTTGCAACGTTTTGATAGAAATACCGCCGGTATCGGCCGCACGTCCGAGATGAATTCGCTGCGTATCCGCCGCGTATCAGTCGCGCGTTGCGCGTCCTCCACACAGAGTACCTTACCCTAAGTAAAGTACTAAGTTTGAGGCACCTGGTCCTCCAGGGATTCGCTCCGCTTCCGCTAGCATACCGGTTGTGTGATAAGGCTCTTTTATCTCAAATAAAACCAATCATATTCGTGTTTGTTTACATTTATTTAAAACTTCGACAGAAGAAAACTTTTGCAAATAGCAATGTATATTTGATAAATTGTCGTGTGGTGCCGGCAGAGTAGAATAGCACCAGCCCTTCTCTTCCCGAGGGGGTCGTAAGAGGTGACCGAGGGGTAAACCCGACCCAAACAGCCAGGGTCAACCGTATGGTGGCGGTTAATCCTCCACAAAAGCATTCCCAAAGAGGATTGACGCCTGGTAGGCGGCCGGTCGTAAAATTAAGCCAAATCCTTTGCAACACGATTTGTGTTCAACAAAACGTGTTGCGCCGACCTCAAGTAATTGGGATAAGGGCAGGAAGATGATGATGATGATTTGATAAATTGAATTTAGCTGTGGGTAGAACAAATCGTACTTTCCTATTTAGATAAATGTTTACATTAACATTGTTTTATGTAACCAATGATTTCATGACTACGCAACAAAATAGATCCCGTGATCTGTGCTATGCAAGAGGACATCTGACTGAGAAGGCTGCCAGGCTTACGGCTTATATTACGTCCACCAAACGACCACACTAACTAACTATGAAAGGTTGAGGTTGATATACATAGTAGACATACAATTACTTACTTAGTACAAATCATTACATTTAGAATAGAATCACCCCAATTCTACCCGTGGGTGTCGTTAAAAGCGACTAAGGGATAATTATCCAGGGAATGGGCAGCAGCGTTCCCTGTGAATTAAACATCTTGCACTGCGCTCGCCAACCCGCCTGCCAATTTCCCATTTGTCTTTTACGTATGTGATAAACGTAATCATGCCATTGATAAATTCTAACTGTTTTGCAAGTATGTATAGTGCGTGAGTGATAGCGGCTAGCGGGAAGACGGAGAATCGCCGCGAACAGTTTTGTTTCTACCCTCTTATTCTTGCTTCGCGGTGGCGTCATCATTCCTATGGCGGGTCTCACACCTGACATCCGTCGCTGCGCATTTTTCGCTCACCCAATTTGTATGAGAAGATGGCATATTGCAGGTAAATGGGAAAAGTAGGTAGATAAAAACAGGATAACCGAGTGAGTATGACATTATTGACAGTGGGCTCGATAGGCAAAGTTGTGGAAAAAAAAATCGTAACCGTTTTAACCGACTGTTGAGAACAGGGTGTCACATCGATATGTGTGTAAAGGAAATTTATAAATCCTATATTGTTTTGATTTGTTGAAAAATGAAGAAGTAACCGACTAGGAAAATTGTTGAGTACGGTATGGTGTATTTCTTGTTGTGAACAATGGCGAGCTATCCAGCAGTGGAATCGCAATCCGGTTTCTATGAACATAAGATTTATACATACTATAATAGGTTAGCGTTACAAGTAAAGTAGATGATTGGTGAGACAATACCGCCAATCTTCGTAGTAGGTAGGTCGATTATTTACTTAAGCTCATGTCTAGCAGTGGAGTGTGGTGTTTATAGGTGTGTAAAACCGATTAATGATGTAGTGATGCCCATATTAGGTAGTGGATAGTGATGAAATAGCATAATTTGTTCATACAACTTATTTTACGGGATGACTTTAGTATACTGACCCACGAATATTGGGAAATTAAAGGTTGCGTTCTATAGGGGGTGATTCTAGCTTTCATTTGATACTATTTTCATAGTGAGGAAACGTTTATAAATAAAGTTATGAGGTAACTTTAGAATACTGACCCACGAATATTGTGTACCTCTAGGTTGCATTCTATAGGGGATAATTCTAGCTTTCATTTGATACTATTTTCAGTGTGCGGAAACGTCTAGAAATAAAGTTATGAGGTAACTTTAGAATACTGACCCACGAATATGGGGTAACTAAAGATTGCGTTCTATAGGGGATAAATCTAGCTTTCATTTGATTTTATTTTCAGTGTGCGGAAACGTCTAGAAATAAAGTTATGAGGTAACTTTAGAATACTGACCCATGAATATGGGGTATCTAAAGGTTGCATTCTATAGGGGGTGATTCTAGCTTTCATTTGATACCATTTTCATAGTGAGGAAATGTTTAGAAACAGAATTATGAGGAACTTTAGTATTCGGACCCACGAATATGGGATACCTAAAGGTTGCATTCTATAGGGGATAATTCTAGCTTTCATTTGATACTATTTTCAGTGTGAGGAAATGTTTAGAAACAAAGTTATGATGTTACTTTAGTATACTGACCTCCGAATATGGGGGAACTAAGGGTTGCACTCTGAAGGGGGTTATTCGAGCATTCATTTAATACCATTCTTAATGTGAGGAAACGTTTAAAAGCAAAGTTACGGGGTAACTTTAGTATCAGGCGGTACGAATTTAGGTTCAGTAAAGGTTGAGTTTTGTAAGGGACAATTTTAGCTTTCGTTTGATACTATTCTTAGACTGAGGAAATGTATGGGAAACGAGATACGGGAAGACTTTAGTATCCAACGATACAAGTTTAGGGTTGGAAAAGGTTGCATTTTGTAGCAGGCAATTTTAGCCTTCCTTTGATGCCCTTTTTAACCTGCGGAAATATTTAGAAGAGGAAATATAGATTAATATTTGTATTTGCGGTCACCCATCCATTTGCGGTCACCCATCCATTTGCGGTCACCCATCCATTTTAGCGAACTCATCCATCTTCGGTCACCCATCCTTTTGGTTATTTAACTGTTCATGCTCATAATTCTTGCGGGGTAGACAAATAATAGAAATGGTATTGTTTCATGGTAAAGTTTATCGTTTGAAATAATTTGATAAAGCTCGGTTTGCCTATAAATTTATAAATTAAATCAACAATAAGATAATCGTTATTTGTTGTCAACCTTCTAGTACTACTAGTAACTTGCTTAGAAATAAAAATATAATGACACCTACAAAAATGGAAAGCTTTCTAGGGATGTGACAATTTAGCACATATCTTTGGTTCAAAAGAAAGAACGAATTTTAAATTCTTTGGGAATCAGGAGACAGACTGACTATCTGACGTAGATTCCTTGTTCCAAGTAGATTCAGTAAAAAGTAAATTCAGAAAAGAAAAATTATTCCAAACACTTGGCCATAAAAGTAGCTTCCTTGTTTTGCGATACAAAATGCCTTATATTGGACAGCTAGTACATCTGGACGTGGAAAATCCAGCTTTCGCTCCTTTTTGTTACTTATATACGTATCTATTTTATTACACCTCTTTTGGTTTTGCAAATAAAATTAAGTTAAATTACTAAGGCATTATATCTTTTGTAACTTTGATTGTAAATGTAAATTCAGGCACTAGTTTGGGAATAATATAAGGCGGAGGGTGTCCAGTCAGGCTAAGCCGAAACCCACGGTTTGTGTTTGAAAGAATATTTTCAGAGAGAGGAAAACTTAAAACCTACCACCTCTTAAAATAAAACTACATCTGAAAATACAAGCACACTGGTGAACAATTTCATAAAATAAGCCAGGGAGCGGGGCGGGGCTCCAACCTTAAGCCTTACCAATAAAATACTCAAGTACTAGCGACATAGTGACTTATAAGTAGAATTGATTCGGCAGCGCTTTACTTAACTTTATTTTATGTCGTTCTGTGCTAGTTGCGCCTTGACTTGAAGTACCTTTACTTACATATATTCTAACGGTGCTGCTAATTGATTTATTTATTGTTGTATAGTTTTCTTATTAAGCTACTAGCTTTCCGCCCGCAGTTTCACTCGCGGTATTTAGCTGTTTGATCTATTATAAAAGTTTGAAATACATAACATTTCGAAACGTAATTCAAATAATCGTTCTGAATAGAGTTCAACTACTCGAAAACAGATGGCGCCACTAGTTCACTTAATTTTCAAGTTGAGGGATTGGAAAAGTTTTTATATCTTTAAAAATACGCCCTTTAATTTAAAACGGGAACTTTCTTGTTCGAGGAGGGATAAAGGGCTATTGCACTATATAAATCCCATTATCGTACCGGGAATCCTTTTTAAGTTTTATCGGCACATGCATTTTATCAACTTAGTTTTATTATATATAATGATGTTAAGCGGATTATTCTTCAGAATAGTGGTTAGATTAGTTAGGACACACCATTCCTTATCAGCAAAGAAGTTTGGGTTACTGCTTATGCACAAAGTAGGGTTGACGATCACCTGGCCGATTCATAAACCTCAGTGAACCCAATTCTGGTAACCATGCTAAGTAGGGTTTTATCTTTTCGGATTCTGTGTTTTGCGTTTGTAGGTAGATTAGTAAAAAAAAAAAATTTGGTTGGGGTAGAAGAGGGACATTACAATTTGCTGTACCGTGACCAGGATATGCTTTTTCGGGGTTCCCGTAGATTAGTTAGATACATGTTTTTCTTTACTTTAAATAGTGTTATTTTATGGTTACTTCAGAGTTGGGAACACTTTGGTTCAAAGTGGTTACGTTTGTAGCCACAATTTGTTGCCGTGAAAGAGGAATGATAGGAATGGTGTTTTAATAGGTTAGTGTTTTATTAAAGTCGTTAGGGTTATTGATCTATTAGAGAGGATATTCTTTAGATAGGGGGTCGAATACAAACCACGGAAGGTATAGTTCCATCCATTTTGTTAGGGTTCTAGTGGAGCAGGTACTATTTAAGATAGACAGTGGAATTTTTTCTAGTGAAGCCATTTGCTTGCTTTTGGATGGTGGGTCAAATAAAAGAAAACCTAAATGGATTTGTAGTTGTCAAAAGAGTCGTGCACACGTTGTTATTATTCAAACTTAACTGAATGGGAGGTCACAAAAGAAACTTAGTGGGTTATTTTTTATGTTTTACCTATCTGTCTGAAATAAAATAATGGGGGTCGTTAGGTCTGTTCTTAGGTTATGTAAGCATTTTAGTAGTTGTTATCTGATAGGGAGTCGCATTTGAAACTACGAGGGTCGTTAGTTATGTTGAAATGAGTCGTGTAAACGTTCTAATGATAATTCTTATCTAAAAGGGTCGTATGAGAAGCTGTTAGTGAGTGGGATATTAGTATGTGTACCTATTTATCCGTTATAAAGTCATCGGTTATGCTTGCGTTCGAGTAAGGTCAACACTAGATTGGCGTCTTATATAAAACTATGGGGGTCGTTAGTTATATTTATTCGAGTCATGTAAGCTTTCTTGTAGGAAAAAGAATCTGTTAATGTCTGACAGGGAATCACATTTAAAACTATGGGGGTCGTTAGCTCGTTTGTTTATCTAAGGTATTAGTCTCAATCAGGCGAACTTTTTATTAATATATTGATTTTTTATTTGATTTTAATAATTTTCTTTTTAATTCTAGGTTCCTTCCATATGAGAGATGAACAGAAAATCCATTTTTGATTAAACCATTCTGGTTGAGGGTAGATAGTTTTATTCGGGGAATCATTTAGTGCAGATAAGGCTTAGTCTTTTGCAAATATGCGTAAAGCGTAAAATTTTATTCCAAATGTTGTTTGCCTGGAACAGATGACCGACAAACATAAGTTTTTCTTTCTTTTAATTAAGCGTTTTTGCGTAAAATGTTTCGATACTTAGCAAGAATTAGATATGAAACTTGATTTTTTTAGATATAACAGTTAAAATGAGTAAAGTTAGTGCAGCAGCGTAATACATACAAAAAAGAAAATATGATGAAATTCCGCGCCTTTTTTTTATTTCATCGCGAATGGCGTAGTTTCGCGTTTTGCATTGCATTTGGCGTAACTTCTTACATGGCAAAAGTAGTTAGTTATCCCAACTTTAATTTTAGGACTTATACAAGAAGAACACACACGTTCAAGTTGACTTGTGTTTCCTTCTTATTATGTTTTAAAATTTATGTTACATGTTTAGATTTAAGAGACTGGGCGGGAGTCTAAGAGTTACGCGTCTCGATGTGGCGACTCCTCTGACTCAGGTGATGACAAGTTCAGAGCCTACAGGAGTTTTCCTCGGACCTTTTTCTCGGACTCTTCACTACTCGCTGCAACAAAAGATTGTGTTTGTCCCGTGATTGTCCTTTTTGTTTGTAAATGTTTCATCTTTTTCAGGAGCTCTAAGCGTAGTTTTGTATTATTAACATTGCATTTGGCGTAATTTTGTACATTGCACAAAATATAATTGGATACTTATTCCATATTTTCCAGTGTAAAGTAATTTTAATTAACAGTAGGAACTTTATAATGAAGTTATTACCGTTTCTTTTGAATAAGGTAAATAAAATATGTAATTTAATAATAGTAGTTCAACAGTTTTAAAAATATTCACTGATAGTAAGGCCTTGAGGTTCTGCTTGAGGGAGTGAAATTGTGAATGATGGCGCCTTGACAGAAGAGGAGCATGGAAGGTTAGGATGTAAAGTTTGGGTTTTGAGAGAGGGTGTGAATTTGTGAAAGTTACCTTGGATCCTTGAAAGGTGATATAATAAAAGTGTTAAAAATAAAATGTGTGAAGGCTCTTTCAGGATTTCAATAGCCACCTATTAGTGAATACAGGTATTGCAGTCCTTTTAGAAAACACTACACTTACAAGAGGAAGTCATATGAAAATTTGAAGATAGGTATACATTGATTTACCCAAAATCAATGTAGGTATAAGACAGCAGTCATTTCTGTGTTTAACAGATGTTTCGTATAAATTCTGCACTATACACGCAGCACTCAAAGCAAGATGGAAAAACCCAACGCTTTTTCCCCCACACACCATCTTTAATTTTTATTAATGGTGACACACTTTATTCCGGGTAGTTAGCGGAGTAGATTTGCCATGGAATTCAAATAGGCGATTCTAAATTATGCGCGATCAGATATTCGGCAAAAGGGTATTGTTGTTTTGCGTAGGGGCAGCATGGGTATCATTTTTCAAATCATGATATATCGAGTATTGACTTGATGCGGAATGCTGGGTCATTAGGACAGAGGGATTATCACACGTCTCTTCCTTGCGCAAAGCTTGGATTTAACTCGCTGAATAGATTTTTGCTCATTCTCTAAGAGTTGTCAATAATTTTGGATTTCATGTTGGGTTTATTGCTGCTGACGACTCGGATTAGTTCCACACCACACAAGATACATTTTCGGAGGGATATGCAATTTCTTTAAATTAGATTTTTGTGTTGGTTAAATAATTTTACACTGACTTTCCATTTGTGCCTACCATTTTTGTGCGAGCTTTTGCGTAGTTCATCAATGAAGGATGTTTTCTTGTGTAATGGAAGCAATTTTACTTTTCCATGACTGTGGTCTGTTGGCTTATCAATGTAGCGTGAACGTTATGAAACTCAATGATCTTTGATGATGTACATGAGCGTTCCTCTTACAAAACCTGACAGACTGACAACTTAGGAAAAGGAGAGGAGTTGTTATTTAAGGACATAAATAAGCTAACAGAATCCATAGCTTGGATATATTTTGTTGAGATTTTGCCTAAAGACACTTAAGATAACACGGAACAAATGAGGATTTATGAAAAGTTGATGCTAGGTAAGAGTCAAATGCTTGGTCAGTACAATGAACAAGGCATACAAGTTTTACAGAATTATCTGTCTGTTTCATAAATCACTCCACTTACATGCAGCTAACAGCGCAATGCGAACTTCCCCACACTCAAAGAAATCTGCTATATTTACAAACTTCATAATTTGTCAAACGTTGTGTTTATAATTATTTTCTCAAATTAAAGAAAAAGTTGTTGATCTAGGAAGACTTAATAGAATCTAAAACTTTGGAATAGAATAAAAATATTCCTCAATAACTCGAAAAGTCGTACCATGCGGGCGATGAGTTATTTCAAGTTTGCGATTCTACCAATAAAAGGAAAATTGGTAGTCTTTCTTAAGATGTGACAATTTAAACACATACATTTTAGTTCAAAAATAAAGAACTAACTTAAATTCTTTGGAAAATCGGGTGACATATTACACACTTGAGATTCTTGGTTGTGAATAAGCAGGTTTATTTGTAAACTTATTCAGATTGTTGGCGGTTGCTAAGAGTGGTCGAAATTTCGAGTTAAGTTTTGGTCAATTGAATGAATATGACTGGAGCTATTAAAGTCAACATGTTTTGACACGGGTGTACAAAGCTGGTTCAATTTCAAATCCTAAGATTCAGAGTATTGGTTAAAACGGCTTTGTATAGTACCACTCGGGTCGGCTGGCTTCACAAACTAGTTCCCCTAGATAAAAGAATGTGTTGTCATTGTGAAGGTGATTTTTTATTCATGGCTAATAATTAAAAAGCTTGAAATTTTTGTCATTTTAGTGGTTGCTGACCTTTTGAAGCATTACTTCACATACACCTTGTTTACATTCTGGGCAGAGTGTCAATAAAATATTTAGTACGAATTATATTTGTGTAAACTCAAAATATTATTGAGTCAGGAAAATTTCCTTCGTTGAAGTTTAAAATCAACTCCAGAAATTTGGGGGTCGGGTGTAATGGTTCAGCCAATCACGCACAAATATAATTCCTCCATATTAATATTTTTACTAACAATATGCTTTGTTTATGAGCACATTTGGGATGAAAGTCATCTTTCAATAATGCATAATTCTTTCATACCATAAATTGCGCTCAGTTTAAACACAAATATCAGAATAGATGCATTTTGTTTGTGGCAACAGAAATTTCAAAGATAGTTGTACGATTTATGTTTCATAATAGACCAGAAATAATATTTTTATATTCCCAAATCAATGTTGATTCTAGCCAATTCGTGCATAGTAGCACCGTCTATTGATATTGCACAGAACTAGCTGAATGATACGTGACGTGAGGCAGTGCGCTGTTTTACCAGTAATATCTGAGCAACAGGATTGGAGTCGAACGTAAGAAGGGCTGCGATTGGTCGTAACAGCATCGTAACATGCTCTGGGGGATATTGCTACTGGTTGATATACTTATTTCGACCAGCCAGACTCCGACTGCCCGGCGCGGTAGGACACCCGCCGCGGGTGCGCGGGCGACGCGGGGGTGGACGGCCGCCGGCCTGAGGCGCTTCACTTTTTTCCAGGACGGCTGAGCGAGCGGCCGGGTGCGACTGCCGGCTGCCCGGACACCACGCTCGGTGCGGCGCCATTTTCCTTTAGTTAACTTTGAAGAAACCCTGGTAAGGCCTTTTATTTTCTCTGATTTTACAATTTTTATTCCATTCTATTTAAAAGTGGTTTTGATTTTTCTGTGTTATTTTGTGCCTAGGATGTACGTTGCTGGCAGTTCGCGTGTGTTCTATTTTGCGGTTTCTAGATTAATTTTCATTGTGTTGCTACCACGTGTTTATTCTACCTGTTTCCCATTTGTCTTTTACGTATGTGATAAACGTAATCATGCCATTGATAAATTCTAACTGTTTTGCAAGTATGTATAGTGCGTGAGTGATAGCGGCTAGCGGGAAGACGGAGAATCGCCGCGAACAGTTTTGTTTCTACCCTCTTATTCTTGCTTCGCGGTGGCGTCATCATTCCTATGGCGGGTCTCACACCTGACATCCGTCGCTGCGCATTTTTCGCTCACCCAATTTGTATGAGAAGATGGCATATTGCAGG
Organism: Phthorimaea operculella; assembly: GCA_024500475.1. Taxonomy (NCBI): domain Eukaryota; kingdom Metazoa; phylum Arthropoda; class Insecta; order Lepidoptera; family Gelechiidae; genus Phthorimaea; species Phthorimaea operculella. Next base: position 580,708 of record JANFCV010000238.1, read on the forward strand.
TAAATGGGAAAAGTAGGTAGATAAAAACAGGATAACCGAGTGAGTATGACATTATTGACAGTGGGCTCGATAGGCAAAGTTGTGGAAAAAAAAATCGTAACCGTTTTAACCGACTGTTGAGAACAGGGGTGTCACATCGATATGTGTGTAAAAGGAAATTTATAAATCCTATATTGTTTTGATTTGTTGAAAAATGAAGAAGTAACCGACTAGGAAAATTGTTGAGTACGGTATGGTGTATTTCTTGTTGTGAACAATGGCGAGCTATCCAGCAGTGGAATCGCAATCCGGTTTCTATGAACATAAGATTTATACATACTATAATAGGTTAGCGTTACAAGTAAAGTAGATGATTGGTGAGACAATACCGCCAATCTTCGTAGTAGGTAGGTCGATTATTTACTTAAGCTCATGTCTAGCAGTGGAGTGTGGTGTTTATAGGTGTGTAAAACCGATTAATGATGTAGTGATGCCCATATTAGGTAGTGGATAGTGATGAAATAGCATAATTTGTTCATACAACTTATTTTACGGGATGACTTTAGTATACTGACCCACGAATATTGGGAAATTAAAGGTTGCGTTCTATAGGGGGTGATTCTAGCTTTCATTTGATACTATTTTCATAGTGAGGAAACGTTTATAAATAAAGTTATGAGGTAACTTTAGAATACTGACCCACGAATATTGTGTACCTCTAGGTTGCATTCTATAGGGGATAATTTTAGCTTTCATTTGATACTATTTTCAGTATGCGGAAACGTTTAGAAATAAAGTTATGAGGTAACTTTAGAATACTGACCCACGAATATGGGGTAGCTAAAGGTTGCGTTCTATAGGGATAAATCTAGCTTTCATTTGATTTTATTTTCAGTGTGCGGAAACGTCTAGAAATAAAGTTATGAGGTAACTTTAGAATACTGACCCATGAATATGGGGTATCTAAAGGTTGCATTCTATAGGGGGTGATTCTAGCTTTCATTTGATACCATTTTCATAGTGAGGAAATGTTTAGAAACAGAATTATGAGGAACTTTAGTATTCGGACCCACGAATATGGGATACCTAAAGGTTGCATTCTATAGGGGATAATTCTAGCTTTCATTTGATACTATTTTCAGTGTGAGGAAATGTTTAGAAACAAAGTTATGATGTTACTTTAGTATACTGACCTCCGAATATGGGGGAACTAAGGGTTGCACTCTGAAGGGGGTTATTCGAGCATTCATTTAATACCATTCTTAATGTGAGGAAACGTTTAAAAGCAAAGTTACGGGGTAACTTTAGTATCAGGCGGTACGAATTTAGGTTCAGTAAAGGTTGAGTTTTGTAAGGGACAATTTTAGCTTTCGTTTGATACTATTCTTAGACTGAGGAAATGTATGGGAAACGAGATACGGGAAGACTTTAGTATCCAACGATACAAGTTTAGGGTTGGAAAAGGTTCCATTTTGTAGCAGGCAATTTTAGCCTTCCTTTGATGCCCTTTTTAACCTGCGGAAATATTTAGAAGAGGAAATATAGATTAATATTTGTATTTGCGGTCACCCATCCATTTGCGGTCACCCATCCATTTGCGGTCACCCATCCATTTGCGGTCACCCATCCATTTTAGCGAACTCATCCATCTTCGGTCACCCATCCTTTTGGTTATTTAACTGTTCATGCTCATAATTCTTGCGGGGTAGACAAATAATAGAAATGGTATTGTTTCATGGTAAAGTTTATCGTTTGAAATAATTTGATAAAGCTCGGTTTGCCTATAAATTTATAAATTAAATCAACAATAAGATAATCGTTATTTGTTGTCAACCTTCTAGTACTACTAGTAACTTGCTTAGAAATAAAAATATAATGACACCTACAAAAATGGAAAGCTTTCTAGGATGTGACAATTTAGCACATATCTTTGGTTCAAAAGAAAGAACGAATTTTAAATTCTTTGGGAATCGGGAGACAGACTGACTATCTGACGTAGATTCCTTGTTCCAAGTAGATTCAGTAAAAGTAAATTCAGAAAAGAAAAATTATTCCAAACACTTGGCCATAAAAGTAGCTTCCTTGTTTTGCGATACAAAATGCCTTATATTGGACAGCTAGTACATCTGGACGTGGAAAATCCAGCTTTCGCTCCTTTTGTTACTTATATACGTATCTATTTTATTACACCTCTTTGGTTTTGCAAATAAAATTAAGTTAAATTACTAAGGCATTATATCTTTTGTAACTTTGATTGTAAATGTAAATTCAGGCACTAGTTTGGGAATAATATAAGGCGGAGGGTGTCCAGTCAGGCTAAGCCGAAACCCACGGTTTGTGTTTGATAGAATATTTTCAGAGAGAGAGGAAAACTTAAAACCTACCACCTCTTAAAATAAAACTACATCTGAAAATACAAGCACACTGGTGAACAATTTCATAAAATAAGCCAGGGAGCGGGGCGGGGCTCCAACCTTAAGCCTTACCAATAAAATACTCAAGTACTAGCGACATAGTGACTTATAAGTAGAATTGATTCGGCAGCGCTTTACTTAACTTTATTTTATGTCGTTCTGTGCTAGTTGCGCCTTGACTTGAAGTACCTTTACTTACATATATTCTAACGGTGCTGCTAATTGATTTATTTATTGTTGTATAGTTTTCTTATTAAGCTACTAGCTTTCCGCCCGCAGTTTCACTCGCGGTATTTAGCTGTTTGATCTATTATAAAAGTTTGAAATACATAACATTTCGAAACGTAATTCAAATAATCGTTCTGAATAGAGTTCAACTACTCGAAAACAGATGGCGCCACTAGTTCACTTAATTTTCAAGTTGAGGGATTGGAAAAGTTTTTATATCTTTAAAAATACGCCCTTTAATTTAAAACGGGAACTTTCTTGTTCGAGGAGGGATAAAGGGCTATTGCACTATATAAATCCCATTATCGTACCGGGAATCCTTTTTAAGTTTTATCGGCACATGCATTTTATCAACTTAGTTTTATTATATATAATGATGTTAAGCGGATTATTCTTCAGAATAGTGGTTAGATTAGTTAGGACACACCATTCCTTATCAGCAAAGAAGTTTGGGTTACTGCTTATGCACAAAGTAGGGTTGACGATCACCTGGCCGATTCATAAACCTCAGTGAACCCAATTCTGGTAACCATGCTAAGTAGGGTTTTATCTTTTCGGATTCTGTGTTTTGCGTTTGTAGGTAGATTAGTAAAAATAAAAAAATTTGGTTGGGGTAGAAGAGGGACATTACAACGCTTGTACCGCCTCTCTCTCGTGTCAAAAATTGTACCAAAATCTTGGAAGCTTGCCAATGTGCAACCTGTGCCCAAGAAGGGTATCCGTGCCGACCCTAGCAACTATCGACCGATCGCCATCACTTCCGTACTCTGTAAGGTTATGGAAAGAGTTCTGAACTGCAAACTGCTTTCGTACCTCGAAGACAATGATCTTCTCAGTGATTGTCAATATGGCTTCCGCCGAGGGCGTTCCACGGGAGATCTTCTAGTGTACGTAACGCATTGCTGGGGCGAGGCCATTGAAAACCACGGCGAAGCAATAGCAGTGTCGCTGGACATTTCAAAGGCCTTCGATAGGGTGTGGCATGCGAGTCTGTTGAGCAAGCTTCCAGCGTACGGCATACCCACTGGCTTCTGTAGCTGGGTGGCTGACTTCCTGAGTGAACGGTCGATCCGAGTGGTCATAGACGGCTGCTCCTCTGACCTCAAGGCTATTGACGCCGGAGTTCCTCAGGGTCTGTACTCTCCGCGACGCTTTTCCTGCTGCACATCAATGACCTTCTATCTTCAGGAATTGTTGGGTACGCAGATGACAGTACTGTCACCGAGAAATATCTGTCCGGCGCAGGAGCCAGTGGTGATGAAATCCAAAGATTGAGAAAGGCTATGATTGAGCGTACGAGCCTGACGTTAAGTAACGTCTCCCAGTGGGGCGATGACAATCTCGTCAGCTTCAATGCTTCAAAAACGCAGGCGTGTCTTTTCTCCGCAAAAGGAGTCCTTTCACCTTTTCTCCTACTTTTCGGGGTACATCTGTTCCAGTGACCAACACTCTTCAACTCCTTGGCATGGAGCTGTCCTCTGACCTCAACTTCGGCACCACCATCGAGTCCAAGGCTCAAATTGCAGCTAGAAAGTTGGGCGTCCTGAATAAAGTCAAGCGATACTTCACGCCTGAACAGCTTCTAACTCTTTATAAAGCTCAAGTCCGATCTTGCATGGAGTACTGCTGTCACCTTTGGGATGGCTCGGCTAAATACCAACTTGCTGCACTGGATTCGGTGGAACGCAGAGCCAAGAGATTAATAGGCGATAAAAAACTGGTGGCGACCAAGCTTCACAGCCTGGCTCACCGCCGCAAGGTTGCTTGCCTATCGGTCTTCTACAGATTGTACTTCGGAGAGTGTGCGCGTGAGCTGCATGAGCTCATACCACCGTCTCCTTTCTTCCATCGGACATCCAGACGCACGGCCGGCTACCATCCGTTCTTAGTTGATATACCCACATTACGCACTAAGCGCTTCAAATCATCTTTCATTATGCGCACGGCTAAAGAATGGAATTCCCTGCCTGCGTCTGTATTTCCGAGTGCATATAACCTGAATCTCTTTAAGTCTAGAGTGAATAGGCATCTTCTGGGCAAGCTCGCTCCACCGTAGATCCCATCTCTGCTCTAGGGTAAGATTGGGGTCAAGAGTAAGCCCATCATAGATAAAAAAAAAATATATTTTTCGTATTAAAGTTTTCAATATCCGCAGGAACTAGCATATCTGTCTGTTGAGATATCACATACGAAATAAACGTTATATAATGTGTAAAAAAATCAACTGCAAATAATATGAGGCGTAGGAAGGAACGTAGGTCGAAATGTGAAAATAATAATAATGGCGGGACAATACAAATTGTAGCAGCCGCCCGAGGGACTCCAAAATTGTATGGGAGGTTCAAAATTGTTTTCCACATCTCGACTTATGTTCCTCGAGGAAAGTTGTTCAGTTTCACGGACTAATTCACCCCTTAAAGTATTTGTAGTTGATTTTTTTACATCTTCTACCTATAAAGAAATAAAACGTATTTTGTTTAGTTTTCCAACGTACTAAGTAGTGGACATCTAACTTCCATGTCAAAAAATAGTGGCCTTCCATTTTTTCCGTTATTGATAGTCATATGTTATATATTTTCAATAAAATACCTTGTATAAGCTCTAAACAACATTACTTACTAGTTTTATATTTAAAATACACTTTAATTTTTTCATTATTTACAAAAAGAAAATAAGCCACGGAATTCTCTAACGTCCATGTTCGCAAATAGTGGACATCAAATAACTCTTAAACCAGTGGTCCGAAAACTGGGCCCTTTAAATTCTATCTTAGAAATGAAGAAAACTTTGATAAACTGTATAATATTTTCCAAAAAATCTAAAATTAAAAAAAGACATGGAAGTTAGAATTTTCCGTGGCTTTAGGAGAATGAACCATAAAGCAATATATTAGGTGAATGATGAAAAAAATATGTAATGCGTGTAATTTTAAAAATAAACCCGAATATGTATCGGTCACACGATTTCGGGCAGTTAGCCCAAGCGTGGTAAAATCGCTCATAACTTCTAAGTTTATAACCGTATCCAGCTGAGTTTTTGTTCCTCGAATTATTATGATATGCTTCAATAAACAAGCAGAGTGAATGGGTACTTCAGTGCCCAGAACTAAAACTATTTCCAAAAATAAGGGCTGACACAAGTTTTACTACCCTTGCATGAAAGTTACGTGGATTCAAATTTCTTCTAGAATTAATACTCTTAGAGATTCGTCTTTTACAGGGCTGATTTGTAATATAGTCGGCACTATTGGTCTATAATTTTATTTAGATTCAATAAAAGATGGCCGAGTTATTATCAAAAATACTCTGTTTCTGTAATCTACGTGGAGTAATTTGCGTGGCAAAATACCCACGCAGCTTACAATTCTTCCCACGCAGATTACACAATGGTTCTAAGAGTTAAAAAAAGGTTGATATAAAAATTTTTAATACTATTATTTTATCTAATATTCATTAAAAACACATGAAAAGAATTCTTTTGGCAAATATCATCAAGTTTTTGAGTTTTCATATCGTTATACTTGGACAAAGATTTTTTACCAATTTTGAAGGATTTGAGTGCATGTTTTGTCAAAACATACTGGACGGGCTCTATTCAACCACCTAACTATGTCTCACAGCAATTTTTCGATGCCAGTGATCGTTGTATCATAGGCTTGATGTGTATTTTGAGGCCAAAAGTCAAAACTGTAGGTAGATCCGATAATATACCAGTGACTGTATTGAGACATAGTGCTCCTGATTTATAATAATAATAATAATAATAAATAATTCTTTATTAAGGCAATAAACCCATGAAGTATATAAAATACAATAATATAAAACATAAAAATAAAATAATAATAATAATAATCCTAAAATATTTCAGTCGTCATCTACTTTCTATTTCGGTCCAAATGTACGTCCATCCAGTACCTAAACATGGGGCTGGACGTGTCCTCACACACGACCTGCAAGATGGCATTGTTGGACTTCCTTAGTCTATCCCAAAAGGACGCAATACGACTTCTAATAAGAGCGAAAAAGTCGGGCACTCTGGCTTCCGCAAACATGGTAGATGCGCTGCAGTACCTCGGTAGACGCATAAGGATGCGGAACGCATCATTGTACTGCACCCTTATGGTGCTGATCGAAGCACGCTTGAAATTGACCCACAGCTGACAGGTGTACAAACACTGACAGAATGAGTTAAAAAGCAGTGTTTTTACACCTGTGCTGCATTTGGCAAAGCGACGTGCGAGCATGTTGCATCGTACCGAGAGTGCCCTCGGTGCCCTTATCTCTTGTGCTGACAATCTTGCTAAATTTATCTCCACTTACACTACCTATTTCTAAAAGAAGTACAATGCCAAAGCCCCCTTAACTTGCTTATGTAGGTATCATTGGTTCATGCCGTGTGATGCCGGCTTAGAATAGCATCACCCCATTTCTTTCCTGTGGGTGTCGTAAGAAGCGACTAAAGGACTTGAGGGTATCATGTGTATTGCAATTTTAGGCGACAGGCTGACAACCTGTCACTATAGCGATACACGACAATAGCTAAAACGGCCCTCAAATATGTGTCAGACGTGGCGATAACGACCGTACTTTTACGACCGTTGACGCTCTGCCTACCTCGCAAGGGATAAAGGCGTGATATATGTATGTATGTATGTATGTATTGGTTCATAAACAGGACGATAGCGTTAACATGATTTACTGTTACGCCATGGTGAGGAAGAAGGTCTCCATCAGACGCGTCATATAAGTCTAATGCGGAGCAAACACCTGCAGCTGACCTGTCTTTCTTGCGGATCCAGCCAGGGAGGCCGAGAGGGTCGCATAGGGCTTAGGCAGGCAACCCTGCGTATTCCATAACCGTGTCCTGGGCGACACAATGTCTGTGGAGAGTCAAATCTTCCTGATATTATTCAAATCTACTGCAATTAACGGAGTTAGGCCATGGTGAGTTAACTTGTTAGTTGCCCCTACCAACTGCGGCCGTCAATATGACTTTCACCTAAGACCACTGAGAATCTTTTTGCGTAAGCTTGGGCAAACGTGGCGAACTTGCCACTTTGCTTGACGTTTCGAAGGCTTTAAGCTGGACAAGGTCTGACAGAAACCTTGACCTGGCACTTCAGCAAGCTTCCTGTTTATGACAACCCAGCTGGTTTTTGTAATCAATAACAGCTATCTCTCTGACCTCATGGCCATTGATGCCTGTGGTCCTCAAGGGGCTAGTCTCTCGGCGATTTTTTCCTTCAGAACAGCTTTTAATTACTTCAGTTTGGTATTCATAGGTATGCAGGACAGGTACCGTTACAGTGACATTGTCAAGTCCAAATCGGCAGAGCGGAAATAGCGTTCTATAGAGAAAGCCCTGGTCTCATGTAATGCTACCAAGACACAGGAGCTTTATTGCATCTGAAAGTAGTCCTCTCGACTAGACAACTACTTTTCTGAAGTACACTTATTTCTGTCACTGCGAATAGCTTGACTGGGCATTGAGTTGTCATCAATCCTGAACTTCGATTTCACTTCGGAGCCTAAAAATCACTACTTTCTTATAAAACTAAGCCTACAAGCTCACCCTTGTAACTAAATTTAAGTTTCACCAATTGTTATGTATTATGTTTGCATTAAAGATTGTAGAAATCCGGCTACCCCATGGATGACTTAGTCAATAAGTTGCTCTTGATTTGATGGAACTCAATACGACACATATCTGGTCAATACCAATCTACACAGCCTTGCTTTTTGTCGCAAGATGGCTTGCCTAGCAGTCTTTCATCATATTTTTATTCAAAATTATGCTGAACCAAGACCTCCACGATCTTATTCCGCCAGCTCCTTTCCACCATAGAACACCTGTAAGTATATTTGGCGGGATACCATCCATATTTAGTTGCCAATCCACCGATTCGGACTAAGCACTCTGAATCGTCTTTCATTATGCACACTGAAAGACAAGAACTAATTACCTGCTGATTCCAAAATCAAAATCTGTAGACTTAAGTCAAGAATAATCATGTTTCAAGTAAAACTTATAGAAAACTAATGGAAATACAAAGATAAAATTGGCTATGTAATCTGCGTGGCTTGATTTGTAATCTGCGTGGCACACAAAATTTAAAAATTCAATTTCTCGGAAAGTAATTGTGCTAAGCAAGGAGCACCAAACTGTTCTATAATCGTGAAAAAATACAGAATCATATTTCAATGTCATCATCTTCAAATTGCTGAAATTAAAATTTGCCACGCAGCTTACGCGGAGAATCGAAATCTGAATAATGACCCATCTATACTCCGCTCTACATAAGATTCCACCTTCCCCGACAGCCTTGTTTGAGGAAAAGGCTCTGTCCCAGACTCTACAAGACAACGGTGGATTTACAAAATTTTTCCCATTTCAAACTTCAGTTGCAAAATCCAAACCAATTCCCAACTTTGATGCAAAAAGTTAGAAATCAAAGTTTCCAAAATCAAAACTCAATCCGTCAAAGCCTCTGTCTTTGGCCTCAACAGTCAAAATGGATTGCACGTGGTCCTAAAAAGTCCAAGGAGAGACCGTTCTCCTCATCAAAAAAGAGAAGTGGGGAGCGTCGTGATCGCTCATCTTATTGACTCACAGGCCTCTCGCCAAATCTTCAAATCGTCAAGTCTCAATTTCAACATGTGGGTCAAGCACAAAAGTCCTCCTTATATTCTAAAGATTTTACAAGGTCTCCGAATTCCTTTCAGCAAAAGACCTCCTCTTTCTCGACTTTCAAAGCACCTGTACTACCGAATGAAGACGCAGAGTTCTCCAGAAATGAGCCAAGAGATCCTGAAGCTCAAGCAATGCGGGGCTCTGGTAAAAGCTACCCAACCAACGGGCTTTGTCACCAAGATGTTTTTGGTCCCGAAGGCGGACGGTTCACAGAGACCAGTCATAAATCTGAGACTTTTAAACGGTTTTTTAACCCCAAAGACATTCCGATTAATCAGTCATCAAAAATTTCCCAAATTTTTACAAAAGAACGATTTTCTGGCCAAGATCGATCTTTCAAACGCTTATCTTCATGTCCCAATAGCTCACAATCACTAGAGGTTTCTAATGGTAGCGTACGACAAAGAATTTCTTCAATTCACAGCTCTTCCGTTCGGTCTTTCGGTAGCTCCGTTAATATTTTCTCGTCTTACCAATTGGGTAGCGAGCGAGCTAAAAAAGAAGCAGATACGAATTGTCGTATATTTGGACGACTTCCTAATAGCTCATTCGTCTCGAGAGGTCCTCACTTGTCACATTCATCAAACTCTAAATTTTCTGATGGATCTGGGATGGTAGATAAACTGGAAAAAGTCAGTGCTAACCCCTAGTCGGGTAGTAGAATATCTCGGAATAGTTTGGGATCCTTCTCAAAATGCAAAACTTTTGAATGTAGACAAGAAAGAACGAATTTCAAGGGAAATACAAGCAATCATTGCGAAAGGCAAGTGGTCTTGGCGACAAGCAAAATCTCTCTTGGGTCGGCTAGTCTTCGCAGCCTTCGTGGTCCCTCTAGGTCTACTACATTGCAGGACCTTGCAGAGAGCTTCAAGTCGGCTTCCAGAGAATCTTCCCAGCTTGTATTGTCCAATCCCGCAACCGGTACTTCGAGATCTAACCTGGTGGTTAAAAAATTTAAACAACCACTCCCCCATTGTAGTCGATGGTCCGAAGAGTTACATCGTATCCGACGCTTCAGGGTCGGGCTGGGGAGTAACAGTGAACGAGAAGAAACTGTCAGGTGTTTGGAATATGCTTCAAGCAGAGTGGCTCTCCAATGTGAAGGAAATGTTTGCTGTAGTCCAGGGAGTCAGAGCTTGTCGTCATCAACTGCAGAATCATACGGTGTTAGTCCAGTCAGACAATCGCTCCGTAGTGTCATACATAAAGCGCGAAGGCGTCACGAATTCGGTTGTTCTTTACAATCTAACCTCCGAGTTGTTGACTCTTTGCCATCAGTCACGAATCAAACTGATAGCCTATCACCTTCCAGGACGCTACAATGTAGAAATCGATCGCCTATCCCGAGCGAAAAAAGTTCCGGAGTGGAGACTGTCACCTCATATTCTTCACAAGATATTCCAAAAGTGGGGAAATGCTTGCATAGATCTCTTTGCGTCGGCGAGGTCGGCAGTCATCCCAAATTATGTTTCTCTGGATGCAACAGACCCCAATGCAGTTTTTGTAAATGCATTCAGCCAGCAATGGTCGTACAGCAAAGCTTATCTATTTCCTCCACCTGCGTTGATCCCACAAGTTCTTCAACACTTGAATTCAGCTCGAGGAACATACATCATGATAGTTCCTCGTTGGAACAAAGTCTTTTGGCGAGCTGATCTGAAGAGGAGAGCTCTGGCACCCCCGTTCACAATCGAGAATCTCAAGCAGAACTTAATAGACCTATCAACGGGCCTCCCTCCTACGGAGATCCAAAGATTACATTTGGAGGCCTGGAAGATACGGGGTGGGCCAGGAAACTAGCTGACTGGGATCATGAGGATATCGAGATTATAGAAAAATATTGGAGGGATTCGACATTAAGATCATATAGAGCTCCGTGGATTCGTTGGTGTGCTTGGGCTGTTAATAATAATGTATCGAAGAATAACCCTAGCTCGTCACAGTTAGCTCGTTACTTATGTTTCCTTTACCGTACTCACGGTTTTGCCCCACAGACCATTAAATTACATACATCTGACGTGTGTACATTTGCCAATTCTAGCTCGGGTGAAAATCTTAGTTACAGCTCTGTTGTGAGACGAGTCATAAAGTCTATTGAAAAAATTAAACCGGCTTCTATCAAAAAGCCTATTTGGGACGTTTCAGTGGTTTTGAACTGGTTGAAATCCAATTCCCCCCTACAGGATAATCTGTATCAAGTATCGCGACATGTAGCTATGTTACTTCTCTCATCCGGTAGACGACTTCATGACTTGACACTTTTACACATCGGACCTGACGATATTGAGATTCTTGACGACCAAATTACGTTGTGGCCTCGTTTTGGTTCTAAATCGGATTCTGCTAAAAACCGACAGTCAGGATGGCATCTGTCTGCTGGTACCGATGAAGACTTAGATCCCGTTCGCTGGATTAAGTGCCTTATTCAGGTTTCTAGCTCTCGTAGAAATAGTAGAGAGAATTTATCATCTTTGTTTATATCCTCTAGGGGTCCCGTCAAGGCCGCCTCGAGGTGTATAATAGCAGGATGGACAGGGTCTATTTTTAAAATATTAGGTACCTATTGAAGCTCCACCTGGTAGTGTGAGATCTGCTGTAGCTTCAAAAAATATCCAAAATCTTCCACTAGATGAAGTTTTGGCGAGAGGTAACTGGAGAAGTGAGAGTACTTTCTTCAAGTATTATCTAGACACACGGCAGTGTGTCCGCCAAGTTCGGGCAAAGAACCGACACACCGGCCGTGGGTTATCTAGACACACGGCAGTGTGTCCGCCAAGTTCGGGCAAAGAACCGACACACCGGCCGTGGGTTATATTACACGAACCATTTCGGGCCAAGTTCGACCTACCTATAACTCAAAATCTATTTTATCTACGCATATGAAATTTCTAGTATCTGTCGAGATCTACTTACTTATCTAAAATACAAAATTTCATTAATGTACCTATTGTAGGTCTTGAGATATTGACGTCAGAAAATCGCTATTTTTACTATACACTCACTGACTGACTCACTCACTCACTCATCAAAAACCTAGACCACTTCCAATGGTCGTATTGACTTGAAATTTGGCATGGAGGTAGGTCTTTAGGTCAAGGTAAAGGAAAAAATCTGAAAATGGCCAAGTGTGAGTCGGTTTTAAAAGTAATGAAGGTGTAAATTCATACCCCCAAGGAACTAAAACAAAAAATTTATCTATATCTTCCAATGGTCGTACCGACCTAAAATTCGTTACGAAGGTTTGTAATTTAGTCAAAGTAAAGTAAAAATTGCTGTAATTGCTATGCCGTGTGATGCCGGCTTAGAATAGCATCACCCCAATTCTACCCGTGGGTGTCGTTAAAAGCGACTAAGGGATACTCATCCAGGCAATCCTCGCCAATCCGCCTGCCAAGCGTGGTGAGTATGGCAATACCCCCCGGTAGGGGGATGCCCATGTCCAGCAGTGGACTGTTGTAGCTGTTATGTTATGTTATGTTAAGTAAAAATTGAATATATCTGGCTACGTACATTATACCGCCCTGACTTGGCAAGCTTATCAGTAATGTGTTGGATTTTATATAAAACGGGGCATAGCTGCGCGTCGCTTAGTCCACCCTGACACGCCGGGTGTAGATCAGATGTGGCTAAGCCTTACCCTAAACGGAATAAAATTAGCAATTGGTACGGCTTATCGTCCACCTTGGCAAAATATAGATACATTTTTGGACGCACTCACAGATACAGTCACGTCTATAGTGTCAGCTGATCACATAGTCTTAATAGGCGATTTTAACATAGATTGCTTAAAACCTGATTCTGCAGAAGCCAAGAAACTTTTTACATTTTTAAACTCAATAAGACTTCAGCAACACATCACCAATCCAACCCATTTCACTAACAACAAAAATAGTCCTATTATCAAAGAGACCCTTATTGACATATTATGCACAAACATTCAGCCTATAGAAATCAAGGTGGACTATATACCTGACTTGAGCCATCATGCCTTTATCTACAGCAAATTTAAAATAAGAAAAGAAAAGATACCTCCTAGACGTATTGTTTATCGACCTCTGAAAAATATAGACATAGAACTGTTTTCTGAAGATGTAAATGCAATAAATTGGGATTCTTATATTAATCATTTTGATGTAAACGTTATGGTACAGGAGTTTTGCTCTGAATTATTACAGTTGTATAATAAACACGCTCCTTATAAAAGTGTTGTTATTAGAGAACAGTCTTATCCATGGATAACATATAATATCAAAGAAATGATGAGACTAAGAGATGACGCTCATACTCGCTCGAAACTAACTAATGATGACGCCCACAAAAAATACTACAAGGATTTAAAAAATATTGTTAACACCGCCCTTTATACAGAAAAAACATCATTCTTCCAGGTAAATATAAATAAACACATACACGATCCCCGTACTCTATGGAAAAATATAAAAAAGAATGTTGTCAATTTTAAAGACAAATCCACACAGCTTCCGTCTCATTTTAATGATCCTGATGTTATAAATTCTCATTTTTTATCTCTCCCCGCTGTAACCGCCACAAATTTTTCATATATATCATACTTTAAAGCTAACAAATATGGTTCATCAGTATTCAAATTGACACCTGTAAATGAAGATTTTATCGGAAAAATAATAAGATCCTTTTCTACGAACGCAACAGGTGTCGATGGTATATCTATGGATATGATTATACTCACACTACCTCAAACACTTACTCTGATAACAGCAATAGTAAACACATCTATTAAAACCGAAACATTTCCGTCACAATGGAAAATAGCTATAGTAAAGCCGCTTCCTAAAACTACACATCCAATTAATTTGAAAGATTTACGCCCCATCAGTATATTGCCATTCTTATCAAAAATTATTGAAAAAGTCGTCAGCATACAACTTACAAATTACTTAAATGAAAATAATATTCTACCCAAAACCAATCCGGCTTTAGAAAAACATAGTACAGCAACAGCTCTGATAAACGTAGTTGACGATGTCCTAGCTGCGCGTGACACTGGAGAGGGTACTATTTTAACACTACTGGATTTTTCCCGCGCGTTTGATACAATAGATATCCCTCTTCTTCTAGCTAAACTCTCATATTACGGCTTCGATGACAGTGCGACAAGATGGTTTTCAAGTTATCTTTGTAATCGCTCCCAAATGGTAGAGCTCAGGAATTCTGACGGCACTAGTACTTACTCCAAATTAATGCCTGTGTCTCGTGGGGTGCCACAAGGATCTATCCTTGGACCTATCCTTTTTGTGACCTATTGTGCGGATATTGTATCATGCATCGAAAACTGTAGTCATCATTTATATGCCGATGATCTGCAGCTCTACATCTCAGCCAAGCCGCAAAATACATCTGCAGCGGTTAAACTACTTAACGAAGATTTAGATCGCATCACCGACTGGTCTAACGCAAACAGCCTTGTTCTGAACCCGGAAAAATCAAAATATATTGTTGCTGGATCTAAAAAACAAATAAATGACATAAAATCGTGTAGTCCTTCTGTAACTATATCAGGTGTCCAAATAGAGCGGGTGGACGAAGCCCGTAACCTTGGTTTAAATTTTGACGGTTCCTTAACTTTTGAAAAACATGTAGCTCAAACAGTTCAAAATTGCTTTTTCAGATTATCCGTTTTATATCGTTTCCGTAACTATATCAGTACCGATCTACGCATCAAATTATGTGATTCACTTATCCTCTCCAAATTCAACTATGTAGATACAGTGTTTGGTGACTGTTTATTAGAACGTTCTAAAAAACTAGTCCAACGAATGCAAAATGCGTGTGTACGATTTTGTTTTCCTATCCCGAAACGTAGCCATATATCCCCTTATATAAATAAGCATGGTTTATTGAACATGACCTCACGCCGTACCCTTCATTTTGCAACTCTCCTTTTGGTGTTATGAAATCACATAAGCCAGTCTATTTGTATGAAAAGCTTAATATATCTGACCGTCTCATTCGTTTTGCTATTCGTCTAACATGTCCAAGCTATAGAACGACCGCATTTCGTGGCAGTTTTAGATACGCTGCCACGAAATGCTGGAATAATCTACCGCCGCCAATCAGGAACTTAACATCTTTATATACTTTTAAGAAACATTTAAAATTATATCTTTTAGAAAGTCAAAAATAGTCGTTCTATGGCTTATAGTAATTAATAATTTATATTCATTTAAATTTAATTTCGACTTCATATTAATATAATAATAATAATTTCATAACTTATATAATTTGCACGTAAGCAGTAATTGTTATATTTACCTACGTAACTGTAATACATGTAATACATTTAATTTAAAATGGGAAGAAGAGCTGTGAGCACTTAACTACTGTTGTTTTATGACTCCATTATCAAATTGTTTGTTTGTGTTTTCTAATTACCTACAGCATACCACTTTTACAAAACATAATCTTGTCTCGATCAGTGCAAAAGCACAAATGGGTACCACAGAATACCAGCGCTGTAATACCTACTATGTATTACAGCACATTGCTGAGTGGTTACCTTTTTCATTGTACTTACAACTAGTATTTAAGATTTAATTGTGTACCTACCTTGTATTTTATGTCACTTGTTTTGTACATTGAAATAAATGTTTTCTATTCTATTCTATTCTATTCTAAATAGAAAACGTGTAAAAAAAACCAAGATATTGAATGGGCAATGCGCTCTAGCGTGTCAGTCGTACAAGACAGCATACAAAATGACAAAACAAAAAAGTTTCCTTTGCCACGCAAACGTAGAAAAATTTAATAAAAAAAAACTAGTCCATTTCTTTGTAAGAAGCATAGTCCATATAGTCCATATTCAAAAATCAGAAAATTAGTATAAATGAGACATTTCCCTAACTAACTTAATCATAAAAAAAAAGAAAATAAACCTTACAAAAATAAATGAAATCCCACCCAAAACATAAATGTGAAAGGCTGCCAAGTTCGATAAATCATCAAGTCAAGTTATATCATTACAAAGTACAGAAAAAAATAAATAAAAAATGTCATAAGGAAACTGCTGAAAAAACAGGTTTGCGTTTTTGTAAGTATTAGAATTTTAGGTATTTAATATGATATTTATTCAGAATCTACTTTCCAAACTGCGGAAAATCAAGTGTGCATTCCTGTAACTATTTTTAACTGAGGTCTGTGTATGGAACTTGGTACTTATTTAGATCTCACTTCTTTTATAGGCGAAGCATTCCAATATTATCGAACTTGGCAGCCTTTCACATTTATGTTTTGGGTGGGTTTTAAATTAGTGGAGCAAACGAGTAATACTACCGATATGGTTCGTAACGTCCAGTCTTCCTTTACTCCTATAGATTAAAATTATGAGGGCTAAGAAGTGCCTTAAAGTTTTGTTTCAGTTTTTAGTTTAAGCATTGCCATCTTGGCTGTGATAATAAGATAATTATTTGTTTGATCTCGACATAAGACTGTTATACTAATCTTAGTAATCTTAGTAAAGGGTTGAATTTTCTTAATTAATGTTAGTCTTGTCATAGGTAACATCTAATGTTGTATTTTCTTACCTAAAATAAAATATTTCGTATCTCTTGATTGGGTATTTTATAATTTCTAATCTTAAGTCCTATTTTAATTCCTATTTCACAGTACGCTGCTTCTTGCCCGGCAGAAGTCAAACATATCTCCGAAGGGTCAAGCCGATTGCTAGACTTAAAATAGAAGCGTTTTCCCCCCGAAGGGTAGAAAACGCATATTTTGGGTCTAGCCAAGGCTTGACCCGAGCAAGCTCTTGCCGGCAATATTCGTATCGTAACAGGTACTGACGAGAATCGCTCCGCGCCGCCGGGCGCAGCGTCCCGCCCGTCCCGCGCACCCCGCCGCGCCCCCCGCGGGCGCGCGGCGGGCGCGGGCTGTGAAAAAGGGATGAGAAACACACGTAAACGCGAAAAGTTAACCAGACGTTATCTCCGAAGGGTCAAGCCTTGGCTAGACCCAAAATATGCGTTTTCTACCCTTCGGTGGGAAAACGCTTCTATTTTAAAAGCTTTTATTTAACTTGCAGTGTATGTAAGTATGTAAGTAAGTAAGTAAAAATGTTTGTTCGGGGCAAATCTTGCAACTCAATTTAGAAGCAGATATCTTCGACCGATTAAGCTGAAATTTTGAATACACGTTTAGTTCGGATGACAATGCATGGATAGTTATGTGACGTCATTCTAAATTTATCATGGCGGAACATCCAAGATGGCCAACAAGTAATTTTTGATGCATTTTTATAATATGGGTGTCAAATGAAAAGGCTTACTGAGTACAATTTGTAAAATGATATAACGGACTTCTAAAGATGGCCATCTAAAATTATTAACATTATGAGTGTCGGATGAAATGGTTTGCTGAGAATAACTGCAATTATATAAGTTGACGTCACTCTAAATTAAATATAGTGGACTTCTTAAGATGGCAGACAAAAATTTTTATGCTTTTATACAATATGGATATCGAATGAAAGGGAATAATTCGCGACAAGCTTTTATATCATAAAATTGTGAAGACGTAGCATTAATGTCATTATAAGTTAAAAGTTTAAGTTTTAGGAAATGGATTATTTTATACTTTTTAGCGCATCCAAATAAAAGCTTGTTTTAAAAATATTTTTTACTGATAATTTATTTACTAAATAAATACTTTTTTATACTACTACAATTCACCTATTTTGTCCGCAACTTAGTACTTTACCTACATGAAAAAGTAATATTATTTCATGCAATATGTATTTTACATTAAATAAACGTCAAACTCGATTTTCCCAAAAACAGTAAATTTTGTCGTAAATACCCGGGAGGTAACAAAATAATGTAGTAAAAGCCAATTGTTGGAGTAACCTATTTAAAACTCGGATGAGTACAGAAAGGATATTTTAAAGTTCTTGTTCGTTACCACAAATTTGCCTATATTGTCACACATTTTTTCTATTTCTTATTATCACTTGTGAGAATAATATAGCACTGTGAGTGCATTAAAATCCCAATAGATTGCTTATATTGGCTGCAAGCTTCGCATCATGCTAAATGTTGTAAAAGAAAATTATCAAATAATTTGCCGTTTACGACAAATTGTATTTTGACAAATTGTACTTTTTTCCATACATGTTATTAACGACACTTTTCCAGTGTCCTCCTGAAAGCAGGCGTCCAGTAAAGGCGCTAACGAATTTTTTTTTTGGAAAATAACAGTTTTTCTTGTCTAAAAATCTGTGTAGTAAAAGCCATTTGTTTTTCAAGATTTCAAAATTTCTTAATATACAGATCGATAGAGCTCGTTAAACTACATAAGATTCCATTCATCTGAGCTCGTCAAACTACATAAGAAATCCATTTTGGCCAAAATGGCTTTTACGACATTTGTTACTTAAAGGGTCGTTATGTTGTGATCAAGAAGGTTTTGATTTAATAATCTGCCAGTATCAGTGAGTTAAGCTGGCCAAGCAGCTGGCTGCCTATCTATTGACCACCACTGACAGACTGTCCACCACTGTCAGTGACTGCTGACACTACTCGCAGCAAGACGTTAGTGACTCAGTGAGTGACGCGATTTTCAATTTTTTTCACTCAAATTTCACTAGAATATTTTCCAAATATTTTTTACCTTATTCATTTCAATTACTTGGAAAATAAATACGGTTTTCACTATTTCTATCATAATACGATAATTTTGTAACAATAAATATGAGAAGTGATTATTCAGTGCTATTAGTAATTGTTTTAATGTACTTGTTTCGCATGTCGGCGCAGAGACCAAAGCAGAAACCGCAGAAAAAGCCAACAATTTTGGATTGTCAAGATATCGCCGATACTTACACAACTCCTTCCAATGAACTTCAAATGTTAATCAATTTATTTAGGTATAATGATACTATGCCTAAGAAACATTTAAGTGTAAAAATAAAAGAATTATGTAAACAACAGCAAGCAGTAAATAAGTACCCGGCGATTTGCTACGACTTCGACGAGGTATTTATTTATTTTTTACGAGATTTTATTCGCAAATGCAATTTGTGGACTAATTATTTAATAGATTGTTTTGAACAATTTCTCATTATTAGACCGGATATTGACAGATTATCCGATGCGTACAAAAATCTTTCTCATTTAAAAGTGAAAGATAATGTTACTTTGTCTAAGAAACAGATTATTGAAAAGATATTACAAATTTGTCAAAGTGCAGACAAAATTCCCGAAGATTGCATCGACAACGACTGGCGATTTGATGAGCAACATTCAAAAATACGAAGGAGATGCGACGAATGGGAAAAAAAAGAAGATTGTTACGCTCAAATAGAGATTATTAGATTGGACATTGACAGATTAGCCGATGCGTACAAAAAGCCTTCTTATTTAAACGTGAAAAGTAATGTTAATTTGTCTAAGAAAGAGATTGGTGAAAATACATTACAAACATGTAAAGATGAACCAACAGTAAAGTTTCCGGACACTTGCACCAACGATCCGTATATTGAGGGTCTACGTTCAAATATACGAAACAGTTGCAAAGAATGGAAAGAAAAGCTAAAATGTTTTGATCAAATGGAAACTATTAAATCAGAACTTGACAGATTATCCAATGCATACAAAAAGCTTTCTCATTTAAACGTGATAAGTAATGTTACTTTGTCTAAGAAACAGATTGTTAACGAGACATTGCAAACATGTAAACAAGAAGAAGAAAAATTTTCGGACACTTGCAACAACGACCCTTATTTTAAAGGTCTACGTTCAAATATACAAAACAGCTGCAAAGAATGGAAAAAAAAAGAAAATTGTTACGCTCAAATGGACATTATTAGATTGGACATTGACAGATTATCCGATGCGTACAAAAAGCCATCTTATTTAGATGTGGAAAGTAATGTTACTTTGTCTAAGAAAGAGATTGGTGAAAATACATTACAAACATGTAAACATGAACAAACAGAAAAGTTTCCGGACACATGCAACAACGATCCGTATATTGATAGTCTACGTACAAGTATACGAAACAGTTGCAAAGAATGGAAAGAAAAGCTAAAATGTTTTGATCAAATGGAAACTATTAAATCAGAACTTGACGGATTATCCAATGCATACAAAAAGCTTTCTCAGTTAAACGTGACAAGTAATGTTACTCTGTCTAAGAAACAGATTGTTAACGAGACATTGCAAACATGTAAACAAGAAGAAGGAATTTTTTCAGACACTTGCAACAACGACCCTTATTTTAAAGGTCTACGTTCAAATATACAAAACAGCTGCAAAGAATGGAAAAAAAAAGAAAATTGTTACGCTCAAATGGACATTATTAGATTGGGCATTGACAGATTATCCGATGCGTACAAAAAGCCATCTTATTTAGATGTGGAAAGTAATGTTAATTTGTCTAAGAAAGAGATTGGTGAAAATACATTACAAACATGTAAAAATGAACAAACAGAAAAGTTTCCGGACACATGCAACAACGATCCGTATATTGATAGTCTACGTACAAGTATACGAAACAGTTGCAAAGAATGGAAAGAAAAGCTAAAATGTTTTGATCAAATGGAAACTATTACATCAGAACTTGACAGATTATCCAATGCATACAAAAAGCTTTCTCATTTAAACGTGATAAGAAATGTTACTTGGTCTAAGAATCAGATTGTTAACGAGACATTGCAAACATGTAAACAAGAAGAAAAAAAATTTTTGGACACTTGCAACAACGACCCTTATTTTAAAGGTCTACGTTCAAATATACAAAACAGCTGCAAAGAATGGAAAAAAATAGAAAATTGTTATGCTCAAATGGACATTATTGAATTGGACATTGACATATTAGCCGATGCGTATAAAAAGCCTTCTTTTTTAAACGTGAAAAGTAATGTTACTTTGTCTAGGAAAGAGATTGGTAAAACTACATTACAAACATGTAAAGATGAACCAACAGTAAAGTTTCCGGACACATGCAACAACGATCCGTATATTGATAGTCTACGTACAAGTATACGAAACAGTTGCAAAGAATGGAAAGAAAAGCTAAAATGTTTTGCTCCAATGGAAACTATTAAATCAGAACTTGACGGATTATCCAATGCATACAAAAAGCTTTCTCAGTTAAACGTGACAAGTAATGTTACTTTGTCTAAGAAACAGATTGTTAACGAGACATTGCAAACATGTAAACAAGAAGAAGGAAAATTTTCAGACACTTGCAACAACGACCCTTATTTTAAAGGTCTACGTTCAAATATACAAAACAGCTGCAAAGAATGGAAAAAAAAAGAAAATTGTTACGCTCAAATGGACATTATTAGATTGGGCATTGACAGATTATCCGATGCGTACAAAAAGCCATCTTATTTAGATGTGGAAAGTAATGTTAATTTGTCTAAGAAAGAGATTGGTGAAAATACATTACAAACATGTAAAAATGAACAAACAGAAAAGTTTCCGGACACATGCAACAACGATCCGTATATTGATAGTCTACGTACAAGTATACGAAACAGTTGCAAAGAATGGAAAGAAAAGCTAAAATGTTTTGATCAAATGGAAACTATTACATCAGAACTTGACAGATTATCCAATGCATACAAAAAGCTTTCTCATTTAAACGTGATAAGAAATGTTACTTTGTCTAAGAATCAGATTGTTAACGAGACATTGCAAACATGTAAACAAGACGAAAAAAAATTTTTGGACACTTGCAACAACGACCCTTATTTTAAAGGTCTACGTTCAAATATACAAAACAGCTGCAAAGAATGGAAAAAAATAGAAAATTGTTATGCTCAAATGGACATTATTGAATTGGACATTGACATATTAGCCGATGCGTATAAAAAGCCTTCTTTTTTAAACGTGAAAAGTAATGTTACTTTGTCTAGGAAAGAGATTGGTAAAACTACATTACAAACATGTAAAGATGAACAAACAGAAAAGTTTCCGGACACATGCAACAACGATCCGTATATTGATAGTCTACGTACAAGTATACGAAACAGTTGCAAAGAATGGAAAGAAAAGCTAAAATGTTTTGATCAAATGGAAACTATTACATCAGAACTTGACAGATTATCCAATGCATACAAAAAGCTTTCTCATTTAAACGTGATAAGAAATGTTACTTTGTCTAAGAATCAGATTGTTAACGAGACATTGCAAACATGTAAACAAGACGAAAAAAAATTTTTGGACACTTGCAACAACGACCCTTATTTTAAAGGTCTACGTTCAAATATACAAAACAGCTGCAAAGAATGGAAAAAAATAGAAAATTGTTATGCTCAAATGGACATTATTGAATTGGACATTGACATATTAGCCGATGCGTATAAAAAGCCTTCTTTTTTAAACGTGAAAAGTAATGTTACTTTGTCTAGGAAAGAGATTGGTGAAAATACATTACAAACATGTAAAAATGAACAAACAGAAATGTTTCCGGACACTTGCACCAATGATCCGTATATTGAGGGTCTACTTTCAACAATACGAAACAGTTGCAAAGAATGGAAAGAAAAGCTAAAATGTTTTGCTGAAATGGAAACTATTAAATCGGAACTTGACAGATTTTCCAATGCATACAAAAAGCTTTCTCATTTAAACGTGATAAGTAATGTTACTTTGTCTAAGAAACAGATTGTTAACGAGACATTGCAAACATGTAAAAATGAAGAAGAAGAAAAATTTTCGGACACTTGCAACAACGACCCGTATTTTAAAGGTCTACGTTCAAATATACGAAACAGCTGCAAAGAATGGAAAAAAAAAGAAAATTGTTACGCTCAAATAGAGATTATTAGATTGGACATTGATAGATTAGCCGATGCTTACAAAAAGCCTTCTTATTTAGATGTGGAAAGTAATGTTACTTTGTCTAAGAAAGAGATTGGTGAAAAGACATTACAAAAATGTAAACATGAACAAACAGAAAAGTTTCCGGACACTTGCACCAGCGACCCGTACATTGAGGTTCTGCTTTCAAATATACGAAATAGTTGCAAGAAATGGGAGAAAAAGCTAAAATGTTATGCTCATATGGACAATATTACATTGGAACTTAACAGATTTTCCGATGAGTACAAAAAGCCTTCTTATTTAAACGTGATAAGTAATGTTACTTTGTCTAAGAAACAGATTGTTAACGAGACATTGCAAACATGTAAAAATGAAAAAGAAGAAAATTTTTCGGACACTTGCAACAACGACCCTTATTTTAAAGGTCTACGTTCAAATATACGAAACAGCTGCAAAGAATGGAAAAAAAAAGAAAATTGTTACGCTCAAATGGACATTATTAAATTGGACATTGACAGATTAGCCGATGCGTACAAAAACCCTTCTTATTTAAACCTGAAAAGTAATGTTACTTTGTCTAGGAAAGAGATTGGTAACAAGACATTACAAACATGTAAACATGAACCAACAGTAAAGTTTCCGGACACTTGCACCAACGATCCGTATATTGAGGGTCTACTTTCAACAATACGAAACAGTTGCAAAGAATGGAAAGAAAAGCTAAAATGTTTTGCTGAAATGGAAAGGATTAAATTAAAACTTGACAGATTATCCGATGCATACAAAAAGCTTTCTCATTTAAACGTGAAAAGTAATGTTACTTTGTCTAAGAAACAGATTGTTAACGAGACATTGCAAACATGTAAAAATGAAGAAGAAGAAAAATTTTCGGACACTTGCAACAACGACCCGTATTTTAAAGGTCTACGTTCAAATATACGAAACAGCTGCAAAGAATGGGAAAAAAAAGAAAATTGTTACGCTCAAATAGAGATTATTAGATTGGACATTGAGAGATTAGCCGATGCGTACAAAAAGTATTCTTATTTAAACGAGAAAAGTAATGTTATTTTGTCTAAGAAAGAGATTGGTAACAAGACATTACAAACATGTAAACATGAACAAACAGAAATGTTTCCGGACACTTGCACCAATGATCCGTATATTGAGGGTCTACTTTCAACAATACGAAACAGTTGCAAAGAATGGAAAGAAAAGCTAAAATGTTTTGCTGAAATGGAAACTATTAAATCGGAACTTGACAGATTTTCCAATGCATACAAAAAGCTTTCTCATTTAAACGTGATAAGTAATGTTACTTTGTCTAAGAAACAGATTGTTAACGAGACATTGCAAACATGTGAAAATGAAGAAGAAGAAAAATTTTCGGACACTTGCAACAACGACCCGTATTTTAAAGGTCTACGTTCACATATACGAAACAGCTGCAAAGAATGGAAAAAAAAAGAAAATTGTTACGCTCAAATAGAGATTATTAGATTGGACATTAATAGATTAGCCGATGCGTACAAAAAGCCTTCTTATTTAGATGTGGAAAGTAATGTTACTTTGTCTAAGAAAGAGATTGGTAAAAAGACAATATTACAAAAATGTAAAAATGAACAAACAGAAAAGTTTCCGGACACTTGCACCAGCGACCCGTACATTGAGGTTCTGCGTTCAAATATACGAAATAGTTGCAAGAAATGGAAGACAAAGCTAAAATGTTATGCTCATATGGACAATATTACATTGGAACTTAACAGATTTTCCGATGAGTACAAAAAGCCTTCTTATTTAAACGTGATAAGTAATGTTACTTTGTCTAAGAAACAGATTGTTAACGAGACATTGCAAACATGTAAAAATGAAGAAGAAGAAAATTTTTCGGACACTTGCAACAACGACCCGTATTTTAAAGGTCTACGTTCAAATATTCGAAACGTCTGCAAAGAATGGGAGAAAAGGCTTACATGCTTTGTTTATATGGACAATATTTTATTCGAACTTGACAGATCATCAGAAGCGTACAAAAAGCCTTCTCATCTTAACGTAAATAGTAATGTCACTTTGTTTAAGAAACAGATTGTTGAAAAGACGTTACAAACATGTAAACATCAACAAGCAGAGAAGTTATCGGATATTTGCAACAACGACCTGTATATTGAGGGCCTACGTTCAAATATACAAAACGTCTGCAAAGAATGGGAAAAAAGGCTTAAATGCTTTGCTTATATGGACAATATTTTATTCAAACTTGACAGATCATCCGAAGCGTACAAAAAGCCTTCTCATCTTAACGTAAACATTAATGGTACTTTGTCTAAGAAACAGATTGTTAACGAGACATTGCAAACATGTAAAGATCAACAAGCAGAGAAGTTACCAGACATTTGCAACAACGACCTGTATATTGAGGGCCTACGTTCAAATATACGAAACAGATGCAAGGAATGGGAAAAAATGCTTTACTGTTTTTCTCAAATCGACATTATTAGATTGCACATTGACAGATTATCCGATGCGTACAAAAATGCTTCTTATTTAAACGTGATAAGTAATGTTACTTTGTCTAAGAAACAGATTGTTAACGAGACATTGCAAAAATGTAAAAATGAAGAAGAAGAAAAATTTCCGGACACTTGCATTAACGACCCGTATTTTAAGGGTCTACGTTCTAATATACGAAACAGCTGCAAAGAATGGAAAAAAAAGCTTTATTGTTATGCTCAAATGGACATTAAAAGATTGAACATTGACAGATTATCCGATGCGTATAAAGAGCCTTCTCAGTTAAACGTGAAAAGTAATGTTTCTTTGTCTAAGAAACAGATTGGTGAAAACACATTACAAACATGTAAACATGAACAAGTAGAAAAGTTTCCGGGCATTTGCACCAATGACCCGTATTTTAAGGATCTACGTTCAAATATACGAAACAGCTGCAAAGAATGGAAAAAAAAGCTTAATTGTTATGCTCAAATGGACATAATTAGATTGGACATTGACAGATTATCCGATGCGTATAAAGAGCCTTCTCAGGTAAACGTGAAAAGTCATGTTTCTTTGTCTAAGAAACAGATTGGTGAAAAGACATTAAAATCATGTAAACATGAAGAAGAAGAAAAGTTTCCAGACACTTGCAACAACGACCCGTATTTTGAGGGTTTACGTTCAAATATAAAAAACAACTGCAAAGAATGGGAAGAAAAGCTTAAATGTTATTCCCAAATGGACATTTTTAAATCGGACTTACATGGATTAGTCGACGCGTTTAAAAAGCCTTTTTATTTAAAGGTGAAAAGTAATGTTGATTTGTCTAAGAAACAGAGTGAAAAGATAAAACAAAAATGTCAACATGACCCAGCAGCAAAGTTTCCGGATACTTGCATCAACGACCTGTATTTTAAGACACTACTTTCAATCTTAGAAAACGACTGCAAAGAATGGGAAAAAAAGCTTGAATGTTATGCTCAAATGGACAGTATAAGATTTGACATTGACAGATTTTCTGATGCGTACAAAAAGCCTTCTAATGTTACTTTACCTAAGAAACAGATTAGTAAAAAGATATTACAAAGATGTCATCATGAACAAGCAGAAAAGTTTCCGGACACTTGCACCAGCGACCTATATTTTAAGAGTCTGCGTTCAAAAATTCGTCTCAGCTGTAAAGAATGGAAAAAAAAGCAAAATTGTTATTCTCAAATGGTTATTATTAGATTGTACTTCGAAAGATTATCCGATGCGTACAAAAAGCCTTCTCATTTAAACGTGAAAAATAATGTTACTTTGTCCAAGAAACAGATTGGTGTAAAGATATTACAAACATGTCAAGATAAACTAGCAGCAAAGTTTCCGGACGTTTGCACCAACGACCCGTATTTTAAAGGTATACGTTCAAATATACAAAACAGCTGCAAAGAATGGAAAATAAAAAAACCCAACAGCAGGAAATTCAACGCAAATTCGACCTGGATGGACGATATGGATATCGATAGTAATAATAATTATTATTATTATTGTAATATCAACATCAATAATTTTAATAATCTTTAAATACCGACATAACGTCGAGATGAGTAGACCAGAGTCCATTTAAGATAATTTTAATATTATTACATTTTTATTGCAGGCTCAATATCCATTTATATACAATAATGAACTTACAACTAGGACTTAAAACAAGCTAATGTATTTAAAACACAAAAACCCGACTACGGAAGTTTCAAAGTCGTATTTTGCGATAAAATCCGCCATCTTGAATTTATGAATTTTTAGTTTAGCCAGTGTCACTTGCGCTGCTGGGACGAATCTAACGACACCTCATATCGACGGTCCCTACGTACAATCTCGTAAGTGGTATTTGTCATTTGCCTTTTTTCTTTGCTTTCAACTTAGAATGTCATAACTTCATAAGCTACCTTCGATAAAAACAGCATGTTTTAAAATGGCCTAGTTCCACTTGAAATTGACACCTCTTATCTACATAATTTACACAATTCCAACGTAAAATTACGGTAGTGGTAGTTAGGAACCCACTTACTTACTCACATTCCAACGTAAAATTACGGTAGTTGAGTTACGTTATTTTACATTGGAAGGTCAACACGCTCTAGCGTGATCTCTCCCGTATCTGGCACTTACTGCATAAACATAATTATGTTAATGTTTGCTTCATCGTTGATTTCATTTAGTTGTAACCTATTCTAAACTGATAACTATATTTGATTACTACGATTTCAACTCGTACCTACTCGAAAAATTTAAAAATACAAGTTAAAATCCAAACTGAAATATAGTATATGTAAAATAAAACCAACGTAAAATCTCTTAACTAACAGTTATGATCTTTGTTTGCATTTCCACGTAAAACAACTTAAGTACCACATAGGCTTTCTCTAGCTAAAGTTTTTCCGACGTAAAAGTATGTATATGATTGATTTACAAATAAATATTTTTTCAACGTTTTAATCCATATTTCTTAAACATATTGACGTTCGGCCACCCGTGCCCCCGCACACATTCCCCCCCGCGCCCGCTAGCATCTCAGTCAGTCACACACAAGGCGCTTGTGGAACGCGACGTAAGCGCGGCGTCTGCGCGGCGCTCACGCAGCGTCCGCGCGGCGCTGGGGAACGCGAAGCCCGCGCTCCGCAGACAGACTCAAGAAACGCGTACGCTCGGTCAACGCCCAATGTGGGGGCAGCCCTTCGACCAATATAAGTAGTTATGGACATGCCTTGCGCATACAAACAGGTCATTAAAAATGTGCCAAGACACAACTAGATACATTATAAACACACGCACACAGCTACACACGTTCTAATCACGTGAATATACGATCAGAGACAGAGATAGCGCGACGTACTTGCATAGTAGTGCGAACGCGATAGCATTATGTCCGTGACTTTCGTCTTTATGTTCGGACCCTTTTACGCACTTCACGCCAGCTTGCGCGTTTCTTATGCAAATCCATCAATCGGTCGCATAAGAAAAGCGCAACCTAGCGTAAAGCGCGTGCTTGAATCGCGTTGCTGTAAAACCATCCTTCGAACTCGACATTTTGCCGACTTTATTATAAGTAATTTAAAAATACAAAATATAAATAAGTACTAACGCATGAAAACTAATTCGTGATGCTTTATTTGTGTTTATTGAATGATTGACACACTAACAAAGCACAAGACGGCATCCTGATGTCAGTTTTGGGAGTTGTAACGAACGTGTCGCGACGTGTTTCTCGTAGGCGGCGCAGAGACCGACTGAGCGTGGCGTCACTCGCCTGGGCGCACTTGGAGCGGATCAAAACAGTTGCTCGGTATGGCCCGTCCATAACTACTTATATTGGTCGAAGGGGCAGCCTATAGGTTTCAGAAAAAAAATAGTTTTTCTATTTGCGGTTGGTCATCATACTGCTGCTAACAAACCAGCAACAAAATTAAGTTTGTAATGCTGAAAACCTGATATTTAAACGTTGACTACGAAACCCTATTTGTGGGCGTGTCTTCTTGTGTTCTCTTGGCCGTTTTTTAACACATCCACTTGTTACCCGACTGCCTCAGAAGGAGGGTTATGTTTTTCGAGAGTATGTATGTAAGTATATATACTATGTATGTATGTGGACAAGAAAATTCTTTTTCACGGGCTACAGCCCAAACGGATAGTTGGATTTTGAGATATGTGGTGTCGTTAGATTTGTCTCAGCAGCACGAGTGACACTGGCTATATTAAAAATATATAAATTCAAGATGGCAGGTTTTTAGAGCAAAATACTACTTTACAATTACCGCAGTCGGGATTTTTTTTATCACATCTACTTGTTTATATTTGGTTTATTAATAAGGTTGAGTTAGTTTTTGGGTGTGTATTAATTATTATGTGGAAATTCAATAAAAGCACACGTTTGCCCGACAACAACAGATTTTTATTCCATTTCATTTATCTGTCAAATTATTCTCATAAACTTTTGTTTTTACACATGAAGTTCCCTTTTAGACTAAGCTCCCGTCGACAAGTCTTACCTCATAGGTCTACCGCACGGACGTATACTGTAGCGATAGATAACACTTAGGAGGTCAGGAAAATAATGGGTTGCCATCTGCTGCTTACCCGGAGGAAACTTTTTTATTCGAGTTGGAAAATGCAAAAAAAGTCCAAAAATTACCTCACATGAGCACTTCTACAGCTATGGTGAAATTTTCTCAACTCCGTGAACATTATGGGCCTTACCACAAAAAAGTTAGACGCGAGTCGAACGCGTGTTTAAAATAAAACTTCATACAAAAAAAACGCTAGACACGCGTTGAACGCTGGTCTATCTTTTTTGTGGTAAGGCCCTATTTTTTTTCACTTTTTCTGGTGTAAACAAGAATGAAAAATTGCCAAAAAATGTGGTTGATGAAATGGTGCTAATTTGCCACTAATTGCTTTACGAGAATCAGATTTAGAATTTGTATGGTCACGGAGTTGAGAAAATTGGTAACGGAGTTGAGAATTTTCGAAATTTGTTAATTTTTTCAGGGTTTTCACAGAAATATTAAGTAAAAAAAAATGAAAGTAAAGAAAAGGAACCAAAAAATCAAGCCAAGTTACAAATAGCACATTTGCAAACACTTGGTAAATTGTTTTTGCTGTTTTGTTAATTTAAAGTAGATTATGTAAAATCGTGAAGTTGACTATCAGAAAACGGCAAATATATATTCCAGTGCATTATTATACTATATAAACCGTTGTTAGAATATCAAGTGCTAAAAAAACTTTAATTAAGTTTTAAAGTCTCAACTCCGTATGCAATTTTCTCAACTCCGAATACAAAATGTACACGGAGTTGAGGTTACGGAGTTGAGAAAATGTTGTACTACCAGGAAAATCTCATTTCCTTTTTAACTTGAGAAAAACATATTAAGACCTCTGTACTTATATTCAGGCGAACTATATTTAGGCGAAGAATAAACTCATAAACATAAATAGTTTAGAAAATATTGACGATCCGGAGTTGAGAAAACACCCTGCACCAAAAATCGGCACCATATTCAACCTATTGAAAATCGTAATAATCTGTAAATTTACGCAATTTTACTCAATTAGTCCTCATGAGAACAATGCCTAGTATACGTGAATCTATTGACAACATGCAAATTGTAAATATTTCATGAAATATTCAAAGTAATATTAGAAACACTGAAAAAAGCTAACGTGTGGGACAATTTTTTGAATATCTGAAAGGATATCCAAATATACATTTAATGAAATATTCATGAGCTACACCTCTTCATTAGTAAAACATTAGAGAAAACTGTGCGATTTATTATTTTACAAAACAAAATTCATTCAATTTCGGCAACAGGACAGGGATAAACTAACGAAATTTCATCAATTTCTTGACTTAAAAATTTATTTTTGAAAAAACAAAGATAACTACGGAAAAAATTGTATGTTCTCCAACAAGTATATACATAAGGGAGTATGTGTATTTTTTTTTTTTGGAATATTTATCTAGTCTTGAAAGGCGATTTATGAAGCCAGACAAAAAAAATACTGTTTCTGTAGAAATGCCCACATTTCTATCGCTCCAAACGTTAACCTACCTAAAGAGACTCCTTTTGAGATGAGAATGCGCAAGGGTTGCTATCTCCAATCCTGGCAGGTTCCAAGGTCAGCCACATTTTATGAGGCCCAAAAATGGAGTTTTTTACCTCATCTTTCTACCGGACGAAATTAGTGTCAAATGATATGTAAGACCATTGCCAATTCGCAATGCCGCCGCGAGTTGCAAGCCCGCCTAGCCTTAGCCGGCCATGTCTCAGCTCCACCCATGCCAGGGTATATGCCATGCCATGCCAAGCCAGCCAAGCCGGAGCTGAAGACAAGCCGCCGTGGTTCACAGAATGAGGCCTCATTCTGTGAGCTAGCCAGCAACCCGGCCTTCGTGTCTCAAATATTTGAATTTTGTTCGAACAACGCTTGTAAAACAAAAGACAGTAGTTTTCTCTCTTGTTATTGAAGTTTGGTAATAAAAGTGGTTGTTCCAGCATAAAAATGTTTAATTTAGTAGTTATAAATTCAGAAGAGTGGGATAATTACCTACTAGAAGACACGGCCCACATGATAAACGAGTAAACTACCACGAGGGCCTGATGACCATGACGTGCGGATGACTGGGACATGGAGTCTCCAGGCGGCGGCCGTTCGGAACAGAAACCGAGGGCGTAAGGCGTCAAAGCAAGCCGAAGCTAGCAAGCTAGTCAAGATTCCGCCTGTACATTTGGTCCGGGGCCCGCCGGGACCGTATTTCAAGACCATCCATCCATCATGTCGTACAATGTTCTGTTTTACAATACGCTGCCGTGCATCTGCTATGCATTGAGTACCTATGTCGTGAATTGTGGGTTCCCGCCAAATTCGCCAAAAGCTATCTGTCAGACATGTGTCAGACAACGACAAGGCCTATCATAAATAAAACAGAAATAATCAAAATATTACCTATTTCGTGAAAGTTGTGCATGAAGTGGCAAAGGCGGATAGGCCCTTTCGAATAATACAACTCTCGGACAAAAGAAAACAGGA
Source organism: Phthorimaea operculella (assembly GCA_024500475.1). NCBI lineage: Eukaryota > Metazoa > Arthropoda > Insecta > Lepidoptera > Gelechiidae > Phthorimaea > Phthorimaea operculella. The sequence goes on from JANFCV010000238.1 coordinate 612,893, forward strand.
CACTTGATCCAGAAAATACATAAGACCTGCGCGGTCCAATTTTGGTGCTGATAGCCCCATAATTATGATCACAGGCGACGGAACGCATTGTCAGAGCTATGCACTTAACCTGAAGAGCTTTACGAGAGTTTTCGATGTGCCCTAGATGATTGTATACCTACCCTGACCGATTTCCGTACCGGTGCCTAACCTACAACCTACAATTGTCACGCTGGAAAGGCCAGGATGTCGCTGCTATTCTGTACGTGTTGGAGGCCACACTCACAGATAGCGGCATGGGTCAGAGTAATGCATGCTCGACGCTCTAAGGACGTGAAAAGGTCATGTGCTCGTTCTAATTCCATATATGCTGCAATGCAGGTGAAAGCTATTGTTCGTTTATATGTTTCAGTGTTCTGTGCTGCATAATGTCATTTCCCTACACTTGCTGGTGAACTGTTCAAAACAAGCTGAATTATTCCTGTCCGTGCGGAGTGACATGAAGCAGCTGCAACTGATGGCTGCGAGCAGTGATTCTGGTTTAGGGCAGCGCTACAAGGAAGTTATAAGGTCATGTAAACATTCTGTTTTCATTTATTTCTTGTATTCATGATAAAGTTTCAGAGAAAACCTAAGCAGTCATTACATGCCATGTTTGAATTGTTCACAGCTATGGATTAAAATGCTTCTTGTCAAGTGAAAGTGTTCCTGGTATCTGAACGGGGCTAGCTGGAATTTACTTGTCAGCGACAACTGAGTGAGGAGAGGTCAAAGCAGCCAGCTAAACTGTCAACAGAGCATTTCATGTGTAGCGGCTGGCCAGTCACAAGATTGGGATCTATAGGACCTGTATTAGAAGCCCTACTGAAAGCTTGATTATATCAGGTGCTATGATTTCATTATGTTACTATCCATTCACTAAGGTTGTACAAAATCGTTGGTTGTAGCAAGACAGAAAAAAAAAGTATTAAAATGAAGTGATGTGACCATTTAGAGCTAAAAGAGGCTACCGATACTGCAGCCATTTTCCAGCAGTGCAATAATAAATAAGTTTTCTTCATGCATTTTATCCTCACAATGCTACAGAACAGTCTTAGATAGCTTGTAGACCTAGGATACTTACCTATAATAATATTTCATTCTAGATGCTTATTGTAGTGAGGTTCAAAATCAATGTCTCTCCGGAGGCCAATAAGAAAGTATGGGATACCAAGGATAAAAATCAACAAGTAAATAGAGTATTTAATTCAGAGTATTATGTTAATTTGTTATGTTTGTGTGGGACTCTGAGTCGTCCAACGACCCGATGAACCCTGGTGTCAGAGTTTCACAAACGATTAAAATAGAGACAGACCAGATGAGATAGAGAGATGATATAATGTCAGCCCAATGGCTAAAATTGTAATAGTCGTGATACCCTATTGTTCCCTTTTCAATAAGCGGCAAAAAGTCATTCGAATTCAATGTCACATGATTCAGGCAAAAAGTGAGTCAGTCAGCCAACTTGTCAGTCGGTCAGCCGGTCAGTCTGTTATCTAGTCAGTCAGTCAAATGGCTAGTCACCCTGCCGGTTAGCTAGGCAATCAGTAAGCCAATGGGAACGTTAGCCAGTCAATCAGCGTGTCGGTCGGCAAGACATCCAGCCAGCCAATAAGACAGCCAGCCTTCCAGGCCGTAAGTAAGACAGCCGAACAGTCAGCCTGCCCGTCTACCAGCTAGAGAGTAAGCCAATCAGTCAGTCAACAAGCCGGACCCTCAGCCTGCTAGACAATTGGTCACCTAGTCACGCAACCAGCTAGACAGCCATCTAGTCAGACAGCCGGCCTGCCCGTTACCCAGTAAGCCAATCAGTCTGTAAGATAGCCAGACAGCCAATCAGTCAGCTAGTCAAACGATCCGTCAGCCAGATAGCCAGACAGCCTTCTAGTCAGCTTGTCAGACAGTCAACCAGTCAGTTAGCTAGCCAGACAGCCAGTCAAGTAGCCAATCAGACAACCAGTCAATTAGCTAATCAGGCAGCCAGCCAGTTAGTTTGTCCGTCAGTCAGTCAGTCGGGTCACTGTAAAACAATTGAGTGTATGTACACAGCCCATTCTTTTTCAGACATCATGAGCCACTAGGCACTTGCGCCTGCTGACAGTATTACAATGCTTTGAACTAATGATATTAATATCAATAAGCCTAATGATTGTGTAGGTTTTACCGAATGTAAACTATCGTCGAACTACTAGGCAACAGTAAATGTGACAAAATATTGAATACTAATAATAATAACCTTCATTACATTACCAAAAGCAGTATTGGAATCTTTCAAGTAAATTGTCTCAGTAAATGTCACGTTCCTGGCATTTTTCATCTCTAATTACTACTTAGAATGTATGCTGATGCTAGTTTACTTAAATTTGTGTTCTCAATTGCGGGGCAATTGTTGCAGGATGGCCGAGTGCAAGACCATTGCCAATTCGCAATGCCGCCGCGAGTTGCAAGCCAGCCTAGCCTTAGCCGGCAATGTCTCAGCTCCACCCATGCCAGGGTATATGCCATGCCATGCCAAGCCAGCCGAGCCAGCCAAGCCGGAGCTGAAGACAAGCCGCCGTGGTTCACAGAATGAGGCCTCATTCTGTGAGCTAGCCAGCCAGCCGGCCTTCGGGTCTCAAATATTTGAATTTTGTTCGAACAACGCTTGTAAAACAAAAGACAGTAGTTTTCTCTCTTGTTATTGAAGTTATAATAAAAAGTGGTTGTTCCAGCATAAAAGTATTTTATTTAGTATTTAGTGTTTATGTCGAAGTCAATATGTAAGATTCTGACGCTTACATAATGACCCGTTCGTATACAGACGAAAAGCAGTATACAAACTGTCGGCACGACATCCGGCAATATGACTTTGAAATGAACGTTGCTTAAACGTCAACGTGGTGATCATATTAGGGTGACCATGATTACGAAAAAAAACAACGATATTTATTCATTTACATATTATGCACTTGAGTATCTTCGACGGTCACATTTAGACTGTTTGATAGATATATTTACAATCATAGATCGTTAAAGTGCTATGATTGTAAATATCTATGTAAGTTAAAACTTACTTCTTTACATCATGATTTAAGTTGTGTTGATAAGTGATCTGATATTTTTGCTAAATAAAAGTTCTTAAGGAAAACAGGGCTGTGTGAGAATAATGCATCACCATCATCAATCATATCAGCCATAGGACTTATACTGCTGAACATAGGCCTCCCTAAATATTTCCACTTTGTCCGATTAGAAGCGGCCTGCATCCAGCATTTCCCTGCGGACTTGACCAGATCGTCTGTCCATCTCGCGGTGGGCCATCCTACGCTGCGCCTCCCGGTACGTGATCTCCACTCGAGAATTCCCCTGCTCCACCGATTATCAGTCCTTCGAGCAATGTGGCCCTGCTCTTTGCCTCTTCAGCTTATTAACTCGAATAATTAACCTGTCCTTAACCGTTGATTCAAATCTGATGATATGATTGGTTTAGTGACGACGCACTTCTTAGCGATTTTCATTTTTAATTCGCATAAAGGACAAAGCGACACAAACAAGTCTATCGCTTTTCTTAATCATAAATCGATCCTTCAATTGATACAATAGATACCTACAAAAGAAAATCCTGTCCACCGTGGCCACAACTTTCGTCAATTTCATTTAGTATATCGAAGTATTCCTCCAAAATGCGTACTGTCGGACTAAAATAATTGTACTTTTTTGTAATTAAGCAATGTTCATTACGACGTAGCGAGAGCACCAGTACCTAATACTCGTCCCTAGTCCGCCGAATATCCGTGGCCATGGACGTCCTACCACTTTTTAAGTGTTAAGTGACCTCGAAAAATTTCTGGTTCGTCCACGGGGTTCTAACCAATCCCTTACGAGTTCCATAATACTTTTTAAAAGTTCTGAACTAAACTTCTCCTTAATCTCTTATTGTCACTGGTAACATAGTAATTTTATTTACAAGATTTCCATTTACCTACACCTCCTGCACTGTTACTACTTTACTGTACGCCATATTTATTGTTTTGCGATTACAGCGCCATCGTGGCGGAATTCAGTACTAGTTTGTACATATTGCCGGGCATTATGCCATACGGCAAAAGGTCGTTTTTTTGGCGGTACACATAATGTCGACGGTATACATACGTCAGATGGAAATATGCAAACGGCTTTTCGTTTGTAAACACACGAGCTATTATGTAGAAGGCAGTTTTTGACATATTGACTTCGACATTTATACTATAATAAATAATCCCGCCAAACATCAAAGATGCGTTCAGAAATTTTACAAAATGACAATATTTAGAAGTTTTCGTTCTGAAATCCCCGCCTTTATTACGACTAGTTTTTGAAATCTTTAGTGTTAAATTAGATGTTCGAAATTCAAATTACTTTTCTCCTCTACTTTTCTCAACAAGTTGAGAAATGTGATTTGAATTTCGAACGATGGATAAAAACGACCTTTGCCGACTAAATTTACGCAGCCAAATACCTAGTTCTTTTCAAGCTGGTGAGGTGAAAAGATACTTAACAACTCATTCATTCACTCACCTGTCAAGCAAAGCAAACGTCAAAATAGAAAAACAAACAACAAAATATTGCTTTATTGTGGACAGGGCGTCGTTTTCCCCTTACCACGAGCCTCTCTGTATCGGGCTTCTTTGCGCCGTGCCTCGTGGCATCGTGCCGTTTAACATCGAGTACAGTTCTCAACAAAATCTATTTTGATTTGATTTGTGTAATACTGTCAGTGTCTTAGAAAAAGTTTAACATCTTGACGAGATCTACAATTAAGGTGACTGCTGTCAAACTAAAATTACGTTAACCTCGGAAACTATGCATGCCAGCACATCAATGTTTTCGAATAAGTTGAATATCTTGACGAGACCTACAATTTAGGTGACAGCTGTCAAACTACAATCTCGTTTATCTCGGAAACTATGCATGCCAGCACATCAGTGTCTTAGAAAATTTTTTTTAACTTGACGAGACTTACAATTTAGGTGACAGCTGTCAAACTAAAACCTCGTTTATCTCGTTAACTGTGAATGCTTCACTATTGGTTTCTTTGGGAAAGTTGTAGGCCTTAACGAGATCTAAATGACAGGTGTCAGCTGTCATACTAAAAAGTCGTTTATATCGGAAACTATGCGTGCTAGACTATTTTTCTTGAAAGTTGTAGGCCTTAACGAGATCTACATGACAGGTGTCAGCTGTCATACTAAAAAGTCGTTTATATCGGAAACTATGCGTGCTAGACTATTGGTTTCTTCGGGAAAATTGTAGGCCTTAACTAGATCTAAATGACAGGTGTCACCTGTCATACTGCCTTAACGAGATCTACATGACAGGTGTCAGCTGTCATACTAAAAAGTTGTTTATATCGGAAACTATGCGTGCTAGACTATTGGTTTCTTCGGGAAAGTTGTAGGCCTTAACGAGATCTAAATGACAGGTGTCATACGAGATACACGAGTTAATTTGACAGCTGACACCTGTCATGTAGATCTCGTTAAGGCCTACATCTTTCCCGAAAAAACCAATAGTCTAGCACTCATAGTTTCCGATATAAACGACTTTTTAGTATGACAGCTGACACCTGTCATTTAGATCTCGTTAAGGCCTACAACTTTCCCGAAGAAACCAATAGTCTAGCACGCATAGTTTCCGATATAAACGACTTTTTAGTATGACAGCTGACACCTGTCATTTAGATCTCGTTAAGGCCTACAACTTTCCCGAAAAAACCAATAGTCTAGCACGCATAGTTTCCGATATAAACGACTTTTTAGTATGACAGCTGACACCTGCCATGTAGATTTCGTTAAGGCCTACAACTTTCCCGAAGAAACCAATAGTCTAGCACGCATATTTTCCGATATAAACGACTTTTTAGTACGACAGCTGACAACTGTCATGTAGATCTCGTTAAGGCCTACAACTTTCCCAAAGAAACCAATAGTGAAGCATTCACAGTTAACGAGATAAACGAATTTAAAGTTTGACAGCTGTCACTTAAAATGTAGATCTTGGCAAGACCTACAACTTTTCCAAAGAAACTAGTAGTGTAGCATGCACAGTTGATTGATTTCTTTGGTGCGGGTAAGAGGCTGACAACCTGTCAGTATTACTATACACAATAGTTCTGAAACGACCCTCAAATGTTTGTCAGACGTGGCTAAAACGACCGTATTTTTACGTCTATTGACGCTCTGCCTACTACGTAAGGGATAAAGGCGTGATGGGTGTATATACTGTATATGTATGTACAATGTTATTATGTTACTATTCTATGTAGGTATGTATAAAAGCAAGCACCCAAAAAGTCATTAGTTTTAATTTTTATATTTTAAAGCCATCCTAAGAAAGTAAATCAATAGGAAAATATGTAAAAAACCATGGAAATAAATTAATGTACCTAGTTATTGCCTAAAAACAATAATTTCTGTAAAATATTTCTGCGGACTGTACTTTCTGATGCCCTATCTTAGGCAGGCCCGACGTATAGGGAACCAAGAGGCGGCTCGAAGCAGTGGAGGTCGATACAGAGAGGCCCGACGTAAGGGGAAAACGACGCCCGGGTAAAAATTCGTGTTTTCATCGCAAATTATTGGATTTCAGTGAATAAATCGTCAATCATTCGCAGTAGTTCCATTGAGATTAGTCCAATGGAACTACTGTCGTAAGTATATCGATTAAATATGACAGAATTAACAGAGCTAGTGAAAAACGCGGTATCTTAAAGCGTCAATTGACGATTTGCAAATTATGTCGATAAACTTTTCGAGGATTTGGGCGAATGCAATGTTCCTGGATTGGAGCTCCGGTACCATCGAATGGAGAAGGTTTTGGCCGAGTTTGATCCAATTCAGGCCGAGATTGAGTTGCGTTCGGAAGAAGACAAGATAGGTAAGGATCGCGAAGAGTTTGAAAACAAATACACTTCCCATCAAAAAAATCGAAACACCTCGGTTTTTCTTGTTTTTGGGCGAATTAAACACCAAAAAGTATTGTTTGCATTAAAAAAAATATATGTCTGTGTAGCTGGCAATTTTGTCGTTTCAGTGTGTATAAAAAATTCAAAATTCAAAATTGGAACCTCACCTGTTTGTTCTGTAAATGAGATGAATGACTGAGACACGTTTGCAGTTGGCGCCTTTTAACGATTTAAAACATTTTCGACATTAAAATTTAGAGCTTGTCTTATCTTATCTTAAAGCTTTTGTTTTTTTAATTGTTTACTGTGACTTTGGATCGCCTGAAAAAAGGTAGATTTTATCTGAATCATGGGTATTTTGCCCGTAGAAGCCGCCCAAGTGGTGACATTGCCAAATTTTGGACTTGGTCATCGTTTTGTGGCTGAATGTTTGCATTTAAGCCTCACCTCTGTTCATAAAGCTTACAAACGCTATCAGAAGACTGATCTGTTTACGCGACGTTCAGAATCTTTCGGAAATCGGGTTAGTTTTTTTTTTCAATATCTTTATTTAAGGAGCTTTTTCAACATTGAAAATTCCGCTCCATAAGAATTTTAAAGTGTAGGTACAGCCGTAATAAAAAGTGCATATAGGCACGCTGAAGTTATGCACTTTTAAAATCGCTTACGCGTCTTACTCACACACTTGCAAAACAACGCGTGCTCTTCGATACTCACTCTTAATAGAACCGCTTTAAATTCAAAACCACAGAACAATCGCTACGATAACGGGTAACGTCAATGCTATGTGTCGCAGCGATGTTAATAAAACCAGGTTTTTGACCAAAAACCAAAGACCAGTAGATAACCAAATTAAAACTCTATTTTATCATAAACCTTTATTAAATTTTAGATTTTAATCGACAATCTATAACAATTTAGGTTTCCGATCAGGAACCTGAACTAGTTTAGGATAAAGTTTGATAAAGTTATTGTCAAAAACATTAATATAATATAGTCATATCCCGGTCTTTGATTAAGAACCTGAATTGGTTAAGGTTTATAATAAAAAATATGGCAAAACATAAGTTAAAATTTTGTCCTCTCAAGAGCCTAGCTTTTTGGACAAATACCCAGTTTTGTTCTAACTACGACAAAGAATGACGCTGAACGCTGCACGATGCTGCCCATTCCCTGGATTCATCATCCCTTAGTTGCCTTTTACGATACCCACGGATAGAAATGGGATGATGCTATCTAAGACGTGAAAATAACATTATTACAAATATAATATAAAAAATCCTCAAAGATCAATCATCCATCATAAGTATATAGTCAAAGGTCAAGGTGGAAAATCCACATAACTCTTGTCTTTACTTTGGTTTATTTACGATAAAAATTCTTAAAACTAAAAGTTAAAATAATTTAATAATAATAAAAAGTAATTGACCCATAAAGATACGAACCATAACATCCGTGTTTCATATCCTGCTATCATAACCAATGCACCACTCGAACAATTAACACCGAGTGCGAAATTGTGTTACCCATTTTACTATTAGTCATTTATAGAACGTGTTTGATTAGTCATCTTATTCTTTTGCTACACTTCGGTTACTACGCGCTTCTTTGTATGTGTGAGAGGGTTTTTGCTTCAAACAACTTTGGAATCAAAGAACGTGTGCATAACTTTGTCATGTCTATATGGAATTTCGTCAGTGATAGTACAATCAAAAATAATAATATACATCAACCAAACAACTTAACTAAAAGCATTATTATAAATAGTGTATAATAATCTAGCCGAATCGGAAATAGGGCAGGCTAGGACGCTGTTACAATCGCCTACGGATAAACGGTTAGAAGAGTATTTTCTCCTAATTGCGTCATTCCGAACACACTCCAACAAAATATGTATTATATCTTCCACTACTCCACAATTATCGCAGTTTGGTGATGGCTTCTTGCCCATCATAAAAGCAAATTTATTTGTTGGAATGTGTCCGCTACGAAGCCTCATAGCTATAACAACTTCTTTCCTACCAAATGAGCAGCTATCAAACCAAGGTACATGACATGGTTCCGGTTGGATCGTCTTGTACCATATTCCTTTTTCTTTACTCCTCCTATCAAAATATTCCTTCCAATGTAGATAACAATTTTCTTTCAAAAACGGGATATTATCAGCATAATATGGCTCAACACAGACCTCTACACCCTCAGAAACTGCGGCCCTGGCCAGTCTATCTGCAATCTCATTACCATTTATACCGATATGAGATGGGATCCATTGGAGAGTAACAACTTTTCCCAAATTCTTTAATACTTGGATAAGTTCAATAATACGGTAAGCTATCGGTATGCCTCGAAAAGTCGAGGTACAACGAGCTATGTGTTGAAGTGAACTTTTAGAATCAGTCAGCACGACAAATTTATCAAAATCTATAGATGCTATATATGATAAGGATTCTAGAATGGCTATAAGTTAGTTTTTTTCTGAATCATGGGTATTTTGCCCGTAGAAGCCGCCCAAGTGGTGATATTGCCAAATTTTGGACTTGGTCATCATTTTGTTTGCATTTAAGCCTGACCTCTGTTCACAAAGCTTACAAACGCTATCAGAAGACTGGTCTGTTTACGCGACGTTCAGAATCTGTCGGAAATCGGGTCAGTTGTGACCGACATGATCGAATTAATGTTATGAGTTCTTTGCAAAATCGATGCCTTAGCGCTTTTCAACTGCGGCAAAAGCTATCAAATGTACAAAAGGTGGCTGAAAGTGGCTCTACAATCAGAAGAAGGTTAAAGCAACGTAGACTGGTACCGCAATAGCCAGGAAATGAGCCCAAGTCAACTGCAGACACGAAGACAAAATCTGTCATGCCGTCGGCGCTGATTCCTTCCCAAACCGTTCACGAACTCTCACCATAACTGACCTTTTTATCAATGCAGCATTGTGTAAAGCATTTTTAATCCCTTCTGTAAACCATAGTGCTTCCGTGGTTACCATCCAGCGTAATTCTATACTCAGCAGAAAAGAGGAATTTGATCCACTGGGTATACGACCAGTTTAGGTGCTCACTTGCAAAGTTAAGGCGCGCTATTTAATTGTCTTTAGTTGATTTAGGCCCGTTCCCTGGCTATTGCGGTACCAGTCTACGTTGCTTTAACCTTCTTCTGATTGTAGAACCGCTTTCAGCCACCTTTTGTACATTTGATAGCTTTTGCCGCAGTTGAAAAGCGCTAAGGCGTCGATTTTGCAAAGAACTCATAACATTATTCGATCATGTCGGTCACAACTGACCCGATTTCCGACAGATTCTGAACGTCGCGAAACAGACCAGTCTTCTGATAGCGTTTGTAAGCTTTGTGAACAGAGGTCAGGCTTAAATGCAAACAAAATGATGACCAAGTCCAAAATTTGGCAATATCACCACTTGGGCGGCTTCTACGGGCAAAATACCCATGATTCAGAAAAAAACTAACTTTTTTCAGGCGATCCAAAGGCACAGTGAACAATTAAAAAAAAAAGTTTTAAGATACCTAAGCTAAGACAAGCTCTAAATTTTAATGTTGAAAATGTCATGAATCGTTAAAAGGCGCAAACTGCAAACGTGTCTCAGTCATTCATCTCATTTACAGAACAAACAGGTGGGGTTCCAATTTTGAATTTTGAATTTTTTTCAAGGTAAAGGTTTTTTAGGTCAAGGTAAAGGAAAAAATATGAAAATGGCCAAGTGTGAGTCGGTTTTAAAAATAATGAAGGTGTAAATTCATACCCCTAAGGAACTAAAACAAAAAAATTATCTATATCTTCCAATCGTCGTACCGACCTAAAATGTGTTACGAAGGTTTGTATTTAGTCAAAGTAAAGTATAAATAAGATATTTCCTTACCTAACTTAATCATAAGAAAAAAAGAAATTAAACCTTACAAAAATAATGAATCCACCCAAAACAAAATGTGAAAGGCCGTTGTTCGATATGAATGCTTCGCCTATAAAGAAGTGAGATCTAAATAAGTACCAAGTTCCATACACCGACCTCAGTTAAAAATAGTTACAGGAATGCACACTTGATTTTCCGCAGTTTGGAAAGTAGATTCTTATTTCCAAACTGCGAAAAATCAAGTGTGCATTCCTGTAACTATTTATAACTGAGGTCTGAGTATGGAACTTGGAACTTATTTAAATCTCACTTATTTTATAGGCGAAGCATTCCAATATTATCGAACTTGGCAGCCTTTCACATTTATGTTTTGGGTGGGATAGGTCAGTTTTCATACACTGAACCTACAACTTCAAATGTCTGAAACACTAGGATGCGGCAAGTTTAGGCCTGGCAGACCTTGTGATCTATTGTCAGAGTGATCTTGGCTATTATGTTTTCTTCGAAACATACAGCCTTGGTTGAAGAAGCGGTCTAGATTTTACCCTTTCCTATAAGGAAAATATATAAAAAACTTACCAATCTTGCATCTTTTTCTATACCTCTCTTTCACCCATGTTGGCTCGCCTGGTTTGTGTATCCGAACGAAGGCGATCTGTCAACTTCATATAGCGTCTTGATTTTACCGCGTAAACATACCAGATTTTGTTTTCGTAAATTTTAATCAATTTTTAAGGAGAAATTCAGTGTCTTTTGTTGAAAAAGTGCTCGGAAGGTGTTCGTCATTGTGTTCAGTGTGTATACACTTCAAAATGAGTGACGGGGATCCTCAGAATGGCGATGGTTTCGGGGCCGATGCTTCGGATGGAGATCGGCACTCGGAGCCGGCGGCGAGGCCGGATTATATTTCTATCGATGATAGCAGTACTGACCCTTCCTCGGAGGAAGAGGTCAGGCTTCCCCGCCAACAAACGTTCCAGAAGATCCAAGCCCAGCTCGGATCCTAGGATTGATATCCTTATGAGAAACGTAAGTTTTATCTCGGGTACATGACACAGTTACCTCACTATATTACACAGTACACGCAACACACGAGTCAACATACGACTGAACATGCTAGGCAACCCTGACCGAATTTAGAGGGTTCTACCTCTCGTGCTGTGGAGAGGCCTTCAGCCACAAATTTTTGCAAACCCTTGCCAGAATAATATTAATGGTCAACTACAGTTAGGCGGACTAAATGTTGAAATCAATGACAAGGCTGTCATTCCCAAGGCAAACCCTGAGCGTTTAGAGGTTAAAACGCCTCCAACAGTTTGATTCACCAGCATGGAAGGGTTATTCGATACAAGTCGACTTTAAGAACATGTACTGCTACACCAGGTTTTTTGCCATTGAAGGTGAATGAAGAACTATGCCATTTTAATAAGACAAAGGATTATTTAGAATCGGCTGAAGGAGTTCTAGCTGGACTATCCAATACAGTTTTAGAACAGAAGCAGTTGTTG